>CAMXCT020002420.1:48486-80986 GCA_947184155.2 Cladocopium goreaui
TTGTGTAATGTAGTGTAGTGTAGTGGAGCGTAGTGTAGTGGAGTGTAGTGTAGTGTAATGTAGTGTAGTGTAGTGAAGCGAAGCATCATCTGAACCTCCAAAAGTGGTCCGAACCCCTGGTGTTTTTAACATTTTGACTTCGAAATGTGCTTCGCGCCACAACAGCGTGCACTTTTTGCAACATCTCAACTTCCAAAAGTGGTCCGAGCATAGTGTGTTTTGTACATTTTGACTTGGAAATGAGCTTCGCGCCACAACGGTGTGCGCTTTTTCGACATCTTAACTTCCAAAAGTGGTCCGAGCATGGTGTGTTTTGTACATTTTGACTTGGAAATGTGCTTCGCGCCACAACGGCGTGCACTTTTTCAACATCTTAACTTCCAAAAGTGGTCCGGAGCTGAGGTGTTTTGTACATTTTGACTTGGAAATGTGCTTCGCGCCACAACGGCGTGCACTTTTTTGACATCTCAACTTCCAAAAGTGGTCCGAGAATGGTGTGTTTTGTACATTTTCACTTGGAAATGTGCTTCGCGCCACAACGGCGTGCAATTTTTCATCTCTCCTCTGGCCAGCTGCCTCCGCACCCGCCGCTTTAGCGAGCCTACTTTTCGACCCTCCGGAGCCACAAATCATTGGAAAAACACAGTGTTTCGCGACTTTCTTACCTTTTCGCGCATCTGCATCTTCTTTCTTCTGACTCTTTCTCTTCTACTCTTCTCTCTTCTAATCTTTCTCTTCTCTCTGCCTCTGCCCTGCTCTGCTTTTCATCTGTCCATATTGTCAGAAGTTTGACTTCTAAACTTCCTTCGATAATCATATGTCAATCAATATATATATATATTATATTATATATACGTATATGAATGTTATGTCAGGATATAACTATGAATGATATAATTCAGGCACACATAGTTATTCAGCCAGAATTCTTAGCTAGAGACTATAGGATCATTCAGCATAATTCAGCCAGATTGGATGTTTGCTTGAAACCGAAGCGAACTCACGATTGTCCATGAAATAGTTTTAGCTGGTATAAATGCCAGATGAAGGAAAACAAACAATATGGGCTTCGAAACATTATAATGTATTCTCCCATTAAATCTCACATAATATATTATGATAATGGATATATGAATGGGATTATCATATATGGATAGATGAATATAAATAATTGTATGGTCCATTTCATATTTAATATGATTATATTTCCATTATTCCATCTGGGTAAATTATAACGACCTCACTGCGACCTCACTGGAATCATGGTTAGTAAGAGGAATCATCCCAAAATGGCGTTATTTCAGGTTAGTGAAATATTATAATTTACCCAGATTCCATTGGTTCATCATTTTTTTATAGCTCAAGGCTAGGTTCAAGGCTAGCCAGCTGGTTCTTGCTGATCCGCCCAGGATATGGCGCTGTTTCTGAACGCGCCTTGGAGACAGCTGGGATGATGTTTTTCGCCTGTTAAAATTCCATGTTTCATCATATGTTTCCCAAAAAATATCAGGTCAGTCATCATGAATTCGGTCAAAAAGATCGGCATTTTTTTTTCCTCTAATTTTTTTGGCTTGGTGGCATATAAAAAGCCATCTACATTGGTTGTTTTGCCAATTTGGGCATGTTACGCTGCTACGTGGACTCAGCATGACGATGCGCTTCGTCAGCCTCGGAACCAGGCCTATGCGCGGCTCCAGTTCCGAGATCTGGCGCTCTTCAACAGCTTCTCCAAATCCATCCGCAGGACCCGTCAGCATCTGATCTTGTCGAAGTAACCACCTGGTTTTTTTCCCCGACCTGGTAAGCATACAAAAAACGATAGAACACAATCCACCATTTTGAATAGGTAAATCAACGATTTTTGTTTGGGGTATTTTCATTTTTTTCAAACTGTTAGTCATGACCAGGTCGGGTATATGAAAATTGATGTCATCTAGAACCATAAAAAAAAATGATTTGGGTAAATGATGGTTTTTCAACTCATTCCTCACTGACAGCCTCCACACGTGGCCGGGGTGGCCTCTGTGACTGGTGGAAAATGGGTAGGATTCGCCTTTTATCGTCCCCAGATTCACTGCAAGTTTCAGGATCGTGGTTGTGAACTATGACGTCATTTACCCAGGTTATGGATGGTTAGATATTGGTATTGGTTGGTGGTTTCAAATGGTGATTTACTAGGGATATTAATGGTGATTTAATGGTGATTAACCATCTGGTAATGGAAAATTAATGTTTGGTTGGTGGTTTCAAACATGAATTTTCTTTTTCATATATGGGATGTCATCCTTCCCATTGACGAACTCCATAAATTTTCAAGATTGGTTATGGCACCAACCAGGCTAGATTAGTTGATTTGCCCTCTGGTAATTTAACATAAGACATAGCTGACATAGCTATTGAAAATGGCCCATCATTTATAGTTGATTTACCCATTAAAAATGGTGGATTTTTCCATATAAATCACCATGTTCCTATGATTTTCCCATGGTTTTCCTATTCAAAATGGTGATTTTCCATAGTTTTTTGTATGTTTACCAGAGGGTAACCATGGATACTATGGCATTGTTCGCCATGGAATGGCCCCAGTGGAAGATCTCCCACCTTTCCCGGTCAGGGCTTCCTCGGTGGGCTACGGAGAGCAACAACTCTCCCTGCTTTGCAACGCCTATGCGCGGCTGGAGGCAGGGGAGGTCATGGCGTCGTGGGAAGAGTATGGAACCATATTAAACCACCATAACCTGATAGAATCACGGATTGTGATGATGGCGGGTTTTATATGCTTCCATACTCATATCAAACCACCATATTAATAAACCATATTAAAGCACCATGCCCATATTATGGCTTATTTGTCACATCATGGCTTTGCGGCTTTGGGTTTACCATGGTTTACCCACATGGCTTAATGTGTTGTTTCCAGAGATTTTCTTGGCAAAAAGCGGCAACGCACACCTTTTGGCGGGTGAAGTGACAGGACAAGACTTGGGTGACCTTGATGTCACCCATAGTGTTGTTATGTGTTGTGTACATATCGCCTGATATGTAGCAATTTGTTGACTAGCAGTTTCTTGGGCCACCAAATTTTAAAGACCCAGAGCCTCTGACTGGTCATTATATCTCTGGTGCAGTACTTGGATATTCATGTTGCTTGCACTGAGATTGGCAAATGAGCTCATGGTTTCAATGGGATTTACCCTTGGGCGTCCTTTGGCCCTGTCTATTTGAGGATTGTTTGAGCGGCTTCAGAATATGCATTATATGATGTTAAATGCGAGAAGATGCGATGTATGAATGAATCTGTACATATATATATATATATATATATCATTATATATGTGATATGATATATGATGACGTATTACCCTTTGGTAATTAAAGATGATAAACAAGTGGGAAATCCCAAATCGGTAAATGGAGGTTCACTCTACCAGCGAGCAAAACCCAGCTGCTGTGGGGCATCATCGCCAGGATGTGCATGGATACGTTTTTGCGCCATAAGGGAGAGAGAGTATTGATTCGTACTTAATACATGTCAATACATGTTAATACTTACGTAAGCGAGAGTAATGAGTAATGGTTCATACTTAATACATAGATATATTCATGTATAGCACATACAATACACATCCAGTACACATGGATGAAGAATAATGAATGGCTGGGAAACGCTGATCCTGGCTCCGCAGCTGAAACTCGGCTCCATGAAGTACATTTTCGAGGGACAAACCATGTGGGCAGAGACGCCACAAAAACACGCAGAAACAGCACATTTGGTTGGGACCCAAAGACATTCATTTAGGAAGAGAAAGTGGAAGTTGTGCTGTTTCCAACTTGCGGTTGAAGTCAATCACAGACACTTGGTAGGCGAACGCCAGAACAAATGTCTATTGAATCTGTTGTGCAGACAGTTGTTTCTACATGCTCAGGATGGGCGTGTTGCCTTGACACTAAGGAAGCCAAGGCACCAAGGCAGTAACTGGGACCCAGCAGTTGGAGCCTCAAGGCAAGTTCTAATGCACCAACTTCAGCAGAAATGCCGGGAGTTTTGGTCTTTTAAACCGTGGATTCCTGCGCCGGAGAACTGCCAACCCATCATTGGTAGGCCACGGTCGGGAGACTCAGAAGGCCGACCTGTTGCTGGGTAAAGTTGTCATTCTTCTGCAGAATATACCACATTTGCAGTCTAAGATGGAAGCGAAAGAATATGGTTTGGAACAAATTGGTCATGGTAGTCATATGCCAACTGTAGCCTAGCTGCCCGAATGGGGGCACCACCCAGAGGTTTCTCGTGGCCCGTGCAGGTCAGGTCGCCCGGCTACTCGCCATGGCGTTGGGCGGCCTGCAAGAGGTGAGCGATGGTTGGGCGATGGGAATCGGAAGTGTTCAGCAAAATAAACGCTGGTTTAGTCTGGGTCAAGGTGAAGGAGAGAGAGAGCGAGAGAGAGAGAGAGAGAGCGAGAGAGAGAGAGATAGTCTGGGTCAACCTCGGTTAGCTACTTTAGTATACTTTAGTACTTTAAATCTTCTGCTATCAATGGTCAAATGTACTAACCAGCTAGAAAATAGTTGTTTTTGATGGCAGGTATCTAACTAAGATCCATGATTGAATAGAAATCTTGGGGATTTAATCACCAATAAAAATCTCATGGGAATATGAATTACTTTACTTCGTGTGATCCCCACCATGACATTTATACATTTTGTTACTGGCAAATCTTCTGGCATTCTATCTGACATATTTTCTGGCATTCGATCTGGCATTCTATCTGGCATATCTTCTGGCATTCTACCTGGCATTCTATCTTCTGGCAGATGTTCTGGCATATCTTCTGGCAGATGTTCTGGCATATCTTCTGGCATATCTTCTGGCATATGTTCTGGCATATCTTCTGGCATTCCATCTGGCATTCTATCTGGCATATCTTCTGGCATATTATCTGGCAAATCTTCTGGCATTCCATCTGGCATTCTATCTAGCATATCTTCTGGCATATTATCTGGCAAATCTGCTGGCATTCTATCTGGCAAACATTCTGGCACTTTATCTGGCATATCTTCTGGCATTCTAGCTGACATGCTATCTGGCATTCTATCTGGCATACCTTCTGGCATTCTATCTGGCATATCTTCTAACATTCTATCTGGCATATCTTCTGGCACTCTATGTGGCATATCTTTTGGCGTGGATACTCGCGGTTGAGGTCCGGCAGGGAACACTGGGCGTGGATGGTCGTGGTTGAGGTCCGGCAGGGAACACTGGGCGGGGATACTCGCGGTTGAGGTCCGGCAGGGAACACTGGGCGTGGATGGTCGTGGTTGAGGTCCGGCAGGGAACACTGGGCGGGGATCCCGCGGTTGAGGTCCGGCAGGGAACACTGGCGGTGATGGTCGTGGTTGAGGTCCGGCAGGGCACACTGGGCGTGGATGGTCGCGGTTGAGGTCCGGCAGGGAGCAGGAGTAGAGGAGCAGGAGGAGAGGAGACGAGGAGAGGAGGACAACGAGAGGAGGAGGAGGAGGAGAAGGAGGACGAGGAGGACCAGGCAACTGACATAAAATCTAACAACCCTCACCTGGCAGGTGGGGAATCATTTAGATTCATTTAGCCTCTTTCCCCCTTGGGTTATAACCATCACAAATTGGAATTTCACCAGCAATGCTGGTATGCCGTTTGGGGATGTCATGAGCACCTAAAAAAGCAACAGGAATCGGTTACCGACCCTTTTTTCACACCAGTAATACTGCTTGGTGGTTTCAAAGATGAATTTTAGTTTCCATAGTATATGTGATGTCATCCTTCCCATTGACGAATTCATATGTTTCAAGATGGTTATTGCACCACCAACCAGGTTATTATTAACCATCATTAACCATTAATAATAACCATTATATAATATTCACCGTATATTAGACATATAATATACCTTGGTCGTGTGTTTCAATTCCCAGGATGGGGAATCATCACTCCAGATGGATGAAACCCAGGGATCCTGAGGGGAAAAATCTCCTGGACAGGGCCTAAATCCGTACATTGTTGGGTGTTGCTTGAACTTCCTACTATGTTTAATATATTTAGATATGTTGGGGTGTATAGAACCTACTAAAATTTGAGTATGTTGATAATATATTTGAACACATGTTGAACTGTTTGTTGCTGGCAGCGCCATAACTTTGCTTAGCATCCCGGAAGATCAAGATGTAATTTCACAACCTTTGGTGGATGCCTGCGGCCAATCCTATCCACAGATGTGGTTGAGCGTTAGTTCAGTTTGCCGATGTGGTGATATGGACGTTCATCACCCGATTTCCGATGTGGAAAAACCATAGGCATATTCACCAATTTCCATGTTTCATATATTTCTCGGGTGGAAACTTCCTCCAAATCTCTTTCACTTGTATCCATAGCGGTCATTTCATTCAAGTTAGACAGGCAATCGATGGGCCGGCAGAGCCCGGCAACTCATGTCCAGCAGTGATGGTGCTTGTGCAGTGTCAAGTTGTGAGACAAACTCGATTGACCTTTCTGTTCAATGCCTGAATGGTGAAGGATGCACGCTCGATGGTTCCTGTACTGGCCGGGAAGTGCACCAGATGGTTTCAAAGCAATTTCCTCTGAAGAAAGGTGCGATACTCACCCTGCATCACCTTGATACGCCTTTGATACTGCACAAAGCATTGCAGGAGCAAGGCATTGTAGGTAAGGCTGCTACGCTCTCTTGCACTTATGTCCCAACAGATCTCTATGTTGCATGGTGTGCCGTCCAAGGTTTGCCAGTCTCCCAACGGGAGCTTGCATTGGAGGGAATCACGCGGATACAGGACACGCTGATAATGGGTGCAACAGCCACGGAGTATTTGCACCATCTCCCACAAAGCCTTGAACACTTGACATTTGGCAGTGACTTTAACGAGAGCTTGGAACAAGTGACGTTGCCAAGAAGTCTTCAGAGTTTGGCATTTGGCGATGCCTTTAACCAGAGCTTGGAACGAGTGACCCTGCCAAGCAGCCTTGAGAGCCTGACATTCGGCCACAGGTTTAATCAGAGCTTGGAACGAGTGACCCTGCCAAGCAGCCTTGAGAGCCTGACATTCGGCCACAGGTTTAATCAGAGCTTGGAACGAGTGAACCTGCCAAGCAGCCTTGAGAGCCTGACATTCGGCCACAGGTTTAACCAGAGCTTCGAACGAGTGACCTTGCCAAGCAGTCTTCAGAGCTTGGGATTTGGAGATTGGTTTAACCAGAGCTTCGAACGAGTGACCTTGCCAAGCAGTCTTCAGAGCTTGGGATTTGGAGATTGGTTTAACCAGAGCTTAGAACGAGTGAACCTGCCAAGCAGTCTTCAGAGCTTGACATTTGGCTGCAACTTTAGGCAGAGCTGGGAAGAAGTGACATTGCCAAGCAGTCTTCAGAGTTTGGCATTTGGCGATCAGTTTGACCAGAGCTTGGAACGAGTGACCCTGCCATGCAGCCTTCAGAGTTTGACGTTTGGTCTTGAGTTTAATCAGAGCTTGGAACCAGTGACCCTGCCAAGCAGCCTTCAGAGCCTGGTATTTGGCGATGGGTTTAACCAGAGCTTGGAATCAGTGACTCTGCCAAGCAGCCTTCAGAGCCTGACATTTGGCGATGGGTTTAACCAGAGCTTGGAACGAGTGACCCTGCCAAGAAGTCTTCAGAATTTGACATTTGGCGATCGGTTTAGGAAGAGCTTGCAACGAGTGACCCTGCCAAGCAGTCTTCAGAGCCTGACATTTGGCGATGGGTTTAACCAGAGCTTGGAACGAGTGACCCTGCCAAGAAGTCTTCATACTTTGACATTGCTTGGTCACGTTGACCATGGAGAGGTCGTGCCAAACCGTGGCAGACTGTTTGGAAGTCGTTGGGTCTTGGTCAGCAAGGCTTGACTTGCTTCTGAAGCAGCGTTGAATAGAAATGCTTGGGGGCTAACAAGTGTCAGTGAGGCGCCTTTTGGTGTTGACTATGTGGTAGTGACAGGTCCAAAAATGAGATAAATGGTACGGAAAGCTGAGCTGGATTCTGATACGACACCACAATACGTCCATATTTGGTTGGTGGTTTCAAACATTTCTTATTTTCCATAATATATGGGATAATCCTTCCTATTGACTAAGATTTTTCAAGATGGTTAAAACCACCAACCAGTATTTGATGTCCTTGTTTTTGTTTCCCTCTCCCGGGCTGACCATGCAACGGTCTTGCACCCAGCTTCATCTCCCGGAGTATCCAATGACCACTGCCGCGGCCCAGTGACAGGATATAACCCCGGTTTCTTGGGTGAGGTTTGCTTTCATGGGCCAACCCATTGGCAACATTGAGCAATTTTTGTGAACAACCGCAATACGGCCCATCACTCAGTGGAAGATACAAATTACTGCCTGAACGATTAGTTTTCATGGGACATGGGCACCTTTCAAGCCAGGAACCTGTCTGTCTCGAATATTGCAAAATGAGGTTCAGTACCCCCTGGTTATTTAACATGGCCATGGAAAATGGCCCATTTATAGATGATTTTCCCATTAATACCTTCATTTATAAGGGATTTTCCATGGCTATGTTAAATAACCAGATGGTAATTACCGGTAATTCTTGCTTCATACAATTTCACCCATGCACTGCGATAATCCAGGCGTTTCTGGGTACTTTGACTATAAGAGCTTATTGGGCCTGTGCATGTGCACAAAAGAAACTGAACCCTGATTCTGAAACAATCGGAGGTGGAACGTTCGCATGCTACAAAGTGGTGTTAACATGTGTTAACCACCAACAATGTACAGCGCAATTGATTCGCACCCAACATATAATTTCCAACAATGGGGTGCCAAGAAATGGTGTCCGGCCCCCATAATTTGTTTTTCATTTTTTCCAGTGATTCTCTTTCCCAGGTGAATTCCTCCGTGACCCATCTAACTTCCATGAAGAATTATTTCACGATCATGAAAACGTATTTTTCAGACAACAAAAACAGTCGTGTTTTGTTCATTTTTGTTCTAAATCTCCTAAAGTGTTTCAGTTTCAAGCTTTCCCAGCATTTTTGCATCGCTGGTGAAATCCAAAACTTCCCCACTACGTCACCTTACGTCACCGTGTCGGCCTCGCCAGCGTTCGCCGCCAGGTGGTGGACCACTACGTCGATGCAGACGTGGTCACTGATGAGCTGAGAGAGGCGATCCCGGGGGATGGAAAGATCTACCCTCAGGAGTTACGCCACATTTTTGTTGGCTTATAAACCATAGAAAGTATAGATATATCTAGTTGGTTGGTGTTTTAGAACATGAATTTCATGACTTTCCATAATACTGGTATATGGGAAAATCCTTCCCATTGACGAACTCCATAATTTTTCAGAGGGGTAGGTCAACCATGGTCAACCACCAACCAGTAAACGTTTAGATGAAGTGTCCCATGATTTTCAGGTAGATGAATTCTGCAATTTGCATGGCTTTTCCACATCTGTGTAACTTGTTCAATGTACCAGATTATGATTAACCATCATTAACCATTAATAATACCCTCTGGTAAACTAACATAGCTATGGAAAACCACCATTTTTAATAGGTAAACCATCTATTTCTATGGGCCATCTATACCATAGCGAACTGTTAGTTTACCAGGTCGGGTAACCATTAATATTTAACCATTGAGGGTAGATCACATAATGGGATCCAAAGGTTTTTTTTTCTGGATTTTGATGGTTGGATTTTTGTGGTTGACTTTTTTCCATGTTAGGGAAACTACTGGGATTAAACAAGCATAATTACTGGGATTTAAAGGGGTTAACTGGGATGGTTGGATCTTTACGGGATTTAATGGGCTTTTCTTTGGGGTTTGGATGAATTATGTTGAGACCTCACTCAAGTGTTTTCCGCAACTGGATTGCTAAGCCATTGAAGAAAAGGAGTGACACAAATGACTCCGGTGGTGGCCCAAAAAGCAGTGGCACTCGGGTGTTCATATGCGAAATCGGAGCCGGCACTGGGCACCTGCAGTCGACGCGGTGTGTGAAACACTGCCAAAGTACCTCACTCCGAAAATCACGTTCGAAGCCGACAAGATCTGGTTGGTGGTGACTGGAACCATGGAATTTTATGACTTTCCATATATATTGGGAAGAATGATCCCAATCCCAACTGATGAACTCATATTTTTCAGAGGGGTACCCTCTGGTAATTTAACATAGCTATTGAAAATCACCATTTTTAATGGGAAAATCCACTATTAATGGTAATTTTCCATAGCTATTTTGACATAACCAGAGGGGTAGGTCAACCACCAACCAGCACTGGCATTGCCTAGAAAGACAACGAACTATGGCCGGGGGATGTTCCAGCCATGTGATGGATGACAACCCGAGGGTAACATGGTTTAACTACCAAAATCATGGGGACAAAAACAACACACAAAGATGGGAATATGATGTGGATATGATGGGAATATGGTGGGACTATGGTGTTGAGCAATCCAAAAATAATGATGAATCATGGTTGAAGTACCAACTATTGGATTTAAGCCAACAAATGGAGAAAGTTGATTCACATATAGCATGATTGGAGTGGAACTAGGGATAAGGGAAATACTATTACAATTTGGTTTATCCAACAATTAATGGGAATATGATTGGAATATGATTAGAATATGATTGGAATATAACGGTTGCCCACCCACAACATGGGTTTATCCCGCAAGAATGGAGGTTTTTAAGCAGCAAAGAGAACGGCATTCCTTTGATGAAGCTGTTGCGTGGGCAAAATGGGTGTTTTCATTGGATGGGGGATATATCAATCTCTAACTTATCAACTAATTTAATGAACTTATTTAATATAGATGATATATTCCTGGGGGCCAACGTGTCAGCAATTGTATCAACTAATTTAATGAACTGGGGGCCCTTCCTGTTGGTCAATGGGACCCACAACGCCAGCGATTTGACCAATGATCGTACAACTGTGGACACATTGGATGGTCTGTTTTTTTGGGGAGCCACAAATGGGAAGACTGGTGATTAATAGTGGTTTAATGGTGGTTAATAGTGATTAATAGTGGTTACATAAAAAAAAACTCATATTAGCCTCTGGTAAACTGTTACAGTTTGCGACATAGAACATATGGCCCAATTAGATCCATGGATAGTTTGTTGATTTACCCGGTTTAGCCATTGATAGCATGGTGATTTGCAATAGCGTTAAATTACCGGAGGGTATCCAGCTCTAAAAAGGAGTCACCAATGCTGGGATATGTGGGGTAACCAAAGATTGCTCATGATCATTCTCGCAGATTTGAAGCAGGTTGGGCTGAGGCTACTGCTACTGTATCAGCCGTGATGTGCGTGATGTGCATCCCATTTGGTATGTGGTCAACAAAGGCATACAACAACGTTATGAGCCACTGATGTACGTACACTATAAATATGTACAAAGGGGATAAAGCCGTTCTGTCCATTTGGGTCATCAATGTTCATGAGCCACTTGTGTGAAGCTTGCTCACCACGAACCTTGGCACATTGATCATATATCAACTTTGGAACAGCTCGCACTAAGCATTTCACCAGCTTCCCCAGCTACAACAAACTTGTATATTGGTCACTTGATATGTTATATCATGCATTTTCCCGGGTAATGATATCGCATATATTAGAATATTTTGTTTATTTAAGTAACTAAGATTACATTGTTAGTTGTAAATTTACTGTGATATTGTTTATATAATTTTATATATTATATATTGTGATATTATAGATTGTTTTAACAATGTAATAAATAAGTATACATATATATATATATATGTATAGCTTACTTCTACAAAGTTTGGCGCATCCGCCAGGTGACTTTGAACAAAGTCATCGAGGCTCTAGACCAAAAACGCATGGAGCTATTGGACATCGTCGTGCACCTGGAGAAGGTGGAAACCCTGGGAATTTTGGGGAAACCTATGGTGATTTAATGGTGATTTTCATGGTGAATTAAAGGGATTTAGTGATGATTTAGTGATGATTAATAATGCTCAAATAATGGATAATCATGGTTTACCACTGTTTACCTGATGACATCATATGCTATGTTCCATCTATTTTTGGGATTTTAATGGTTAGGACAGGAATGGTTAATCATGGGAAAATCACCAACAATCATGGATGAATAATTGGAGTGTACCCTCTTGTAATTGATCGGAACACTGGGAAATTCCACGAACTTTGGTGTGAAAGGAAGTGAATATGTAGGTTTGCAATGCCTTGTAGAGCATTTTTGGTTGAAATATATATTGCGTAATTTGTTCAATGTTGGTAGGTAAGCATGTCTTGTTTCATCAGCAGGGGTCGTGTGGTGCATGTCGACGGACAGCGCAGAGGTGATGTGCGATGCCAGCAACCCCACTGGTCGGAGGTGCGCAGTGATGCCCGAAAACAAGGTTTTGTATTGAGTCCCATAGAGTTCAAAGGATGTTAAGGGGGTGTTTGATATTGGGAGATGTATCTGAGATGGAGATGCATAATATAATTAGCTCTGAAAATTTGTCAATTAAAAACGCATATTTTACTTGATCCGTTTATGTTCTCAAGGTTGTGGCACTGAAAGCAGGAAGAACTAATCAATATTGTCGTTCCCAAAGATGTGGTGTGAATTACTTTTGATGTTGTTTTTTGTTCGGCATCCGAAGTTGTACGTGCCTGGCACAACCAACCAATTCGTAGAGTACTGTAGTGTTTTGCCGGCAGGAACGCGATTCAATTCCTGGCATTTTGCTTACGGGACAAAGCGGAGTTGAAACTGAACTTCAAGCATGTAGCGGCTTGGCGTGTGATGCACTCCATTCGTTTCCACCCTCTTGATCACTTTTCAGCCACTAAAAATACCCCTGTTGATTGCTGATGAATAGGAGGTTATTAACCTACTGTGTTTATTGGGAATGATTACAGCCCATTTCCAAGGGATACCGGGATACCTATAAACCAACCAGTATCATGGGATGAGAAGAATCGGGTAGTTTTCATGGCCCTTTTGTTGCGGAGATTTATTCTCATCGCAGATGAACCTGGCTGTGGAGCCTTAGGCAACTTACTTTTTCCCTCCTGTTCTATCCTTCCCTGTCCTTCCCTCGGAAGTTTGGGGCTCCAAGGGCTACCCTCTGGTTATTTAACATAGCTATTGAAAATGGCCCATCTATAGTTGATTTACCTATTAAAAATGGTGATTTTCCATTGCTATGTTAAATAACCAGATGGTAATCCCCAACAGCCCAGGGGTTGGCATTATTCAGATCTAGTGGGTCAAGCTACTGACACTTTTGCAGCGGTTTGTGACGGTTTGGCCTCACGACGATCCCACTAGAATGTCACTAGAAATGATGGTTCAATAGTGTTTACTGTGCATATTAAGATATGTTAAGTCACATCTGCAGTAAATCAGCTTTGGATTGCCTTTGAACATGTATAGTAACACTTCGGTTCCAAAATCCCATGGTGAGGCATCATATTCCCATTACAATAGTTGGGGACATCTCCTATGCTCAGAGCCATTTTTCTTGCTGAAGGATCATCCTCGGCCCTGAAGACCTAAGACCTAAGGAGACCTTCGCCAAGTTCTTCGAGAACAAGCTGAGTGACTGGCAATGTGTTGAGGGTGCAGTTCTAGGCATCGTGGATGGAGTTGGGGATGGAGCTGGGATAGATGCAATGTTAGTAAATGTAACAGTGTTTGTCATCCCAAAATTTACCATTCTTTATGGCTTGGATTGAAACCATCAGTGGATATATGGGTTTATTATTGATTTACTAACATGCACCAACTTGATATGATATGGGATAAAAAGCATGACCCCAACTTGAGAGTTTTAGAGTTTACTATGGAAAGGCACCATTTTTTTCGGCAAATCATCGATCTGAAATGTGTCATCTTCCGTAGTTTTTTTTTTAAACTTACGAGAGGGATCATCAGGATATATCTTTCGGGCAAACTGAACATGAGTAGAAAGTAACGATTGTTCAATCTGATGTAGGGGTCATGGTCACCATCCCCCGTTGTGTTCCAACAAAAACCATCCGAATCATCCTATACTACGTAACTATTGTATTGAAACAGCTACATGTGTAAAATGAGTACCATCTGGTTATTTAACAGTTTGCCATGGAAAATCTCCATTTTTAATAGGTAAACTAACCATCTATTTCTATGGGCCATGGCTTCCATGGCTATGTTAGTCATAAGCAGAGGGTACCTTTAGGGTAGCTGTTTTTAATTGGTGAAATACTCATTTTATGATGCAGGATGACCTGCAGAGAGGTTGGTTGGATAGTGAATGACTGGAAATGATCGACGATACTGTACGACGATACGGTATTTTCACTGCGATGAATGGTTGAAGCAAAAATAGGGTGCACAGTACAACCAACAGTGGTTGAGATGTACCCTTTGGTAAACTAACATAACTATGGAAAATCACCATTTTTAATGGGAAAACTCACTATAAATGGCCATTTTCCATAGCTATATGTTAGTTTACCAGGTCGGGTAAGCACCTTAATTCTAGGAGTAGCTGCGATGGGGATCGGTGGAGAGCTGTTCCCATCAACCGAGTTGCCATGTCCAGCAGTCGCATCGATGCATCTACGGCACTGTGTGATTGACATCACGAGTCATCAATCAGCACGGCGCGTTAACATGCATCATGCCCATGTATATCTCTCATATGGCACATTATGGGTTCCATCCAATCATAATTCCTGCTGTAGGATAGCACCTATTGGTCTCATGAGTGATCTTGTAACACGAAAGAGAGCGAGAGAGAGAGAGAGAGAGAGAGAGAACGGGAGAAGGATATGTGAATATATGAAACTTATCTATATGACTGTATATGTGTATAGACGAGCAATAGCTAATTTGATGCCTGCTTGGTAGTTTCAAATATTGAACTTGTTCAAATTGATCTTAGGTTCATAGCTGCTCTGGTCGAGGTGATAGTCCCCAAGCTTGGCTTTGCCATATTGTTCAGGGGTTAGTGCCAGCAAACTGAGATGCTACACCCTAGGTGGAAGGGATATATGCCCTCTGGTAATCAAACATGGCGTGTTGGAAAATCACCCGTTTATGGATGACTTTCCCGGCTAGAAACATCCATTTAGTTTGGAGATGTCCAATTGCAACGTTTGATTACTGGAGGGCAATTTGATTCGGCGATGGTGCGCAAAGGCCGCATAGAACAGATGCAGATCAATTTGTAGATAGAGACAGCTAAATTCAGAGATGGATAGATGGAATCGAGTGGAAGATGTTGAATGGATGAGCCCATTTTGAATGCCTTTGGCTGTTCAAAAGTCCCCACTGTTGGCTTCTTGAAGTGTTCCAAAACCTTGCGGTTAACCTTATATATATATATATCATTATATATATATATTATATTATAGCCATGGAAAATGGCCCATTTGTAGAATATTTTCGCATTAAAACCTCCATTTATGGTTGGGATTTTCTATGGCTATGTTAGTCATAACCAGATGGTAGCTGTTGGGTGCTCAAACGCCCACTGTTTTTCCTGGCCGCGTTTCGCACGCGGAACAGGTATTTTCGTGCTCTTCAAGCGCCAGGCAGCTCTGATCCGCACCCTGCAACTTGGCGATTTCGGGTTTTGGGACCGGTTGGGATGGTCCCCACAGTTATGGCCATTTATGAAAGTTATAACTGGTTATTTCAGTGGGATTATACATGTTATAAATGGGGTTATAAGTACTTATAACTGGTATTTCGGGCCATAACTGCAAGGAATGGAACGCTTTAAACCGCAAAATATTATGGAATGACTACGGTATTTGGAAGAGCTGGTTGTATATCTTTTCTGGCTGGTGATATCAGATGTATATATTTTAATGTTCCATTCAGAAATTTAAATGGAATCTGGACCCGACATGAATGATATAATTTCGTGGTGAAGGATTGAAAAAGACCACTGCGGGTTGGTGCAATAGCCTGCCATGGCCTTCTCTGTCGGTGCAATCCCTTCGACAGACAGTTATGGGTCTGCTGGAAACGGCGAGGAATGCCGCCCGATCGCGTCGCGAAGCGCTAAGAGATCTAAGAGCAGAAGATGCTGCAGTGCAATTATGCTTCGAGTTGTCAGATGCAATGTGGGGCCCCCCAGTTATGTTTGTTGGTTTATAAGCCCCAGTAACTAGTTCGTTATAAGTACCATAAACCATAGTGAAATTGGAGTTATAAACCAACTTAGCTATCTTGGGGGCCTCACATTGTGCACTAAAACGCGCTAAAGCGAGAAGAAGACTCGCTCTTGAGACTGCAGAGGCCGCTGAAAGACTGAATGTCACCCAAGCCATGGCAGCACCGTGGCCATTGCAGCGTGGACAGCAGAGCTGCAGTGATCGGTGGCACCATTGCTGGATTTTGTCTCACCAAAAATTGTATTATATAATAATAATATTATGATGTTGAGATGCTGCTATTTCTATTCGTTCTATAAATATTTATTTTTTGGAAAAAAATAAGAAAAAATAGGATTCAGAAATAGGAAAAAAATAGGGTTCCAGAACTCAAATAGGAAAAAAAGGACTGCCAAACCAAGATGAACCACAGCTTCAAATTTGGGAACAACACCAACACAAAACACAAGCAGAGCCTTCTACATTTTATGAGGAATGTCACTGTGGATATATGTGGGTCCACTGCCAACCTGCGTATGGTGTTGCATCTATACATGTAAATGTTTGGATATGTCCCATGCGTGTATGTAAGTAATTGCAATTGCTGCTGCTGCGTTCGCAATTGGAAAAGGAAAGGAACCGAAAGCAGACATTGAATCTTGAAGGCACCATCTGCTTGGGGGAGCTGGCTAAACGATTGAAATAATGAGCCAATAACTTGTGAACTGCGTGACGTTCGGCTCGTCCCAAATTCAGCAATAAGCGTGGCGCTCCCACACCCCTTTCCTCCTCCCCCCGCTTCCTCCCCCTCCTCTCCCCCACCCCTATTTTTTTCCTATTTTTTTCCTATTTTTGAATTCTATTTTTTTCCTATTTTTTTCCTAATTTTCTAAAAATGGGCTGCTAGCTATTTCCTATTTTTTCCTATTTGTTTCCTATTTTTTCCTATTTTTTTCCTATTTTTTTCCTATTTTTTTCTTATTTTTTTCCTATTTTTTTCCTATTTTTTTCGATGTTTTTTACGTTTTTTGACGGTTTTGGGGCCCGAATTCAAAAGAAGGAAAAAATAGGAAAAAAATAGGAAAAAAATAAGAAAAAAATAGGAAAAAAATAGGAAAACAATAGGAAAAAAATAGGAAGCAGATGTTCAGAAATAGGAAAAATAGGAAAAAATAGGAAAAAAATAGGAAAAAAATAGGATTCAAAAATAGGAAAAAAATAGGGCCCAAAAATGCAAATAGGAAAAAAATAGGAAAAAATAGGAAAACAAATATAATTACTGGTATTTTTTTCATTTTTTTCCTATTTTTCCAATTTTTTCTTATGTTTTCCCTATTTTTTCTTATTTTCTCTTATTTTTTCTTATTTTTCCTATTTTTTTGGGGTGTTTTACGTTTTTTGACGGTTTTGGGAGCCGAATGTAAAAGAAGGAAAAAATAGGAAAAACATAGGAAAAATAGGGGAAAATAGGGAAAAAAAAGGGTATGGTGCTGGAAGCAGATGTTCAGAAATAGGAAAAATTAGGAAAATAGAATTCAAAAATAGGAAAAAACAGGGCCCAAAAATGCAAATAGGAAAAACATAGGAAAACATAGGAAAACAAATATATTGGGAAGTGCTTTGTAGTCCTGTGTCAAGTGTGTTTTTACGTCCTATTTTTTTCCTATTTTTGATTCCTATTTTTTCCTATTTTTTTCCTAAAATAAATATTTTCAACTTTTATAGAAATAGCAGAAAACTTTGCATCATAATTAATAATATTCAATAATAATAGTCATTATAATAATTATTATTATATATATATTGATATTTTTTGCTGCCATTGATTTTGATTCTCAAATTCATGACCGAAAGAGTTCTGGGTTGTATTTTTTTCTGTTTGCCTCTTTTTCTGCCATCCAACTTGTTGTCCCAGCATGTATTGGGCTGGGCAGACTGACTCGCGCATGTCAGGGACAGCTCTTTCTTTTCCACACCTTCCCATACGCGGTCGCTTTGTTGATCGCAGGGCTGAAATCACGGCATGTTCACAGAGATCTGAGGGCACCCCAACTGCCACGTACCTCGCAAACAGAGAAGGTTGTGTACATGTGTTTTTCATCGCCACCAACCACGGGCGCATGGACCCCCCATATTTGGAGGGGGACCTCAAGACTTCCATGATATTTCATAGCCACACAAGATCAGTTGTTTATTCCATATAAATAATCATAAATATATGCTTCATGTTGTGGATTTATGATAGGTAGATGGCTTCATGATTACATAAGAAAATAGGTGGTAAACATAGGTAGATTGTCATAGTATGATTCCTTCTAATTATTTGAATCCAATCAAGCATGGTTTCCGGTCAATTTTCCTTTAAACAAACCCATTGGTTGTTTGCACATGTTTGCACACAACGGTACAGGAGTATGTCGGCTAACACCTTCCACAGGCTCCCCCCTACCACTTATAGCAATTTGCACGGTTTTTGTTCCCTAGATTTTTTCTGGCATAGAAGCATGACATCACCCACACAGTCTTGGGTCGTTGGTATTGTGAGGCATGGCACATTCTTCTTGAGGGTGCTGTTCCCCTGAATAATAAGTGGGTATATCCTCATAGTTATAGTTACAGGAGTTATATCATATCCACAAGTTAATATAGTTAATCATGGTTATATCCACAAGTTAATCGTATGTGTTGGGGTTTTGTCCCAACTAATTTAATTGGTGGTTAAATTAAAGTTCCCTTTTTTCCCATGGAAGTACCCCCAAGTTCTGTCGGGAGATGGCCATCAGCTGCCCAGGAAACAGGAGACGGAGAACGGAGAAGTGCCCGAAGTCCCAAGACGGGGAGGTGTATTTTTTTCCAGAAGTTGTGCAACGTTAAAATCCACAATTTTTTGTTTTAGATACATATGTATCATACACAGGAATATAATATATATATATATGTATAGAAAACATGTGTATGTGTGCGTTTGTCTCTGTGTGCGTGTCTCCCATTTTTTGTTTTATACATCATCATTGTATCAGTTGTTATGCACCAGCCCCCATCGGGTGGACCCTCTTCAAAGTGCCCATCCCAATTCATAGCAGGGTCAAGCTATGTCAAGCTATGTAAATCTCCAAGATGCCAGTTTTGTTTGTTAAGTCCCCAGCATTTGTTGGGAATCCAGCGTGTGTGTATATTATATATATATATGGGTAAATTATAACGACCTCACTGCGACCTCACTGGAATCATGGTTAATAAGGGAAATCATCCCCAAATGGCCTTAATTCAGTTTGGTGAAATATTATAATTTACCCAGATATTATATATTTATTTATCTGCAATACATATCACACATCTCCGTGTTTCTTCATTTCGTCATGTTGGAACATGTTTATTCTATAGAATTAGGTCAGATCCCCCTTATAGTTATACACAACTTTCAAAAATCAAAGTATATCCCCATACCATGGTATATAGCTAAAATATAGCTATATTTCCTGGTGTATACAAGTTGGAAACCCCTTATATAAGTTCAAAATCTAACAACATTTGGATCCAAAACTTCATAGAAGTTTGGATCCAAAACCTTACAGCTATACAAGTTAGATCCCCCTTGATAAGTCTTCAAAAATCCACACTACAAAATTTAACTTGGCCACATGGTTTGAGGCCCTTGGCCGTGCACCTTGCAGATAAGATGCTGAAGGAGGCCCAAAAATTCCGGCCGCGATCATTCAAACAACCGGTCATTAATGGGAAATGCAATGTTTTAACGGAAAAAAACATGTAGAATCAAGGATACTTGGATCCCACTTTTCATCACTGGTGTTTGTGGGGTTCACCTACGGGGAAAACCCTGCGAATTCGGGACTTACCAGAGTTTTCTGAAAACCAGTGGGACAATCCTCGTAGAATGAAGGACATCGATGGTTAAGGAACTGGCTGGTTTAATTTGGTCATCCGTCTTTCCAGTAGAGGTTGGCCCTTCTTTATCCATCGCAATAGGGAAACGGCCAGATGGTGGTGTACCTTCGATTGCTCAAGGAAACGAGCCTTAGGCTCCTTTTCTCCGGGGCTATTTTAGGAGAAGAAATCTCGAGCCGCTTTTCTTAGCAGTATCTTAGCAGTTTCGAAGAGGTCAGCAGCCAGACCATAGACAGAGTTTCCTTTTGAAGTTGGCCTAAAAGACCTACACTTGGAACTGACGCATGCGTTTGGAGTTAGCTGGTGCGTGGCCCAGCACTACGCATTTGGATCCAAGGGCCCACGTACTCAACTGTCAGCTCCCTGTCATTCGTTTGCCTGATTGTTCATTGATCCACTATGATCCACTACTGTGGAAAACAGAACAACTGGTTGGTGGTTTGGAACATGTTTTTTTTCCATTCAGTTGGGAAGTTCATCATCCCAACTGACTTTCACTCCATGATTTTTCAGAGGGGTAGGTTGAAACCACCAACCAGATTATTAACCATCATTAACCATCATTAACCATATAACCATATAATAACCATATAATAACCATATATTTACCAGCAATAAATAGGTTAGATTTTTTCACCATCCCAAATGGATCTCGGCCAGGTGCATGTGCCATCGCATACGCAGGCGCCGAAAAATGACGCAGAATGACGCGGTGACGTGACGCTTGGGATGGTGATGATTGTGGTGGGATATGATATATAGGTGAATAGTTTAATATTTATATATATATATATATATATACAGATATACCGTATACATATTATATATATGATATTATGTAATGTATGTATGACAGAACAAAAAGCAGAATGCGCTGCATTAGCGACATACCTAGACCCGGAGAAGGAGATGGACGAAAAAAAAGAGAAGGAGGTCGACGCCGATGCCCAAGGTGTTCATTGAACAATAAATGAAGTAGTGCTGGATGTACACATTGTGTCTATTGCACGGTAATTATCCTTTAAAAAAATGTTTTATTGATTGATGGAAGACGAGAATGAGGATTACCAAAGTGGCGGGGATGAAATGTGGTAAACCCTATGATACCCCCAAACGGTAAATAGGGTCGCAGTGTCGATGGTTTGGTATCATGGGGTTCACCACTTTTCGTCCATTCTTGTGCTCTAGGGGTGTGTCTTCTGCAATCTAGCTTGACACTGGTTTTTCACCAACCCGAGATACCCTGGTAGTTTGACACAGCTATTCAAAATCATCATTTGAATGGCAAAATCAACTATAGATGGACCATTTTCAATAGCTGTGGCATGTTAATTCACCACAGGGCAGATGATTTCGCGCGGCTCGACGCGCCAGGCCGTGCGCAAGTCTGTGTTGGACACGGTCAGGGTCCTAGTTTCGGAAGAGTCCAAACTGATCATGTGGCTTTGAGGCAAGTCATGAGGGCATTTAAAATGGTCCACCCATTTGGTCCATTTTTTGGTATTAAAAATGTCAAATGAATGACTCTAAAGCATCCATTTTTAGTGCCCAACACTTCTGAAGCATACAAATGTCTTAGTGGCTACTTGGGAATGCATGTCCTGCTTGGCTGGATTTTTTTTTGCAAGCTACACTCATGCACCAAAAACATGCCAAACATAGTTTGTCCGGGTCTCTCAGCTTGGCCATATGGTCAGCCATTCCTTCGTTGGGGCCCGGAAATCCTGACACATTCCTTCGCTTGGCGCTGAGATCTTGTTGTTGGAGGAAGACTGGCGTTGCTTGGCTACGTGTTCGGGAGTTGGTAGTGGTTGATGTGGGCAGTGTGGTTTCATGGAACCTGACTTGCCAGCCTTCCCTCGAATGATGTTTGGTAAAGGGAATCATGCCGAAGTGGTCCATCAAACAGCTTTAGGCATTACTCTGACCTTCCTAAACTCACACTTACCCTCTGGTAAACATACAAGAAAATCACCATTTTCAATGGGAAAATCCACTATTTCTATGGTCATTTTCAATAGCAAACTGTTGACATAACCAGGTCAGGTACTGGAGATATTTCCTGGAACTTCGGCCATCTAAGCCCTGCCTTGGCCTAATGGTTTCATTACGTATATTGACGGTGATGATTTTTGAGTCCTCGTGATTGATTTAATGATGATGAGACTCGTTATGTAACAAAGATCAGCTATATATATATATATCTTTATTTTGTAATTATCAAGTTTCTTCAATTAAAGAAGGCAGATGCTGGCTGTGATGCTGCTGCTGCTGATGATGATGATGATGATGATGATGATGGTGATGATGATGATGTTGACGACGACTTCGACGACGATGTCATGCTTCTGGTTTGGTTTCCCTTTGCATGTGGAAGCAGGCGATGCATTGCAACACCGCCATTTTGTGCGCAAATAACTCAACATATTTTATAGCTGCGACTTCCAACAGAGCCCTTGCCTGCGGGAGGAAGCAGGCAATGTGGTATGAGAAGCCCTGGCAAAACAAGTCCAGAATAATCTATGTGGTAGCCGGTTTGTAATTGATTGCAGTCTTGTTGTTGGCATCCGACCGAGGACAACACCAACTTCAACCTAAATTTGCAATTAATTTCATGTTTGTGTGGGCTGTGTGAATAGAACTCAATGAAAGGAGTTAATATAACCATAATCAATGTATAAACGCTTAAACAAATGCCGTATCTGTGGCCTGTGGGTTATTAAATGACTAGATGTAATAAACAATATGATATGTATATTTTTTCACATATATATATATATTATTTATATTCTCCATAGAACGTTTACAAGTCATAATACGTATTTTGATTACACATTCATACCCATAGGATCCATGGTGCTGCTATATATGGTAACATGGATCCCATCAATATACCCCATCCTATGGGATATGGATCACATCACTTCGGCAGATGATGAGCTGACCATGCTGGGCCCTCACCTTGGCGACGGCATCGCCGCCGCCATCGAGGCAGGGAACCCTGAGATTTTTTTTTGGCGCTGAAAAAGGGGCCGGTTCCCAGCAACACCAAGAAAAATCGGGATAGAATTAGGGTTTTACCAGCAAACATATGGATCTTGCCTTGATTGAACTAGTTCATTTGATGGTTTAGCCAACAAAGAATAAGAAACTGATTAATATTGAAGTTGATCATTTCTTTGACAAGCAATCATTGTAAGAAGAAACATGAAGATTGAAGTTGATTTGATAGATTTGACTCTGATTTGACCAAGAAACAATTGGACTTAGTCAACACAATTCAAGGTTTAGCGTGGTGATAAGATCGACAAGTCATCCACTATGGATGATGAATATGGGGATCATGATGATAGTTAATCATAGTTAATCAGTAATCAGTGAGAACATTCGCGGAGAAGACGAGGATCATGTGAATCATCACCAAGAAAATCATAGGATAGAAGGGATACAACATGATACAACCATCCTGATTTGCCTAAACTCTCCACACTTTTAACCGTCCGGCCATAGTGGCCCATAGAAAAAATCCGGCGGCAGATGGCCAGGAGGAACGAGATCCACGGAATTTGTTAGCCTCCTTCAAGGTGGTTCGAAAGGCGCCGGAAAAAAGGGGGGCCGTGGGAGTTTGATGATGGTGGTGTTCGCGATGATGATGGTGGTGGTGATGATATATATAATTTATACAATATATATATATATATATATATTTATATATATATATAGTATGTATAAAATAATATATATATATTATAATTATATATACATATTATTTAGGGAATCGGGCATGTTTTGGCCGTGATGGAAGTAGTGACGGTCGATCTTTTGGTTGTTCCAGGGTTTATGCCATCGATTTGAGTGGGTCTAGATATGTCAAGTACCCACTGCCAAAAATGGACCAAAATGGACCAATAAGATGTTTGTACCACATTTTGTGGTTTCTTTGTTTCACTTAAATGTGACAAAATGTAAACCAAACTAAATAACTATACAATATATATATATATAGATAGATGTGTATATATATATATGTATATATATATATATATGTGTGTGTGTGATGATATATGTACAGTTGCCACGAATGGCATCATGCCACATGGAACCAATCAATTGTGGTTCCATTGCTGCAATGTGGTCGCCAATGCTGCGACCACGAAATCTCCAGGTGATGGCAGATTTTCCTGCCGCCTGCGTTTCGAGAGAGGCGATGTCATAGGGAATGTCATGTGTAGCGAAGTAACAGGCGACGCAACACATGAATATAATTGAATATATGGGTATATCACACATGAATATGTTTTACCCAGATGTATATCAGGGTATATCACCCATAGACTCTAGTTCACCAAGTTATGAGCCAACTGAACCATATGGGTAAATTATAACGACCTCACTGTTCTCCCGAGCCCTAGAATCATGGTTTATTTATGGGAAATCATCCCCAAATGGCCGCAAAAATTCAGGTTAGTGAAATATTATAATTTACCCATATATATATATATATGATATGATAGTTGATTTAATATGGTATATTTTTTGATATAACATAGCATGGTATAATAGTGTACAATATGGTATGCTATGGTATAATATGGTGTATATATAATATTTGTATTATGATCATAACATGTAACATGTAATTTGGTATAATAACATGTAATGATATATATGTTATGATATATTACGGAAGCCAGGGCGGATTTCCAGGGAAATGAAGATATAACACATCAACGGGAATTTCAGGACTACAATGGAGGTACAGTACTTTTTTCTTAGGTAATATTTTGTCGGGAGATTCCTTTACATAGCCTTTGCCTGACATAATGAGGCCTTATATATGGTACCAGTAGGATGTAGGTAGGTACCTTCAATTTAGGTCCCTGACATGGTCATTGATATATGGTAATTTCTGATTGGTAAACTCATGATATTGCTCATAGATTTCAGCTACATGTTTTGCCTTTTCCTGGACTGGCACTTCCATGGTTTTGCCAGAATATGCAATGGCAAGAGATCTGGGCATAATGCTGTCATTTAACGACTCAACTGAGCAAACATGATAAGACCAAAACCAACAGAAATCCCCTCTAACGCGTCATACGGAACAGATAGAAATATCACAGAATCAATAATTTTACTGTAACATGTGCTGAACTGGATGAACGAAGCTGGATGTACCACGCTGCCAGTCGCTGCCAGGCGCTGACGGCTTTGTTCGACACGCTCTCGTCGTATTTTCCCATCACGCACCTGGGATTTTGGGGACTTTGGATGGACGAGGGACGAGTTTAAGGGCCACCAAAGCAGGGTTGGTTGAGGGATTTCCCACCTTGGTTATCCTTGGTTTAGATGTCCCCTGATGTCCCATTATATATAATATAATATATATACATATATATATATAATATATAAAAATATTAATATATATATACACATAATTAACATATATATATATGTATCCATTGAATGGTATCCAACATGAAATATCCCCAGCAAATATCCAATCATTAATATCATATCAGTCTATCCCGAACAGTGTATAACATATTATATATTCCCAACATTAATCCAAGCATTATACACCAACACGATACTCCATTGTATTCCCAACAGATATCCTCAAGTCAATGGCCATTTCAGGATCCTAGATTGGGAATATCCCCACAAAATATGGCCAGAAATATGGTACTAACGTACCTCCATTTTAGGATCCTGAAATTTCCATTGACCAAGATATCCTTAAGGATTGTTGTTGCCTTCGAGGTTCCAACCCCCGAAGGGAGACAAGATCGGTATCACCGGCGATGATCTGCGAGAAGCCTTGTCGCAGGCGCCGCGCTTGTTGAGCCTCTCGTGGTTAGTAATGGTGGTTCAACCATCACACGAATTCATGGCAGATGATGGCAACTTGGAACCATGGAATTTTATATGTTTCCATATATTGGGAATAATAATCTCAACTGACGAACTCGTATTTTTTCCGAGGGGTAGGTCAACCACCAATCAGATGGCTGGATTAAAACCATCAAAAACCATGGTCGAGTCTCAACAACCCATGGGAAAATAATGGTGTATATAATGGTGTACATATATATATATATGTCATGGGATTTTGATGGGATATATACTGGGTAAATCCTGGATGGATGGATGCATGGATGGATGGTTGGTTGATGGATGGATGGTTGGTTGATCGATGGATGGATTTCAATACTTTTACTTGGTGCACTTGAACTAAGCTGATCTAAGCATTTTTGGGTGAAAGGTATCTAAGATTGACACGGTATACAGATATATGCAGAAAGTTTCAGCACTGGCAAGGAGGTTTAACCATGAATAACCAAAGGTATATAACCCCCACAAACAGTAGAAGTTGAACAAACCCCATTCTTAACAGTTGATTGGATAAGTTTACCTAAAGATTTCTATGATATGAGGGGTGTTCTGGTGAGATGGCGAACATCTTTAAGAGTAGAAGTTGTTGTATGTATTCTTAACTGATTTTCTTAACAAAATGAAGAGCACCCCAGCCTTGTTTTTTGGTGCCACAGTTTATGTCGATAATGTTGTACATATGATTTTGTACAAGTTTACGTGGTTTCTAGCACCGCATGTCTTGCAAGAGCACATATATTCTACCCTCTGGTAATTTAACATAGCTATGGAAAATTGCCATTAATAGTGGATTTTCCCATTGAAAATGGTGATTTTCCATAGCTATGTTAGTTTACCAGAGGGTACCTTCCTTATCCTTTAATCCGACGTTGGAACAGTCATTGCCTTCGGCCCAATCCACCGGAGTTCGGTGGCACAATTCCTCCCAGAACCGCTCTGAGACTCCAATGATCCAAGACATTTTAGGGGGCTTCACCGGCGGCAAATAGGATGCCATGCGGAAAACATCACATGTTTTGGTTCTCGAAAAACTCACGCCCCCGAAACGTGTAGTTATTCTCTATTTCATAATATATATATATATGTATGTGTGTGTGTCTAAATAATTGGAACATCTACAATCAGAAACAATTCCCAATTTGTGGTGAACCCCCTCATCCATAGTTAAGGCTGTTCCAAGTTCGATGCAAAAAAAAAGCCACGATTTCCGTGTTGGTTGTTCGACCGGAGGATATACCATGATATAACTCATGATGCCCCATGATTGTTTCAACACAAATCCTAAAAGATCCCATCATTCATTGTGGGTTAAAATCCCCCATCCTTGGGTTAAAAGTCCAGTGATCCAAGCCACCCTGAAAAAACAAAAACTACGACCGATCCAAGCCGAGCACCGCGGAGTTGTCAGCAGGCGTTTAGTGCCTCGCCCCGCTTCACGGACCAGGCTTTTTCTGGGCGTTCGGAAAAAAACATCTGTGGGATCTCAGCGCCAGTCCAATTTGGAGTAGCATTTTATACCGATGTTTGAAGTGCTGAAAAAGGAGGTATGCACCCCTTTGAAAAAGCCCCATGTGCAAAAAAACTCAAAAAACCTCAAAGCATGTTTTTTTTCTTTGTGTGATCGTTTGCTCGTTCGTTTATTGACATCACGCACGTGCTTTTTTTTGCCTGGCATTGGTCATTTCTCCGGCAATATGATGCCACTTCTCCTATCTTATCCTTATTCGAAAGTATGGGGGAAATATAGGTTTCAACAGCCATCCTCTATGTTTGTCGGCAACTGTGCATGTCTGTTTAGTTTCTTCAGCAATACACTCGATGGTTCAAGAACAGTTCCGTTCTCGTACATTTAAGTTTTCATCCATTTCTTGGCCTGCATTTTCTTTAAATGTAAATGTAATTATTTTTAACATAATATAACATATATTTATATATATATATATATCTTTACAATAATATATATATATGCGGTTTTCTCTCTATATTATATATATATATGTATACTATATGTGTATAGGCCAATTTCAATTACTTTGCTTTATACACATATCCCCAGGTTCAAAGATTCTTTATACAATGTCTAGAAATGATCCTTGCCAATTTGCAAAGCGTTGGTAGGTTGTGCCCTTCCTCCTGGACGCGAGTGCCTGGGTTTTAAGGGTGCTACCCCTTCATAGCCAAAGTTCATAGATGTCATAGATGTGATATTTTGTCATGATTTCATGATTTGTTGAGTATGATTTTATTGGGATTTATCTTCACAGCGGGGTTTACCCTGGTGTTTGTTTTTTTGACGTTGTGTTTGTTCCAAGGTCATCGTACCCATCAGAATGCAAGCTTTGGCAATGGGATAGCAACAGCATGACATGGTTCGCCACCTGATGCAATACATGATGCAGAACACAGCAAGGATCAATGATACAACCAACATTTATAAAAGTATGCGCGGTATATTACAACATATTACCACCACACGTGAGGACACGTGTTGGGTTGTATGTCAAGTTCCCATGTTTTTTCCCCACCTGCCAGGTGAGGGTTGTTAGATTTTATGTCAGTTGCCTCCTCCTCCTGCCTCGTCCTCCTCTCCTCCTCCTCCTCTCCTCCTCCTCGTCGTCCTCCTCGTCGTCCTCCTCGTCCAACTGCGACCCGCGATCCACAGTGTTCTCTGTCGGACCTCAACCACGACCATCCACGCCCAGTGTTCCCTGCCGGACCTCAACCACGACCATCCACGCCCAGTGTTCCCTGCCGGACCTCAACCACGATCATCCCCGCCCAGTGTTCCTGCCGGACCTCAACCACGACCATCCACGCCCAGTGTTCCCTGCCGGACCTCAACCGCGAGTATCCACGCCAAGTGTTCCCTGCCGGACCTCAACCGCGAGTATCCACGCCAAGGGTTCCCTGCCGGACCTCATGTAGGAAGATATGGGACAAAGAATGTGCAGAAGAAAGTTAGAAAGAATGTCAGAAAGAATGTCAGAAGATATGCCAGAAGATATGCCAGATAGAATGCCAAATAGAATGCCAGATAGAATGCAGAAGATATGTCAGAATATATGCCAGAAGATATGCCAGATAGAATGCCAGATAATATGCCAGAAGATATGCCAGATAGAATGCCAGAAGATTTGCCAGATAGAATGCCAGAAAATATGCCAGAAGATATGCCAGATAGATTTGCCAGAAGATATGCCAGATAGAATTGCCAGATAGAATGCCAGAAGATATGTCAGAATATATGCCAGAAGATATGCCAGATAGAATGCCAGATAAATGCCAGAAGATTTGCCAGATAGAATGCCAGAAGATATATGCCAGAAGATATGCCAGATAGATATGCCAGAAGATATGCCAGAAGATATGCAGAAGATATGCCAGAAGATATGTCAGAATATATGCCAGAAGATATGTCAGATAGAATGCCAGAAGATATGTCAGAATATATGCCAGAAGATATGCCAGATAGAATGCCAGATTGAATGCCAGAAGATATGTCAGATAGAGTGCCAGAAGATATGCCAGATAGAATGCCAGAAGATTTGCCAGATAGAATGCCAGAAGATATGCCAGAAGATATGCCAGATCATATGCCAGAAGATATGCCAGATAGAATGCCAAATAGAATGTCAGAAGATTTGTCAGATAGAATGCCAGAAGATTTGCCAGTAAGAAAATGTATAAATGTCATGGTGGGGATCACACGAAGTAAAGTAATTTTCTTCTGTTGTAGGTCGTTATGGTTTCCGTTGTCGTCCTTAAAATCATATTTGTTCTGTGACATGGAATATGAACAGTACTGGTACATAGGGTTCAAGAGTAATATGTGCGATGGTTAAAACATGTGTTGTTTTTCCCAGATTGGGGGGATGGTCATCAAATTCATCAATCCATAGCTAATCTATGGATTTGATGAGTAAAAAATAAACCCGTGATTCACCTGGATTTCCAGGGATGGATGATGATGGATGACATTTCAATACATTTCACCCATCATTTTAGCATGTTCTGACCATGGTACCATGGTACATTCCCTACGTAAACACACCACGATTTCCCCATGGATGTCCCAGGGATTTCCCTTGAAATTTCCCGAGGCAAAGACATCGAAGCAGATGTGGACGCCACCGTGGCGCAGGCCATGCAGACCTTGGTCTTTTGCCTCGAGTGCCGTGGCCGCCACCGGCAACGTTGGCAACGTTGGATGGAGAAAAAGAAGCGAAGAAAAATCACAACTGGGGGATATTTCATGGGGTATATATATATATGCTATATATGCTATATATATACTGTAATATATATATATAGATACACACATATATATATATATATATGTATAATGATATATAATGTATATGATGACTATAATATATATATATACAGTCCATGTTTGGGTGGTATGACTTTTGATGATAGATGCTTTTAACGGATGATGAATGGGTTAGCATGTGTTAATCACATACACTTTATCTTTAGTTTCAATCACATGAGAGCACATGAGTCTAGCATGGAAAAAACTCAATCGAAACAATGTATGTTCTTGGAATCGGCCCATAGAGGCAAAATATGACCAGCCAAGATCCTGGATACGATTCGTGTTTTCTCTTCCTTCCGGATATGTTCCGGAGACCCAGCTCGACCCGGTTCCCCGGTCCATTTCTTCCACCAAGGAAGTTCGGTCCCACCGCTGCGCAGAAGCACCTGAAGGACATCTTGGTGACTGCGCGAGACCAGGTTTGTCGCACCAACACCAGCTGCGCCAGGGACTTCTGCAGATGCGCTCCTTGGACGTCCAAGGGCCTATACTATACGGTGGTTTATGGTCACCATGGTGGTTGGGATAGGCTGGGTATGTCATATTATTATGTATCCATCCTCGACTTCTTCGATAACAGGGCTGCAAGTGACAGGAAAAACATCTCCAAACATTCTGCAAATATATAAATCCAGGAAAGTGGCTGGGGCAAGGCAAAGTAGACATCCAGAGAACATATCAGAACGTGATTAAACGCCATGATAAAAATGAATACATCAGATGAGAGATAACACATGATACTACATGATTTAATAGTAATTTATTTGTCCCTAAGGTTCCAGCTTCTCAGACCGTACTTGGGGCTGGGTTGGGTTTCAAACACGTTTTGAGACGGTACTTGGAGCACTAGCGTATGCTAAATCAATCTACATAAATCAGAATAAGTGATTCATGATTATGCAATAGTAAGCTACATTGAATTATGCAGAAATTGAGACTTTAAGACCCTTCAAGACTTTCAGCCACTTCAGCCCTTGGAACCCATGGCTTTCGCTTGCCGGCCAGGTGGTGGAGTCCCTGAAGATTGCCATGACGGGAGTCCCCACCGGGCTGCACCCTTCCTGGGTGGCCAAAGATGTCGCTGGGCGCGCGCTCAAACACCCTGAATGGGAAATCTGGATGAAAATGCTGGTTTTGATGGAGAAATACCGGGAAAAGCATGGAACATCATGATGCATGGGAATGTATAGGAAGATAGTGGAATTGTGGAATATATGAAAGGTAACTACCACTATAGTTGGCTGTGTCTGAAGATGGGGATGCTAATTTGATGGGATTCAATGGGGGTATAATATATAATCAACAATGTAGGATTTGAGGCTCGGTGTCATCATAGCTGGCTCGGTGTCATCATAGCTGGCTCGGTGTCAGCTCGGTGTCATCATAACTGGCTCGGTGTCAGTAGGGGATGGGGTTGCATGAATGTTTCTGAGCATAATATACGGATGTTATTTGATAAACATGTTTGGGCTGTATAGGTAAGATAGTCATACCGTATACCGTACAAAAGATGTTGCCTCAAACTTGTAGCAATAGTCATTTACTTCAGGATACTTCAGGATTTTAAGAAAGCAAGTAAGAGCTGGGATACATCACAACACAAGGCACTTCCTTTGCCGGTAAATTGTGGTTATTGGAACCCCTCACAATGATAGAGACGAAACTGACCACCTTTTTTAGGAGGAGTTTGTCCACTAGTACTTCTCAGGGGGTTGCTATTAGGCCTGTGATATAAACCGAACAATAAGTTTGCCGAGATACACTACCCATTTCTGATGAAGTTGAGGATGGTTTCTTCTTGAATTTACAAAATTACTAATAGACATCAATAACGATATCCATTTTTGTTTGAATCCCGATAGAATATCCAAATTTGGTGAAACAAAAATAGATGACTCCATACAATGTGGGGCCCCCCAGTGATGTTAGACGGTTTATAAACCCCATGAATACTATAGTTATAGGTACCATAAACCATGGGGGCCTCACATTGTAGATATTCCCCTTCAGCCAGTTCTCAGAATGCCATGCCGTCCCGAGGTGATTCCTGAACTCAAAGAGATGGCGGAAGACGCCTCGAAAGGCGCCAGTTCTTTCTTTGTCGTGACCCGTCGTGAGATAAGCACAACAGAAGTATTTTTAAGAAGCTCCAGAGTTAGCAATCATATATATATATAATGTTTATATATATATATATAATAGCATTATATATAATTATATATAA
>CAMXCT020002420.1:83486-100863 GCA_947184155.2 Cladocopium goreaui
TAAAAAATGATGTTTGATGGGATCTTTTTGGAGAAAAAATCAACGGACATTGACGAAGTCTGCGAAGGCTTGTTGCAGAGAGTTGCTGGGAAACCTGAATCGTGGCGTTTTGGCCGGTCAAATGCATAATTATATGATTTATTATGTACTTCTACATGTTGTTTTACGGAGTACCAGATTTATATAAATCCTTTATCTATGTTTGTTTTAAACAGTAAGTTCATTACTATACCCTTCTACATTTTGTTTGAGAAGGGCAGATTGATACCATGTCGCTATGTTATTTGTACACTGTATTGATGAGATGTTTTTCACAGGCGTTAAATCGTGGTAGATTTGAATCATGTTGGGCGAACGGCGAAGGGTTCTGCGGGAATTGGTTTGTGGTTCCATCCCTACGAAACGAAGAGAATTTAGCAGTTTCCCAGCAAAAGACGCAGGTTACGCGTTCGAAAAAAGATCGAAGACTCTGTTCAAGATCCGTGGGTTTTTCACAACATGTTGAAAAAAACATGTGTCAAAGCCATTTGCAACTCGTTTTTTTTAAGTATTTGCACACATTGGAGAAAGTCTACAGATCAGGAATGATCAGGATCCGGCTGCTACAGTCGGATCCCTAAGGACTTTGGGAAACCAAAAGAGACGTCCCTTTCCAGCGAGAAAGCTGGGCCATCTGTGGGTGGCAGGAAACCAAAGTAGCTTCCCCAGTCATCCGCGGGTTTGTCGAGAAGTTGGGGTTTTCTGATTCCATGTATGCACCATGTAATATCATGTAATTCTGTTTTTAAGCTGACCCATTTACTAGTTACCCTCTGGTAAACAAACAGTTCGCTATTGAAAATGGCCCAGTCGAGTGGATTTACCCAGCTATAAAATGGTGGATCTTTCCATCGTGGTTGGGACAGTTTCCCAGGTCGGGTATGGGGTCCGGCGGGCCCAACTCCGTTTTCTCCAGGGCGTCCTCAGCTCCAAGCAGCTGCAGCCGGCCTTGTCCGGGGCCCTGGCCACGCTGCGCTCCCTGACGCCGCGACCGGAGCCGGCGGCGGAGGTGGAGCCCGGGAAGTCCCTGGTGGCGGCGGTGGGCTTGGTGAAGTGCCTTGGTGGCGGGCGGCTTTCGAGGTTTGGAGCTGTGCTTTGCTTTGGGATTTCATGGATTTTTATGTGATTTTATAAGATGTTGATTTGATTTTATAGGAATTAATGGGATTTTAACAGTGAACATGATAGGGTTTAGCTATGAAACATAGGGATTTAATTTAATGGATGTTCATGTCAAAATCATTTAAGTAAATAGTGATTTTTAATGGGATCTTCATGTGGATACAATGTTTTTGTTCCTGTCCCCAGCTATGATTGATCCCTTCCCACGTGGCCGTACCAGGTTTCCCATGGTGGATGAAGGGATTAAACATGATGAAACCACGTTTAAGAGGAACAGGAGATGGGACCCGATCTGGGAAACGTTAACAAAAAACGATGGAAAGATCCACCATGTTTTGGCTGGGTAAATCAACAATAATAGCCATGTTCAATAGCAAACTGTAAACGTTTACCAGAGGGTAAAAAGTCAACTGTCTGGGGTGCACTAAGCCACCAACTGCTGTGAACATCCGTGATCCATAGAGGAAATCGTAGACATCTTTGGCGCACCGAAAATGAATATAATTAGGACAATAAGCCATGTAGCATATGAACATCACTTGGCCATACTTCAATACATGTCCAATAGAACCCATCAATATGATCTTATTATCCATGCCTATCCCGTTTTGAGCCGCTTGTACTTTTTTAATTGTGACCCATTGTCCATGTGGAAGCCAGCTGAATTTAAGTCTTACCCGATGGCGGCCATGGTTTATCATGGTTTGAAATGTCTAAGCATTGTGCTTGCAATGTTTTACAAGTACAACAGACAAAGCCTTGTTCTCCCATGAAAAATGGTGTCAAATCTCCACAAAAAAAAAAAAAACAAACAACAAATTTCACCGTAGGTAGAAGTTGGTGATTTGTTACTTTGAATGTTTATCCATTGTTCATCGTAAAATTGAATAATTGTCCATCAACAATCCACCTCGAAAAAAAAAACGTGTTTGTTCAAAAAAATAGTGATGCCACATGAAAAGACTCTGATTGTTCATCTAAAAAACCCATAAAATCGCCATATTTCACTAAACATCCACATTTTTCATAGCCACATAAAATCCATATAAAATCACCATTTGTCCATGGCTAAACATCCCATAAAATCCACATTTTTCATAGCCACGCCATGTTGAAATCGCCATTTCCCAGGGACAAAACCAACGGACACCGAGGCGCCTGGCGCTCGCGGCGCCTCAAGCGCCCAGTGCTGCTGAGGCGCTGGATGCCTTGCAGAGCGCCCTGCTGGGAGGACACAGATCTGGTGGGAAGCCATGATGATAGTGATTTTCCTCTGGTAGTGGGTTTATAGTGGGTTAAATGGAAAAGCCCATATTATGGTTAATAGTTGTGTGAAATTAACGGAGGGTCCCATTCATATCCACGTGTTTGTTGGTTCAATCCTGATAATCAATGGGAATTCCAGGATCCTAAAATGGAGGTACGTTAGTACCATATTTCTGGCCATATTTTGGGGGATATCCCCTGAAATTTAGCCCTTATATAGGCCTTATATATGGTAGTGATTACCCTCTGGTAAACATACAAACAACGATGGACAGATCCACCATTTTATAGCTGGGTAAATCAACTGTTTCGACTGGGCCATGGCTTCAATAGTTATGTAACAAATTACCAGAGGGTAACCGTGATGAATAGGGACTAATGATGATCTTGCAGAATCGACTAACATCGACTAACGAACTACCTAACTACCTAGCTAACTAACTAACGAATTAATTTGCCAGCTAGCAAACCAACCAACCAACCAACCAACTAACCTCACCAACCAACCAACCAACTAACCAACGAACTAACTAACTAACTAACCAACCAACTAACCAACTCACTCACTCACTCAACTATCTAACTATCTAACTATTTATCTAACTATCTAACTATCTATCTATCTATCTAACTATCTAACTATGTCTCTATCTAACTAACTAACTAACTAACTAACTAACTAACTAACTAACTAACTAAGTCACTAAGTCACTAACTAACTAACAAGCTAACTAGCTAACTAGTTAACAAACTTGCTAACCAACCAACCAACTAGCTAACTCTATTAAACTACAATGAAGTACCCACGCCCGGCGGCTCCCAGTTTCTCCTCGCAGGAACCTCCAGCTCTGCATGGGCCGTTTGGGCACAGCAGTGGCAGAAGGAACTGTGTCTTGACGAAAGGTTTTTCGATGTTGGAGGTTTAAAAAAGACATATCTGGTTAGTGGATGTTAGTGGATGTTAGCTCACCTAATTACTTATCAAACCTTCGAAATTGGAGAACCTTTGGAATTGGAAAGTTGCTAACGTGGTTAAAACAATAGTAAAGCATCCCCCAAATCACCATGTTTATGGGTCGTATAACCGTATAATCCATTCCCAGTCATGGGTGGTTTATTAATGTTTTAACCACATTATAGATGTTCCAAGCCAAATGGTGATTTAATGGGATTGCATGGGGATGTATGAAATGCAACTAGCAATATCGTATTTGAGGTTTGCCCTTTTGGTCATCAAACGTGGCAAGCTGGAAAATCAAAACATGGCTAATGGTTTCACGTTATTGAGCCGTTGAGATGACGAGCATTTTGTTGGGACGGGTTAAAACCACCAACCAGATGAGGTTCAACTGAGGTCAATCCCAACAAAATGGATTTATGGATGAAACACTTTTTTTCAACCAACAAAAGCTGGATTTGCAAAACTGAAAACAGAGAAAAATGAGAGAGAAATGGAGAGAGAGACTAAAACTTGCCAATTTGTTGCGGACAGTTGCTTATTTATGATCACTTAAGCTCAGAAACATTGACAAGAATCTGACAAGATGGGATTGACGCGTCCAAAGAATCCGAATCAAAAACATGCAATCAAAGCGTGCATGACTTGCTAACTCTTCCAGTGCACCCAAGTCGGTGATTGGAATTTGGGGTGAAATGATCAACCAACCCCCGATCCCCATGTAAGGATCCATTCTGGTTGGTAGTGGTTTGGAACATATTTTATTTTTCCATATATTGGGAAGAAAATCCCAACTGACGAACTCATATTTTTCAGAGGGGTAGGTCAACCACCAACCAGCATTTAAATGCATCCATTCGGTTGATTTAAGATTGGGATGCATAACACTACTACTTGGGTTAGTCTCAAAATCCGTCGGTTCTATGATCATGATAATGATAATCATTGATTGCATTTTTTTGTTGGGGAGGTATGCCATATATATAATTATATATATACACCTTTTTTTCAGAAACACCCATATCATGTCAGTTTGGTTATGTATCCCAGGATGTCCCCATCATATCCGGAATTGTTGGTGAGTATTACCCTCTGGTTATGACTGTTACAGTTCGCCATGGTATAGATGGCCCATAGAAATAGATGATTTTCCCAGCTAGAAACCTCCATTAAAAATGGTGATTTTCCATGGCAAACTGTTAGTCATAACCAGATGGTAGTTACATCAGCCGCCAAACATCACCAGCCTTAACTGGTACTTGGAGGACCATCCCACGAATCGTAACTGATGAAAAACCCGGATTGGTAAACTAATAGTTTGCTATGGGAAACCACCACCTTTAATAGGTAAATATAGGTTAATCATCTAAAACTAAATTTTTAAATGGGCCATTGTCATCCATGTTCCAGTTCGCTATGTTCCATAGCTATTTTTTAGTTTACTGGAGGATAACCATATAGGAATCCCAACAAAAACACCACTGTCATCACTATGTAGTATTTTACTTTTTCATTTTTTGGTTTTGTTTGGGGGTTACTATATATATATATATATACCCTCTGGTTATTTAACAGTTTGCCATGGAAAATCACCATGCTATTAAGAACGGTAAAGCATCTATTTCGATTAGGGCCATGGCTTACATACCATGGCTATGTAACAGTCATAACCAGGCCGGGTAATCACATTTAGTCACTATAATTTGTAATTTATGGGATTATAATGGGATAAATGGGATAAATCAGGGTTAATGATGGTTGATGATGGTTAATGGTGGTTCATCATCATGTGCAATCCCATGATAATCTATTCATGGGAAATGATCCGATGATCCCCAGGTCATCAAAGACCTACAGCAACGAGTGCGTCAGTGCACTGGTCACAGCAGTCACTTGCCGGGCTTGCCTCGCTGCAGTGATGAAGTCACCCCAGAAAGTCGGGCAAAAATGGTAAGCTAAGCTAAGCTCGAAGTATTCATTTGGAAAATATAGCGACATACAACAAGATGTATATATAAAGTTAAAGATATATATATATATATGATTATTGTAAGGAAAATAACAACCTTTATTTCCATTTCTAAAGATGTGTAAAGTATCAATGTTGAATTGTGCCTATCAGTAATCAGCACACGATTGGAAATATATACATGGCATGTCATAATGCATACTTATCCATTGAAATTATATTCAGAATTGCCATGAATGTTCATCATAAAGGTATAGAAGTTCGTGTTATTTGAAGTTATTTATTGTTTTTATTCATACATATTTATATTCTCCCATCGATTCAATCAAAAACACTGAAATATCCCAAGCCATAAAAGCCATACTGGTTGGTGGTTTGGAACATGAATTTTATTTTTCCATATATTGGTACCAATAATCCCAACTGACTTTCACTCCATGATTTTTCAGATGGGCTAGTATTATATCAAATTGGGATACATAACACTACTTGGGTTAGTCTCAAAATCCATAAAACCACATAAAGCAACCTACCATTGACGCGAGGTGTGCGACTTGCTCCCCAGCCAGCTGGAGCGCGCCAGAAGCATGGCGCAGCTGCTGCTTCAGTTCTCAGTACCCTCGACACAGCAACTTGGACTGTTAAAAAGATCGGTTTTTGCTAAGGTGTAGCAGTAAACCAGATGTGAAAATAGGGATTTCACCAAGAGTAAATGGGAAGATCATGAGAATCTTCATCATTGGAATGGCTCTTTATGATGGGTATAAAACCATGAAAAATGGTGATTTTTTCATCAACAACAATGGCAACAATGGGGAGATTTCATGGGAAAAATTATGTGATATTACCATACGTTAATCAAACATGGCTGGCTGGGAAATACCGGAACTAAATGGAGCTTTGAATGAGGATATTCATTGTTAACTTGTGAAATGTCCATTGCCATGTTTGATTATCAGAGGATAACATTTAGATATGAAGTTGAAATAGGTTTACATGAATTTGCATGGCGAGTGCGTTCCGATTTTTGTGTTTTTTTAATTCAACTGGAGAATGTTTGAGATTTGTAGTAATTATCATTGTGCCCGCGTGGGGGGTCCAACATTCCACTTGCAGAGTGGTCGCAATGTGTCTGCACTCCCATTTGCGGATACCCTGGTAATTATCACCAAGCAGCCATCAAAACGGGAACGGTTGTGATTCAGAAGACATAGATCATTGGATTACAATATAGTTATTACACCGGGGGCGCAGTTCCAGTCATAAGAGGATGTATAGAAAACCATGGTCATAGGGCCCCATATCCCAACTTATGAAAGATATGAAGCCGTGAACTCAGTATGTCATGGTTGCCCTGTGGAAATCAATCATTACAATGGAATTGTCCACCATTTGCATATGCTTTTCCCATTCAAATGCCCGTTTCGTTCAGGGATTTCCATTTCGCGTGTTTTTTTTCGGACACCGTTTTTTGTTTTTTGTGAACCAAAACCCCCATTGTTGATGATTAATCCCCATGATCAATCATCCCGTATTAGCTCATTATAATCACCCAACCGACCTAACCATCAATTAACCATTATCCAAAAAACATTGTCCATCATGATCAACCATTATATATTGCCAGTTTTCTAATTGAATCACCATCAAAATTGCGTAATATGGGCAATAAATCAATAAATGTCAACACATATTCATAACTCATAACCATTTGATTAACCACAACTTAACCATTTTATGGTCAAATTGAAAATGACATGGCTTCGACCATGAACTGGTGATATAAACCACCATTTTATGGTTATAACCATTGAAACATGTTCATGGTAAAATCCAGGGTTTCCTGTAAATCACGAAAGCTAGCGTCAGCTAGCTGGAGTCTTCTTGCTTTAGCAAGTATTGGGGGGGCTGCTCAAGGACATCACGTGATTTTTCACGCGAAAGGGGGGGACCCCCCCCCACCCTCACCCACCACCACCACCATCACCACCATCACCACCACCATCATCATCATCATCATCATCATCGTCATCATCATCGTCATCATCATCGTCATCGTCCTCTCCATTCCATCGTCCTCGTCCTCGTCCTCGTCCTCGTCATCATCATCATCATCATCATCATCATCGTTATTCAATTACATTTTATCATTATTGGCAATTATTGTCATTATCACGAAAGCTAGTGTCAGCTCGCTAGAGTCTTCTTGCTTTAGCACGTATTCCGGGGCTCCCCAAGGACATCACGTGATTTTTCCCGCGAAAGGGCCCCCCCCTGCCCCCTCCCCCATATATATCATTGTTATATATCATATATCAATATATCATTGTTGCATCCTCGTTTGGACGAACAATGCCGCGACACGATGATGACAGTCCCTCCGCAACTCACCTCTTCCCTTCCTTCTTTCTCCTACCCCGCTAGCTTTCGTCATCCACCCCCGGCCTCAAGTTTTCCCTTAAACCAATCCAATGACCATGACCATGTTGAAAATGCTTGAATGGGTAATGGGCCACCATTTGATGGCCAATTTCTAGCCCCGGCTTCAGGTGGCTCCCCCTGACCTTGCCCCGACTTTTGGCCTTCAACGCGCTAAGCCTCAGCGAGGCCACTTCGGCCACTTCCCAAGGCCCCTTGGGGGTCGATGGGACCACGATACCTGGTAAACTATGGTAGTTTAATAGTGATTTTCCGCTTTTGGTAGTGGTTATCATAGTTTAATAGTGATCACTACCATGAGTAGTAGTTTTTCATAGTGATCACTAAAATATAAGTAGTGACTATCAAAGTTTATGGTAGTTTAAAACAGGGTATAGTGTTTAGTGTAAAAACCGGTGATTAATCTGCATTCATAGTGCTGATGAATGGTTATGAATGGGAACATCATCTACCAATAGTGATTAGTAGTGCTTAATAGTGATTATATGATAGTGATTGACTTGGATGTACCCTTTCCCGTTCAGAAGACGAGCTACTTTTATGGTGGCTAAACTCCACATCTATGTTAACATTTACAGGATGGTAACTGGGGAAAATGATGATGATATATATATATATATAGATAAACCATGAATTCTTGGTGAAATCGAGGGATTTGTTCTATTTAACATAGCCATGGGAAATGGCCCATTTATAGATGGTGTACCTATTAAAAATCGTGATTTTCCATGGCTATGTTAAATAACAAGATGGTATAGAAAAAAAAACAACAACTACTGGTGGTAGTTTCTGTGATTTCAAGGAACACAACAGGACTAACCAACAATTTTCCAGGGAATCATTTATACATGGAGACATGAAATGTAATGAGATGTAGTGAGGATACAAATGACTAGACTTAGAGCATGATCAGGATATAATATCAGGATGCTAACATAGATTTCGGCAGAGGATATTTTTGATGGTTTATAGCAACACCTCCCAAATGGCAATGATGATTAACCATCAAAATTGGGGCCCTTTTTTGCAGACAAAACTAACAGAAAAATCACGCTTTTTCTTTTTTTGTTGCGTAAATCCCAATACTAATCCCAGTTGTAGATATTATATTCACTGTTACCAGCCACAAACAGAATCCTCTTGCTGTTTTTTTTGTAGCAACATCGCGAAGCTACGCTCTCAGATACGGAGCTTAGCAACGTGTTGCTGAAACGCCACTTGGCAGGAGGACGTACTGACAATAATACCTATTCCATGCACCCCCGGTTTCAGACCCATTTATCCATAGATGCTGGGTTAGCCAGAATGTCAAATGACCTATTTTGCCCACCATCTACTCAGTTCGAATCCATAGAAAACGCTGATCATTCGGATTTAGCGGGTGACACCAGCTAATGATGCTAACAATCTTGTAATAATAATAGTAAAAAACATTAAACTTATATAAATATAAACATAATCTTAATAATGTTACAAAGGAGGATTGACATGGATTAACCATTTACAGATGATTTTCAAATTTGTCATGTTTGATGCCACCAATCTACATGCACGACATCTGATCATCTATGGTGAGTTTTTTTTTTTTGGAGATAAAGTGAACATTCAACATAACATTGTTTTCTTGTAACCATAACTGGTTGGTGGTTTTAATCGTGTTTTTTTTTCCATTTCAGTCACCGTATGTCGTTTTTTATTAGGGGATGGGATTGCTATATCATAACGATGGATGGTTTTGATTTTTGATGGTGCTTGGCCACGGGTGAAGCATGGATTCCTGGGTGGCGAGATATCTCAACTTTTTGCGGCAAAGAGTGACGGAAAGCTATTCCTTTCGGTGCCTTAACATGGCAATGGGAGATCGTTCATTTATTCATGATGTTCCTCTATTTTTCCATACCGTCAGGTTATTATGTACGTAGTTATGGAGAATTATCGTTTTGAATACGTCATAAATCAGCTCCAAATGTGCCATGTCCCATGGCTTAATAACGATTAATATCCCCCATTTTTGTTGGTTCAATGGAACAATTATTCACGAACGAAGCGTCAAGTAAAAAGTGATGCATCCGTCAGCAGAAAGTGACAAATTGATGAGGCCCAGCATCAAATGTGGCCAAATGGGCTCCAGTAAAGCTGGACCCAAAGCTGGCTAAGCCAACTGAACAGATCTTTGAGATCTTTGAGCATGGTCAGATTCGAACCATTCGGCAATCGCATCCTGTTCACGAAAACTGGTTGGTGGTTTGGAACATGAATTTGATTTTTCCATATATTGGGAATAATCATCCCAACTGACTTTCATATTTTTCAGAGGGGTAGGTCAACCACCAACCAGAAAATATCGCATCCTGTCTTTACACGGTACTTGGCCTGAAATTCCGCTGGGAGGAGAGGTGGAGTCTCATGAAGAGTAGTTTTTCCCCATAAGATCCCATTAGAAATCCCATGAAATCACCATTTTTCCACACAAACAGCCCTTTTCGACATCGAAAAAACAAGTCACAGCACGAGAGACGCTGCCAAGGTTCCGCGGACGTCTTCCAATCACAAGATGCAAATGGACACAAGGAGGACGCTGGTTTAGTCAGAAAAGGATGGAGGGTTGTGGCTGGGAAAATCGAGAATCATAGGGAAAATGGGGAAATCCCATTATAACATATTATAACTGGAGATTCATTCATGGGAGAATCCCCATGAATGGTGGATTTTCCATTGCCATGTTTGATTGCCGGAGGGTGATTTAGCACTGTCTAATGGGAAGTTCCTTTTCTATGGTTTAGATTTTCAAGGGTTGCTACAATCGTCATTGAATCATTGTTTTTGGAATGCATGAAATGGAGACAATAGTAGTCTGACCAAGCAAATGTTCACATAACACCGACTGGGATCTGAGTACTGAAACAACAAACGAACCGATGGACATACCCTGCATTTTTACCAGCACGGAAAACCACGTTTGAAACTACGAGCCACCTTTCGCGTAGGACGGGCCGACATTTCAGTGGGGATCATACCAAGCTATTCTAAGCACACGACGGCCGGTGCAGTTCCACCCACTAATATTAGCCTTTGGTAAATAGCCAATGGCTTGAGTGGAAACTCATCCACCCCACCCCCGATGAATGGCAGGGTCTACGTTAAAAATTACTTTACTTCGTGTGATCCCCACCATGACATTTATACATTTTCTTACTGGCAAATCTTCTGGCATTCTATCTGACATATCTTCTGACATTCTATTTGGCATTCTATCTGGCATATCTTCTGGCATTCTATCTGACATATCTTCTGGCATTCTATCTGGCATATTCTTCTGGAATAATATGGGCATCTTTTTTAATTCTGGGGGGGGGCCAAAAAAAAATCTCTGCATCGATCTGGAATATCTTCTGGCATATCTTCTGGCATTCTATCTGGCATTCTATCTGGCATTCTATCTGGCATATCTTCTGGCATATCTTCTGGCATTCTATCTGACATATCTTCTGACATTCTATTTGGCATTCTATCTGGCATATCTTCTGGCATTCTATCTGACATATCTTCTGACATTCTATTTGGCATTCTATCTGGCATATCTTCTGGCATATTTCTGGCATTCTATCTGGCAAATCTTCTGGCATTCTATCTGGCATATCTTCTGGCATTCTATCTGACATATCTTCTGGCATTCTATCTGGCATTCTATCTGGCATTCTATCTGGCATATCTTCTGGCATTTATTCTGACATATCTTCTGGCATTCTATCTGGCATTCTATCTGGCATATCTTCTGGCATATTATCTGGCATTCTATCTGGCATATCTTCTGGCATATCTTCTGTCATATCTTCTGACATTCTTTCTGACATTCTTTCTAACTTTCTTCTGCACATTCTTTGTCCCATATCTTCCTACATGAGGTCCGGCAGGGAACACTTGGCGTGGATACTCGCGGTTGAGGTCCGGCAGGGAACACTTGGCATGGATACTCGCTGTTGAGGTCCGGCAGGGAACACTGGGCGTGGATGGCCGTGGTTGAGGTCCGGCAGGGACCACTGGGCGTGGATGGCCGTGGTTGAGGTCCGGCAGGGAACACTGGGCGTGGATGGTCGTGGTTGAGGTCCGGCAGCGCACACTGTGGATCGCGAGTCGCAGTTGAGCAGGAGGACGAGGAGGACAACGAGAGGAGGAGGAGGAGAGGAGGACGAGGCAGGAGGAGGCGGAGGAGGAGGAGGAGAAGGAGGAGGAGGAGAAGGAGGACGAGGAGGCAACTGACATAAAATCTAACAACCCTCACCTGGCAGGTGGGGAAAAACTGGCTTCGGTTTCACCATAGGTGTAGGGGTTAAGTTTATATCCCATCTTGTGGATGCTCTTGCCATACCCATTAATAACCCGGAGCTACACCCCCAAGAAGGGGCCGGGAAATTATTGTATCATGTCACCTCCTATGTGTTTTTTCCCGGTACTAACCTGCGTTGAGAGCGACACTGATGACGTTGTATCCCGCAGTTAACCACTAAACATTCACTATTCTTCAGAGTCATCAAACATGGCTTGCTATAAACCTCCATTTATCTGGGTAAATTATAACATACCCGTTGGTAGCTCCCAGCTGAGATCTAGGAGCTCCAGCCCCTGGGGTGCATGGCTATTTTTTTTTAGCCTTAGTAAAAATGACGATAGGTCCCTTGATTTTATCTGCAGACATGCTAGATTTTATCTCGATCATAAGTGTGAGATAAATTCTAAGAGGCTGGACCCCCCTAGGTCCCCTCAAGGGTACTCGCTTCCAAGGAGGACCCATGGGGGGGATCCAGCCCCTTGGATTTTATCTCACTCCAATTTCAGGTCAGGCACCTTGATTTTATCTTTGGAAGGTTGGGCTCATTGAATTTTATTTTCATCCTACTTGAGATTTGGTACCTATCTTATATTTTCAAAGGTTCACCCCCTTGATTTTAGCTCCAACCTACTTTGATTGCAGTTCCAACGAGATTTAGGAGCTCCAGCCCCTGAGGTGCAGAATATATGTTTTAGTTTTTTGAGTAAATTTGAAGGTTGGGCCCCAGATTTTAGCAGCACACTTGCTAGATTTTATCGTGGCCCTATGTGTGAGATAAATTCCAAGGGCTCCGACCCCCCCAGGGCCCTCCCAGGGCCCCCCCAGGGCCCCTCAAGGGCATTCGATTCCAAAGAGGATTCAAGAGGGGCGAGACCCTTGGATTTTATCTGATCCCAACTTGAGGTTAGGCCTTTTGATGTTATGAAGGTTGGGCCTTTGAATTTTATTTTTATCTTACTTGAGGCTTGGTATCTATTTTATTTTCAGATGCCAGCCCCCTTCAGTTTAGGTCCAACCTACACCTTGGATTGGAAAGGGGAAAAAAACAACCTTGATTGATGAATTCCACTGCAAAACTGGCATCAAACTGTAACAAAGGTGCATGAAATTTATTGTGTTGAGCATTGCTGGCATGTTTATCAAACTCACCGTTACAAATTTCCTCACCTTGAAACTTTATTGTTTTTGAACTTTGAGATGAACATATTGAATTTGACCCAAACAAAAAGGCTGCCAAATCCTGTGCTTCTTCTGTTCCCGGATAGCTGCTTCGACCTAGCGGGGCGAAGCTTGAAGGAAAAAACCAAGAAGAAGTAAAATCCATGTCCCCAACCTTGATAGATGAACCCCTCTGCAAAACAGGCATCAACCAAAGGTGCACATTTTTTTCTTGGGAAACGTGTGGCATGTTTATCAGCTTTCGCGCCACGGAAACCCTGTCAATATTATCTCTTTTGAACGTCATTCTTTGTTGAACTTTCACATCAAGGACAAATATTGAAATAGATCTCAAAAAGCACGCAACCAAATCCTGGATACCAGCATCTCACCCTGTCCATCTTCAGTTCCAGCAAATAAAACCTGTGTGCCCAACCTTGAGATATCAACCTCTCTGCAAAATTGGCGTCAAAAAACTTGCACTAAGTTTATTTACTTGGGACAGTTCTGAAATGTTTACCTTTATCATATTTGTTAAAAGTAAATCCAGAACAAAGTCTCCTGCACATCAAGGGCACACTGAAATTGATTCCAAAAAAGGCTACCAAATTCTGGAAACCAACACCTCGCCTTGTCCAATCTTTGCTCTTGAAACTTGGAGGGGAAGCCTGAAAATAACATCTGTACCCGCTAACCTTGATAGATGAATCTCTCTAAGAAAACTGGCGTTAAAGGTGCGCAGAAATTGTGTTCTTGGGAAGATAGTTATGACATGTTTATCAACTTTATCTCCGTTGAAAACCTTTCAAAGTGGCCAGCTTATCTGAGGCATGCAGAAAAAATCGATGGCTAAAATCCAGGAGGTCCATGGTTTCATAAGATTCACAGATAAAACATGTATGTCCTAAATATTCACAACATGCCCAAAATATTTTGAGGGGCCTGACCTTTGATCATTTTTGAACGTCCAAAATGCTCCAAAGTATTGGTTCCCTTGTCCAAGTTGAGTGTTAGCAAAAATGTTTGGTTTACGAATGCTAGACTTGGGCCCCTAGATTTTATCCATTCAGAAATGCTCAAAAGGGGTATGGGGGGGTCAGGCCCCTCTGGAAAACAGCCACTGGGGTCTACTATTTCAGGGGCGGACCCCCCCTAGGAGCAACCAAGGGGTTTATTATAACGACCTCACTGCGACCTCACTGGAATCATGGTTATTAAGGGGAATCATCCCCAAATGGCTTTAATTCAGGTTGGTGAAATATTATAATTTACCCAGATTTATAGGGGATTTACCAGCTAGCCAGGTTTGATTACCCGGTAAGTCATATCCCAATTTATGGATGTTCCCCATGAAATCAGTGAAATCCCAATGATTCGCAAGTGTGTCCAATTGTGCCATTTCACAAACTGGAAATCACATGAAACCCCTTTAAAAGAACCTATTATTAGTCACTAGTCATAATCCCCTTTTTAAGCCCAATTGAAACGACGTCAACATCCAATAAAACATGCCATGTTCATCCCATTTTCATTAACCATATAATAACCATATATATTAACCATATAATAACAATATAATAACCATATATTACCCATATATTAACCATATATTAACCATATAATGTCAAGTGAGGATTAATAATCCCCTCCCGATTAATCAACCACCACTGCCCCCCCAAAAAAATGTAATTTAAAAACAGGTGGTCCCCCCAGATTAATAAACCCACCCGATTAAAAAACCACCAGTGCTGAAATCCTTTTTTTATCCAACATTTTTTATTTCCAATTCTATTTATTTCCAATTGTTTTTTACCATTTTTTTAATCATCATTGTTATACTTCAGGTTTAAATTGATCATTGAAAATTTCAAAAAACAACTATTCCCCAAATGATCGATTTCTAATTATTTTTTAAAAAATATCATCAGTTTGGATAGCTCCCAAAGGGTACCCCCCATGAGCCCATGCCCCCCATTAATAATAACCAGGGTTTGCCCCTGATTAATCAACCACCTTTCTGATCCATGAAATTTTAACAAATCCAATGGAATTCTATTCAGATCTAATTGACGTAAGCCATATCCAAAGTTTTATGGTTTAGAGTTGCTTATTACGAAAGCCAGCTAGCTGGCTAGTTGCTGTTTGCGAACGAAGTGAGAATAGGGGGTGTGGGGGGGGTGGTTGCCGAAAGGGAACGAAATCTCGCCGTGCCCCTGTGTTGAGCGCCAGAAAACGGAGCATTTTGCTGGATTAAGTACCACTAGGCAATTTGCTGACGGTGGGGTATCGATTCCCCCTAGGTCCGCCTTTTTGGTGGCCGGAAAGACCATGAGGATGTATTGGAAAATACAATGAAACTGCAAGAGAACATGATAACGATCAGAGGAAATCGTGCAAAATCCCCTGGAAAACGGACGAAAACGGAGCGAATGCGAGGAACAAACCATGGAAAATCCCTTGGAAAATGGAGGAAACCGGAGCGAATGCTAGGCGCAAACCATGACGATGCAGTAAACATGCTGGAAAAATACAGTGAAAGTGCAGGAAAATGTGATAACAACGAGAGGAAAGGGTGCAAAAAGGATCGGAAAATGAAGGAGTCAGGTAAAACTCTTGGATTAATATTAATATTGAAAAGGTATGAAAATGCAGGAAACCAGAGGAAATGGTGCAAACACCTATGGAGGAAAGAGGTGAAAATGATAGGAAACATGTAGTAAAAAAATGCTGGACAAAACATATTGAAAACCCACGAAGAGGATGTATTGGAAAATACAATGAAACTTGAGCAAAACATGATAACGATCAGAGGAAAATGCTAGGAACAAGCCATGCAAAATCTGTTGGAACATGGAGGAAACCGGAGTGACTGCTAGGAACAAACTATGACGATGCAGTAAACATGTTGGAAAAAGACAGTGAAAGTGCAGGAAAATGCGATAACAACCAGAGGAAATGGTGCAAAAACGATCGGAAAAATCAAGGAGACGGGTAAAACTCTTGGAACAATACATTGAAAATGCAGCAAACCAGAGGAAATGGTGCAAAAAGGAGACGGGTAAAAATCTTGGAAAAATAGATTAAAAATGCATGAATAGACTGAAAGCCCACGAAGAGGATATAGATGATATAGAAACTGCAGGAAAACATGATAACAATCAGAGGAAATCGTGCAAAATCCACTGGAAAATGCTGGAAAGATACAGTGAAGGAAAATGTGATAACAACCTGGCGGGAAAATGTGATAACAACCAGAATAAAGGGTGCAAAATCTGTTGGGACATGGAGGAAACCGGAGCGACTGCTAGGAACAAACTATGACGATGCAGTAAGCATGCTGGAAAAATACAGTGAAAGTGCAGGAAAATGCGATAACAACCAGAGGAAATGGTGCAAAAACGATCGGAAACTGAAGGAGACGGGTAAAACTCTTGGAAAAATATATTGAAAATGCATGAAATGCAGGAAACGAGAGGAAATGGTACAAAAAGCCATAGAGGAAAGCGGTGAAAATGGTAGGAAGCATGTAATAAAAAAAGCTGGACAAAACACAGTGAAAACCTACAAAAGAGAAGAAAGTAACCACAGGAAACGGTAGAAAAAACAGTGGAAACTGGAAGAAAAGTTGTGACAATATTAGGAAAACGGTGTACAAGCTAGGAAATGCTTGCAACAACTAGAGGAAACGATGTAGAAAACAGTACAACATGGAGGACACGCGTGAACATGCTAGGAGGCATGTAACATGTTAGAAAAATACAGTGAAAACCTAGGAAAATGTTATATCTAAAAATGCTTTAAAAATACGTGAAAACCAAGACAATGTTAACGAGCGGAAACGTTGAGCAGGAAATCCGATTTGGTTTCTGTAGATAATGTTAGATGATGAGCAATGTAGTTTGGTGATAGGAAATAGTGGCTGACTCGCGTACAAGACATTGCCATGAAACCTTGGAGCAAGATGCGGATGGTATAGGAAAAAAGATGTATGAGTTGTAAGATTTTAAGAGTTGCATGGGAAAATTGGTTTCATGGTAATCTGTGTGAAGTTAGAAAAGTGTGATTTCGTTCACAGAGTAAGAAAAATAAATACAAT
>CAMXCT020002421.1:0-14680 GCA_947184155.2 Cladocopium goreaui
GGCAGTGTCCTTTTAAGGACGTTCAAGGCTGCCGTTTGCCAGCCCGCAAAACTCGCCAAACCCTCCCCTGCAGCTCCCAGGCGCCACTCACGCCGCGGCAGACCTTTCCTGCAGCTCCAACAAGTCCCTGAGGCCCTGGCAGTGTCCTTTTAAGGACGTTCAAGGCTGCCGTTTGCCAGCCCTCAAAACTCCCCAAACCCTCCCCTTGCAGCTCCCAGGCGCCACTCAGGCCGCGGCAGACCTTTCCTGCAGCTCCAACAAGTCCCTGAGGCCGTGGCAGTGTCCTTTTAAGGAGGTTCAAGGCTGGTTTGCCAGCCTTCAAAACTCGCCAAAACTCCCCAAACCCTCCCCTGCAGCTTCCAGGCGCCACTCAGGCCGCGGCAGACCTTTCCTGCAGCTCCAACAAGTCCCTGAGGCCGTGGCAGTGTCCTTTTAAGGAGGTTCAAGGCTGCCGTTTGCCAGCCTTCAAAACTCCTCAAACCCTCCCCTGCAGCTCCCAGGCGCCACTCAGGCCGCGGCAGACCTTTCCTGCAGCTCCAACAAGTTCCTGAGGCCGTGGCAGTGTCCTTTTACGGAGGTTCCAGGCTGCCGTTTGCCAGCCTTCAAAACTCGCCAAAACTCGACAAACCCTCCCCTGCAGCTCCCAGGCACCACTTAGGCCACGGCAGACCTTTCCTGCAGCTCCAACAAGTCCCTGAGGCCCTGGCAGTGTCCTTTTAAGGAGATTCAAGGCTGCCGTTTGCCAACCCTCAAAACTCCCCAAACCCTCCCCTGCAGCTCCCAGGCGCCACTCAGGCCGCGGCAGACCTTTCCTGCAGCTCCAACAAGTCCCTGAGGCCGTGGCAGTGTCCTTTTAAGGAGGTTCAAGGCTGCCGTTTGCCAGCCTTCAAAACTCCTCAAACCCTCCCCTGCAGCTCCCAGGCGCCACTTAGGCCGCGGCAGACCTTTCCTGCAGCTCCAACAAGTCCCTGAGGCCCTGCCAGTGTCCTTTTAAGGAGGTTCAAGGCTGCCGTTTGCCAGCCCGCAAAACTCTCCAAACCCTCCCCTGCAGCTCCCAGGCGCCACTTAGGCCGCGGCAGACCTTTCCTGCAGCTCCAACAAGTCCCTGAGGCCCTGGCAGTGTCCTTTTAAGGAGGCTCTTATTTCTTTTTTGTTTTCGCTGTCTTTTTCTCGGGAACGTGCCACTGCTTGTTGTGACATGGTTTTCCCGATGGCATGTCATGCTTGACAGCAATGCGGCCACATGACAGCGATGACCAAACAACAGTAGAGCAGACCGGGCAACTGTGCGCATGACGCCGTGTCTGCTTGCTGACTTCACCGTCCTTGACGTAAAATTGATTGTTGCACACAGATCGATGGTCGATTCGCCCTGTCTTCACGTTGCTGTTCACAAGTCCATTGCAAAATGGGCACTGGTAAACAAAACTTTTTTTTGCGACAACGCCGTCCCGTACCGAAAATTCGTACCCACAGACACCCCGATGGTTGATTTTCCCTGTCTTCACATTGCTGTTCACAAGGCCCTTGCAAAATGGACATGTGTAAACAACAGATTTCTCTGCCACAACACCGTCTTTCACTTGGAATCGCTTCCCGCAGGTTCGCCGATGATCTACTTCCCCTGTGCATATTCTGCTGATCACTGACTGCGCGCAAGCAGGACAGACATATTTGAAACTCTGTCCCCTCTGCGTTGCTTGTCGTTTCTTTGCCGGCAAAGTCTCCTCCTTGCTGGGCTTGCTGCCTTCCTGCCTTTTACCTGCTTGCAAGGATCTCTGCTTTTCTTCGGCGTTTCCTGTCTCGTCTTTGCGTTGTTTTTCTTTTGGTTCTCCTTCTTGTGTTCTGGCCTCCTCCACTTCTCTTCTCCGTTTTTGTTCTGTGCTGGCATCCTCGGCATTCGCACTGGTCATTTCTGCCCTTTCGTCTTCTCTCCGTTGTTTTGCCTCCGGCTTTGTCTCGTGCGTTCGCGTGCCCTCATCTTCTCTCTTCCGTTTTCTTTCCGCGATGGCAGCCCAGACATCGGCGATGGCGCGTGCCTTTGTTTCTTCCGCTGCCCTCCGCGCGACTTTCGCCTGCGTTGCCGCTACCCGCTGTACTGCTTTGCTGATGCTTCCCCGGGGAATGGGGCACTGCCAGCAGTTGCTACAGACTTGGTCACCATTACAAGAACGATGTTGCGCCAGCCAAGATTCAAAAGCGCACGCTGCTTGCTTTACCTTGCAGACGCTGCATCTCCACCAGCCCCATGCTTTACCCGAACAATCTAAACACACTCTACCGCCCCTGCGTGCTCGTTTCCAGGCCCCGACAGAAAATTTCTTTTCGTCCTTGCGCGTATTGCAAACACTACACACTTGTGTCTGTTCGCACGTCTTACACATACGATAAAATGTGGCTTGTGGCCTTGCATGTTCTGTCTTGAATGCATCTTCCTGTTTCCACGCCGTGCAGGCCATGCATTGCCACGGCTGCTGCGCCTCAACGTGCCTACGAATGCATTCCTTGCATACTCTCGCCGCATCTGCTCGTTTCCATCGACCAGCCGTGAATGCAGACGCCGGCTTTGCTTCATTACATTCTTTGCATTGTCTTTCGTCTCGGTATTTCGCTCGCAGCGCCCTCCAATCCATTTTTTCACCACCCCAGAACCGCAACAGCAATTCCCGCCCTACTTTTGCCCCTTTTTGAAATGGTGCTGCAGGGAACGGTCGGTACACAAACAAACCATACCTGTCTTGGACTCGCGTTAATGCAATGTAAGCTGTCAATGGGTCGCCTGCTTCCCCAATGTGCATGTCCATGACAACGCCTTCTTTGCACGTTTGCCCTTGGGCTGCGTGGGCGGTGGCGGCAAACCCTGGAGCCAATGGAAACTGCTTCCGCGTGACACGGAGTACTGGCCGCTTCCGCCCCTTGTCCAGATACCACGGTTTCTTTTGCGGCGCTACGGGAAAAACGTTGTCTTCATCAATCCCTTCGACACGCCAGGTGGTCTTGGTCTTGAACCGGACCAAGATGCACGCCGGCAACTCGTTCCAAATCTGGGTCGCCTCTTGCCTCGCCCCTCCGACGGCATCCGCATGCCAGACCCAGCCAACGATTTCCCCAGCACACCCACGTAAAATTCCACGGCTACGATCCAAGTGATCTGCGGCAGCAACTGGCATACCAATGCACAGCGGGAAAACACCATACAAGGACCCACACTCCTGATCGTGGCGCTGCAGCCATGTCAATTTTTCTTTGCCCAGATCTGGCTTTTCGCGCAAAGCCGCGCTTGATATCCTGTCTTTTGCAATGGCATGGTGCAGCACCTGCCCTGTTTCTGCGGCCCAAACTTTGGCTCGCAGTTTATTCACGTGATACTTCACGGCATTTGTGGCGAAAATAGCCTTTGCCCCAGCGAACTTCGCAGCGGCCGAGATGGAACCGTCTGCAACTCTAGCCTTGGACTGGCGCTCCTTTTTGCATATGTCACATTCCAAACGAAGGATTGCTTCTGGCGCTGCTTTTTCTCGCAGTAACTTTTGGCACGTGGCGTGGTTGCACTCTAGTCTGTGCCCGTTCCAGCTGCCAGGTACCGGCGTGGGACAGCCAGGTGACGGTTGTTAGATTTTATCAGAGCGCTCTTCCTCCGCCTCATCCTCCTCCTCCTCGTCCTCCTCCTCCTCCTCGACTAGCTGTCCTCTTCCTCCTCGTCCTCCTCCTCGCCTCCTCCTCCTCCAGTTTCTCCTCGACCATGTCTGCATCAACTTCCACCTGCACTTCCGCCTTTCCAACTCTTCGCCAAGCTCTTTGCCAAGTCTCTTCGCCAAGCTCTTTGCCAACTTCCCAGCTCAGTGTGCACCGCTGAACCTGAACCTGGGACCTGCCCAGCCCGGTGTGCAGCGCTGGACCTCAACCTGGGACCTTCCCAGCTCAGTGTGCACCGCTGGACCTCAACGGCCAAATAGACTGACGGAAGATGTGCCAGATAGAATGCCAGATAGAATGCCAGAAGATATGTCAGAACATATGCCAGAAGATATGTCAGATCGAATGCCAGAAGATATGTCAGAATATATGCCAGAAGATATGCCAGATAGAATGCCAGATAGAATGCCAGAAGATATGCCAGAAGATATGCCAGATAGAATGCCAGAAGGTATGCCAGATAGAATGCCAGAATATTTGCCAGATAGAATGCCAGAAGATATGCCAGAAGATATGCCAGATAGAATGCCAGATAGAAGCTAGAAGATATATCAGATAGAATGCCAGAAGATTTGCCAGTAAGAAAATCTATAAGTCATGGTGGGGATCACACAAAGTAAAGTATTTTTTTACGTCGCAAAACATTATAGCCTGCAAACAACGGAGAATGTCTGACAATGTATCATAATCATAATCCAATCAATATTTTAAGATGTCGCTATTATATCTCTTGGGGGATTGCTACAATGTGGTCAACCAAATGCCATCAACTCCCATTGATGGTTAGAACCCCCGTCAGGGTCATGTGCTTTCCTTCCTCCACCCCTGAAAGGGGGTCGGCGGCACCAGGGCGTTAGCCCATTTATAATCCCGAAAAAAAATATAAGTTTTTTTGAAATAAAAAACGCAAAATTTATAATATTTTTTTGGGAGAAACTCATTCACATGAATCAGTTTTTTCTAAGGGAAACCCTACCAAAAACCTAGGTTCAGATGAATGGACATTTTCATAAAGCACAAAATGTATCTCAAGGCTCGGAACGGCTCAAAAGGAGCTGGGTAGCTGGAAGTTGAGTATCTCAAGGTATCTCTAGGTATCTCAAGGTATTTCAAGGCAAAGGAGCTGGGGAGCTGGAAATTGAGTATCTCTATGTATCTCAAGGTATCTCAAGGGTGGGAACGGCTCAAAAGGAGCTGGGGAGCTGGAAATTGAGTATCTCTAGGTATCTCTAGGTACCTCTAGGTATCTCAAGGTATCTCAAGGTATCTCAAAAGGAGCTGGGGAGCTGGAAATTGAGTATCTCTAGGTATCTCAAGGTATCTCAAGGCTCGGAACGGCCTAAAAGGAGCTAGGGAGCTGGAAATTGAGCATCTCCGGGTATCTCAAGGTATCTCAAGGTATCTCAAGGCTCGGAACAGCTCAAAAGGAGCTGGGGAGCTGGAAATTGAGTATCTCTAGGTATCTCAAGGTATCTCAAGGTATCTCAAGGCTCGGAACAGCTCAAAAGGAGCTGGGGAGCTGGAAATTGAGTATCTCAAGGTATCTCAAGGTATCTCAAGATATCTCAAGGTATCTCAAGGTATCTCAAGGCTCGGAACGGCTCAAAAGGAGCTGGGGAGCTGGAAATTGAGTATCTCTAGGTATCAAGGTATCTCAAGGTATCTCAAGGCTCGGAACAGCTCAAAAGGAGCTATAAGATGGAAATTGAATATCTCAAGGTATCTCAAGGTATCTTAAGGCTCGGAACGGCTCAAAAGGAGCTGGGGAGCTGGAAATTGAGTATCTCTAGGTATCTCAAGGTATCTCAAGGCTCGGAACGGCCCAAAAGGAGCTAGGGAGCTGGAAATTGAGTATCTCAAGGTATCACAAGGTATCTCAAGGCTCGGAACGGCTCAAAAGGAGTATATAGTTTAATCTATCAAGTCTTTATACGCTCTTTATAGTCACCATATGTCACCATTATACGTCATTAGTATATATATGCAAGGTATTAGTGACACATTATACGCTATTAATTCTTTTTAGACGCAATTAGATGAATTAGTCTAGTACTCAAGTCTTGGTGATTCAGAAGCAAAATGCCGTCTTCGGCATAAATTGTGACTTTGCTTGGAAACACACTGAACTTCGCATTGATAAGAATTGAAACAAGCAGAGAATCGAAATCTTCCGCTGTAATGTGATAGCATCATCGCGGCTATAAGTTTTGAATTTGCATCGCGGCTGAACACAGGTGCCATGGGGAAAGGTCCGGTGGTATCAAGAGGTGCCTCGGCAGCATGCTGAGTCCATCATGTGTTGGTACATGCCATGGTTTCTTCCATCCTCTCACTCTTCTCCTCAAATATTCTACATTTGAATCTCTACTGGTTGTCCCGTTGTAATTGTGGTGAAAGTGGCACGCAAAAATGACGGTCCATGATGAAGTGACATGGTCCATGATTGTCCATCACACACCTGACAATTGTCACCCCATCTTCAATCAAGGCCCCCTAGGTGGCTGTTGTCATGCTCGTCTCACATCTCGTCATGAGGAAGCCACTATAAGGATACGAATGAGATCTAATGAGTATACGAATATAGTGGTGTTTGCAGCCACAACCAATCCAAAATCATCGCTCGCTCGAGCAGCAAGCGCTGCACATGCGCTGCACACGCAACATAAAAGCCAGACATCGATACATTGAAATCGTCTGACATGTTTTTCACATGTTTTCATAGAACCTGTTGGGTGCAACAAACAGGTCATGCATTGAAGAGATCAATGTTTTACATTGTTCCGTTTACCAACAAGTGTTTCAAATCTATATGAACCTGTTGCTGCGACAGTGCACACATGCCCTCACAAAATAATCCCCAGTTGGACTGTAAATGGTGGCACCTGTGTGAACCTGCACTAATCCTGCACTATCCTGCACTAATATCCCCACCTCAACATGATCAATTTACCTTCCGGACCTTCCGGAATAACAAAAGACCCTGAAGTTGCACCACTTCTCAACAGGGAGACATAAAGGGCAGAAATTCGAAAACAGCAAGAACAGCACAAGCAGCCAAAACGCGAAAACTGGGACAACCGCGAAAAACACGAAAGACGAAAAACGCGAAAACCACGAAAACCACAGAGAAGGCACGAAAACCGTGAAAACGCGAAAACCGCGAGAAGCGCGAAAACCGCGAAAACCGGAAAACGGCGAAACCGAGGAGACTAGCTCACAACTGTTTGCTGCATTTTCAAGCTCTTTCTGCTTCTTTCTGTTTCTCAATTTTCTCGTGTTCTCGGTTTTCTTGGTTTTCTCCGGTTTTCTCATGTCTATGCATCTCATCGTTCTGGCCACGACGCGCAAACTTCTTGCTTAGACTGTGTGAACATGCACTAATATCCCCACCTCAACAATGATCAATTTACCTTCCAGGCTATTTCTGATCGTCAACAAAAAGACCCTGAAGTTGCACCACTTTTCAACAGGGAACTGGTTGAGAAGAATGGTTTAAGAGACTCCATATCCCCAATTCTGTGTTTCCTCCGTGGCGACACCTGCATTTTTTTCGCAGGCTCAAGAAGTGCCAAATATCCCAAGCCCCTTTGGGCAACCTGGAAACACTCGTGTAGATCAGCTGTGGTGAGTATAGCCGTAATTAGTCTTTTGACTTCGGACGTCGCATCTTGGAAATTTCACAGGCATTGTCACTTTGCTAAGTTTGGCTGCCGCAGAATCACTGGAGTGGTTTGGACGGTTTTGCAACTAGTTGGGGCCTCGGCACGCAAGTCGACGCAGCTAGTGGCGCCAATGGGGCATCATGTTCTTTCGTGCTGTCTGCCTTCAACATTCGCCGGGTGATGCAGGACAAAGCAAAGTGCCTCACATGGAGTGACAAGCAAGCCTTTTCTGCATCATGATGCCCATTGAAAAGGAATGACGCAGCCACACAGCTGTCCAATATTTGGAGTCAAAGTAAGCCGCAAAAAGTTGCTGGGCGCGCTTGGGAATGGAAGTTTCCCAATCCAAAATATGATCTGATCAAGCGGACCCAGCGCTTCTTAAAGGATCGGTTTACTGAGCCCGTTAGAACAAAGGACAGGTTTGACGAAAAGGCTACAATTTACCCATGTTACAGATATGCGGCCTCTAGGATGGACCCTTGTGAGGAATATCAAAGCTCAAGCCGCACTCGTTCCAAACAATCAAAGCGTTAAATCACAAAAATTGCCAAGGCCGGACCAAAAAATGGGATTATGGCTTTCCATAATGCTGTCATCCCTACCCCTATAGAGGGGGAGGGCGGGGGGGGGACAAAACCAACCTGTCGAATTCCACTTTTTTTTGCTTGGAAACCCTGGGATAGTGATCCAACCCCTCGAATGGAATTGTAAAGTAACATTTCTTAACAAGCCTTGGGCACTGGTTAGAAAATACTTGCGCTTAGCTCCGGAGGAGCTAAGCGCAAGTATGATCACGGCAGCGCAATTTTTTGGAGGGATGCCATCCCTACACATGTGCTGCTTCAGTCTGACATGTGCTTAGCTCCTCCGGAGCTAAGCGCAAGTATTTAATGTTCACCTGCTTGCCAATGACATGGAATGATGAGGAATATTGATCATTGAGAAAACATGATTGCAAAAATCGAATTTTAAAATGAAATTTCAGTACGACCCCCCCCCCTCAAATTCCATTTTTAAGAGGGTAGGGATATGCTGTCGGTACGTTGAGCCGTTGAGATCCGCGAACTATGGTGATCACAGAATCCCCCGCGGCTCTTAGAGGCTTTCCAATGCCTTCATTCCACCCGTTTTTTGAAACACAGCTCAAGGACTGCAATTTCACATTTGAAGGAAAGCTGAGATAAGCTGAGGGTAGACCAGTGAGTGTCCTTGATCAAGCAGATTCAATGTGTGGCACTTAGAATGTCGGACACCTGGAGATCAGAACGGCGCCTTTGAAGCTCCTAGCAGCTACAAAATTGATTGAACTAGCTGGACTAGCGACTAATTGCTGCTTGGGCACCAAGCAAAATAGCATTGTGAACGATTTGGTTCTAATCCTTAGAAGCTTTCGCGACGGCTTTCGCGGTTCTTTCGCGTGCACAGTTTTGGCTTTCGCGGCGACAGGTGTTTCGTAATATCTTTCGCGGTTGCTTTCGCGGAAAACTGCCTGTAAATAATGGTGCACATCAATATTGAAATGCGCTTCTACTATATATCTATCTGCTTTCGCCGCTGCTTTCGCGGCTCGACCTTGACGCACTCCTTTCGCGGAGCTTTCGCGCGGCTTTCGCGCGTGGAGGTTTTGCTTTCGCGGGGGGTTCCCCACATGAACCCGAATACTAATCCCTTCATGGAGGTTTTTGGTGCTGCTCAATAGGCTTTGGACTCTCTTAGGCTGGCAGGACACCATGGTGTACTGAGGGACTGCATGGCCGCCATTGTATTAAAACTGTATCGCAATAGTTTACTGTATTTTGTATTATCTCATCATGGTTTGATGCACGATTTCGGATCTGTCAGACACTTCAGGCCCCACACCTGCTGGCCGACAAAAAAGGCAGGCGACAAAGAGATCGGAAAAACACTGACAGAATCTGACCATCTTGCTTGCGCATGCAACTTGCCAGTCAACATCGCATGCTCAGGTTGCACTTGATATATGTCACATGTCGCAGCGGGCTCAAGCGCAGTGAAACTCACACATCAACGAGTCAAGGATGAGCACTCCACACACAGGCTCTAGCTGCTCCGCATAGAACAACCCTGGGAGAAGAAACAACTTAACAACTTTGAATTAAGATCACGTCCTGATTTCCATCTGTTGCACATCTACCATCCACTTGCATGCTCACCCTCAAGGAAAGCATTCCACACACTGCGCTAACAGAAGCGACCCTTGTCGGAAAGCGCCTGCATTCTCGGTTCCGTCTGACGGGGCTTACAGGGCTTACACTCTCAGACGGAGCTGGACATGACTTATTTGTAAGGTAGGTACCCGCACAACACTCAGAACACATGGTACCTTTGAAATACCACTGTCAAGAAGGCACCCAGGGCTTTTGATTCTCTTTTGAGCACTCATTTTTGAGGTTTCATTGTGCTCAAAGAAGCAAACAAGTTCGTCTACCATTGAAAGCTCCAAAAGGAGAAGGAGATGACACGCCATCAAGTGTCCAATTTCAGGAAGAAAGGCTCAAGCGACAAAAGATGTCTTGGCAGCATGCCTGGCCACAAGATGCCATTGCTATCGGCATAAACTTGCTGAGACTTAAGTCTTGAGCCTGCCCGTTTTTGATCTCGATTCCGCGCTTTTCTGTCACGCTTTTTCCCTACCAGTTTGTTGGCCATGTATTGGGCCCCTTTCAACGAGTCAAGGATGAGCACTCCACGCAAAGGCTCTAGCTCTTCCGCATAGAACTTACCCTGGGAGAAGAAACAACTTAACAACTTTGAATTTGCTTTAGCCATGCTGCAAACACACGTCATTAACGGGATGTTTCTGCCTGCGGCTCTTATGGAGGGAAGATCACGTCCTGATTTCCATCTGTTGCACATCTACCATCCACTTGCATGCTCACCCTCAAGGAAAGCATTCCACACACTGCGCTAACAGAAGCGACCCTTGTCGGAAAGCGCCTGCATTCTCGGTTCCGTCTGACGGGGCATACAGGGCGGAGCTGGACATGACTTATTTGTAAGGTAGGTGCCCGCACAAGACTCAGAACACATGGTACCTTTGAAATATCACTGTCAAGAAGGCACCCGGGGCGTTTGATTCTCTTTTGAGGTTTCTTTGTGCTCATTGAAGCAAACAAGTTCGTCTACCATTGAAAGCTCCAAAAGGAGAAGGAGATGACACGCCATCAAGTGTCCAATTTCAGGAAGAAAGGCTCAAGCGGCAAAAGATGTCTTGTCAGCATGCCTGGCCACAAGATGTCATTGGCATCGGCATAAATTTGGTGAGACTTAAGTCTTGAGCCTGCCTGTTATTGATCTCCATTCCGCGCTTTTCTGTCACGCTTTTTCCCTACCAGTTTGTTGGACAGCTGAGGTTTCTGCTACCAGTGCCTTGTTTTGCCTGGCAGCCAATGAAACTGGCACATTCAAAGAAACAATCAATCCGCTTAATCTTTGCGGAAACATATCCGTAAAGTTGCATAGGGACTTGCCATGTATTGGGCCCCTTTCAACGAGTCAAGGATGAGCACTCCACGCAAAGGCTCTAGCTGTTCCGCATGGAACTAACCCTGGGAGAAGAACTTAACAACTTTGAAGTTGCTTTTGCCATGCTGCAAACGTGCGTCATTAACGGGATGTTTCTGCCTGCGGCTCTTATGGAGGGAAGATCACGTCCTGATTTCCATCTGTTGCACATCTACCATCCACTTGCATGCTCACTCTCAAGGAAAGCATGCCACACGCTGCGCTAACAGAAGCGACCCTTGTCGGAAAGCGCCTGCATTCTCGGTTCCGTCTGACGGGGCTTACAGGGCTTACACTCTCAGACGGAGCTGGACATGACTTATTTGTAAGGTAGGTACCCGCACAAGACTCAGAACACATGGTACCTTTGAAATACCACTGTCAAAAAGGCACCCGGTGCTTTCCATTCCCTTTTGAAGTTTCATTGTGCTCAAAGAAGCAAACAAGTTCGTCTACCATTGAAAGCTCCAAAAGGAGAAGGAGATGACACGCCATCAAGTGCCCAATTTGGGGAAGAAAGGCTCAAGCGACAAAAGATGTCTTGGCAGCATGCCTGGCCACAAGATGCCATTGCTATCGGCATAAACTTGGTGAGACTTAAGTCTTGATCCTGCCCGTTTTTGATCTCGATTCCGCACTTTTCTGTCACGCTTTTTCCCTACCAGTTTGTTGAACAGCTGAGGTTTCTGCTACCAGTGCCTTGTTTGCCTGGCAGCCAATGAAACTGGCACTTTCTAAGAAACAATCAATCCGCTTAATCTTTGCGGAAACATATCCGTAAAGTTGCATAGGGACTTGCCGTGTATTGGGCCCTTTTCTTTCCAGAACCAACACCTCAGCAAAAACCACATGTGGTGAGATGCTGAGGCATGGCAACCCGGAAGCTATATATGGGGGACAAATGAGGCCATGGCAACCTTGCAAAAGCGTGCCTGCGCCCACAAGCCACACATCAACGAGTCAAGGATGAGCACTCCACGCAAAGGCTCTAGCTGTTCCGCATAGAACTTACCCTGGGAGAAGAAACAACTTAACAACCTTGAATTTGCTTTTGCCATGCTGCAAACACAAGTCATTAACGGGATGTTTCTGCCTGCGGCTCTTATGGAGGGAAGATCACGTCCTGATTTCCATCTGTTGCACATCTACCATCCACTTGCATGCTCACTCTCAAGGAAAGCATTCCACACACTGCGCGAACAGAAGCGACCCTTGTCGGAAAGCGCCTGCATTCTCGGTTCCGTCTGACGGGGCTTACAGGGCTTACACTCTCAGACGGAGCTGGACATGACTTGTCTACCATTGAAAGCTCCAAAAGGAGAAGGAGATGACACGCCATCAAGTGTCCAATTTCAGGAAGAAAGGCTCAAGCGGCAAAAGATGTCTTGTCAGCATGCCTGGCCACAAGATGTCATTGGCATCGGCATAAAATTGGTGAGACTTGAGCCTGCCCCCGTTTTCGATCTCCATTCCGCGCTTTTCTGTCAAGCTTTTTCCCTACCAGTTTAATGGGCAGCTGAGGTTTCTGCTACCAGTGCCTTGTTTGCCTGGCAGCCAATGAAACTGGCACTTTCTAAGAAACAATCAATCCGCTTAATCTTTGCGGAAACATATCCGTAAAGTTGCATAGGGACTTGCCGTGTATTGGGCCCTGTTCTTTCCAGAACCAACACCTCAGCAAAAACCACATGTGGTGAGATGCTGAGGAAAGAAAACCCAGAAGCTATATATGGGGGACAAATGAGGCCATGGCAACCTTGCAAGAGCGTGCCTGCGCCCACAAGCCACACATCAACGAGTCAAGGATGAGCACTCCACGCAAAGGCTCTAGCTGTTTCGCATAGAACTTACCCTGGGAGAAGAAACAACTTAACAACCTTGAATTTGCTTTTGCCATGCTGCAAACACAAGTCATTAACGGGATGTTTCTGCCTGCGGCTCTTATGGAGGGAAGATCACGTCCTGATTTCCATCTGTTGCACATCTACCATCCACTTGCATGCTCACTCTCAAGGAAAGCATTCCACACACTGCGCGAACAGAAGCGACCCTTGTCGGAAAGCGCCTGCATTCTCGGTTCCGTCTGACGGGGCTTACAGGGCTTACACTCTCAGACGGAGCTGGACATGACTTATTTGTAAGGTAGGTGCCGGCACAAGACTCAGAACACATGGTACCTTTGAAATACCACTGTCAAGAAGGCACCCGTGGGCTGATTGAAGCACTGGCAAGTTCGTCTACCATTGGAAGCTCCAAAAGGAGAAGGAGATGACACGCCATCAAGTGTCCAATTTCAGGAAGAAAGGCTCAAGCGGCAAAGGACGTCTGGGCAGCATGCCTGGCCACAAGATGCCATTGGCATCGAAATAATCTTGGTGAGACTTGAGCCTGCCCCCGTTTTCGATCTCGATTCCGCACTTTTCTGTCACGCTTTTTCCCTACCAGTTTGTTGGACAGCTGAGGTTTCTGCTACCAGTGCCTTGTTTGCCTGGCAGCCAATGAAACTGGCACATTCAAAGAAACAATCAATCCGCTTAATCTTTGCGGAAACATATCCGTAAAGTTGCATAGGGACTTGCCATGTATTGGGCCCCTTTCAACGAGTCAAGGATGAGCACTCCACGCAAAGGCTCTAGCTGTTCCGCATAGAACTTACCCTGGGAGAAGAAACAACTTAACAACCTTGAATTTGCTTTTGCCATGCTGCAAACACACGTCATTAACGGGATGTTTCTGCCTACGGCTCTTATGGAGGGAAGATCACGTCCTGATTTCCATCTGTTGCACATCTACCATCCACTTGCATGCTCACTCTCAAGGAAAGCATTCCACACACTGCGCTAACAGAAGCGACCCTTGTCGGAAAGCGCCTGCATTCTCGGTTCCGTCTGACGGGGCATACACGGCAGCTTGCACTCTCAGACGGAGCTGGACATGACTTATTTGTAAGGTAGGTGCCGGCACAAGACTCAGAACAGCTGAGTGCTTTTTTTTGCAAGGAACGATTTCCAATCTCTGTGCGCTCTGCATGTCTGCTCTACCGGGTTAAAAGCGCTACTCAGAGGGTTCTGCTACCAGCACTTTGCTGGCAACAAAAGCGTGGAATTGGACTTGTGCATGCCCAGTGACTAGCATCGGGCCCAAGAAAGTTCCACCAAGTACGGCTACTGTAATCTTCCTGTATCTTTCCCCGACACACATGGTAAAACCCGACAGTGTACTCAAATTTTGGGGACATTAGAAATGCAACCAAAATTTGGATACAAATGCAAATGCAAAGCTTTTTTGAACATATTTCAAGGCATGAGGATTTGTATATCCACTAGGTTTCATGACATTCGTCTGGCACTTCCTTGAAGCTTGCACTGGATTCATCCATTACATGTTCAGCTTGGCTTATTTTCCAAACTTGGTGTGAAGAAATTTGGCAAAAAATCGGACGAAAAAAAAATCGTTCACTCTCTCGCCAATGGCTTCAAACTTAAAATTGCTGCCAGTCTTTTGGTGTGAACATGTGTGAAACAACATTATCTCACGCGCAATATGTTGATGACGTTTGATGCATGTTTTCACATTTTCGGTCAGGCATTACAAACCCCGCACCTGCTATAAAAAGTCTGGCTCACGCTGTGGAACCAATCGGCAGGGACACCATGCAGAACCAACAAATAATAGTTGTTGTTTTGGGGTCTACTCTAAAGGGGATTGTCGCTGTAAAGCCGAACGTGTGCATGGAATGTGCTGGTGTGACACTCATGCATGGCTGCAGTACGACGGAGGCATTTCTAGATCTT
>CAMXCT020002421.1:14780-100836 GCA_947184155.2 Cladocopium goreaui
CCCTTATTTCAGCAGCAAAAGAAAAGATGGCAATGAGAAACCGATTATTGGCCCAGTCCAAAATGAAAGTGATGAGGGACAGGATACTAAAGCACTGCCAAATAAGTGAAATACAAGACAGTCAAATAGCCGAAACCAGGTTGAAACATGTTTTCTATAGATTGCTATAGTTTGCATTTACATTGCATTTATTATATATATATATATACATATAGATAATTATAGATATGAATACCCTAAAAAACATGTATTAGCTGAAAAATACGCAGGCGACCTGAAAACCATATGTAATATGAAAATATGCGCGGAACCACATGCTGGATAGGTGGAAGAAATGCGTACAAAGTGTGAACGCTGCCCTTGAGGTCTTCGGAAAATGCGAAGCAAATAAGATTGAAGGATTGGATGACCCCGCATGTTACGCCTTCCTGTCTTGCGCAATACAAGCTGCCAAAAAATCGGGAAGGCATGGCTACACTTGCCACACAGGTAGATTTGATAGAGCTAAGTTTGAAAGGGACAAGTTTGATAGAAAGAAAATTGAAAAAGAAAACGTAATAACAAGAAAATTGAAAATTGAAAAAGAAAAAGAAAGAAAATTGAAAATTTTGATATAATATATTATATATATATTAAAAAATAAAATAAAAGATTCCGGAGAATCTAGTGGCTCAACCACGCACCCCGGCTGCGGTCAGCAGCCTTTTCCCTGGGCAAATGCGATCTTGAGCCAAACACAATGGTCATGGGAACCTTTTAAGTTGACCCTGACCGGCTGGATGTTTGGCAGGCGTTTAATTAATTAAAACAAGTAGACACGTTACCAGGTCAGTTCGGGCAAATTGGATTCCTGGGTCTATGTATTTTAACATGACCTCATGCATTGGTTTTGAATTCCAGTCTACATGGAATGCTATGGAAGCACTTGTTGGTGATACTACATTGCACTACACTGCACTACGTGAGGAGGCATATTACTCGTAATCTTTCTTCTCCCCCTTTTGGCATTGGACACCTGTACAGGCTTGGATGGTGTGATGACCTGGCTACCACAGAGATCCCATGGCTGCGGTGCACAAGTGCATCTCACTTCCAATGGTTCTGTAGATGGCAGATCAAAACATCTCATCCTTGCATCCAGACAGACAAGACCGACTGGCTGTACATAAGGCAACCTACAGGAAGATTATGGACTACATTACTACGTTGATACCTGAACATTTAGTTGTTGCAAAGCTTCCGGCCATTTTGCCACAGGAAGTGGCTTGGTGAACGGATCGGCTCTTTGCATTGCAGTTTTGATGTAGAGCAACAGGCAATCATCATTCTCTTTGAAGACTTCATGGATTGAACCTCTATTTATGCGGAAGGTCTTATTGTGGTGTCGGAGTTTCGGACTGTTTCCGGCAGCAACAATTTGGATAACCGCGGAGTTATCTTATAACACACAAGTTCAACCTGTCTACCAAGAACCGTCTCTAAGAGCTCTTGCATTGGCAGTGCTTCAAGGAAGAGACCTGCACCTAACGACACCATTTCGGCTTCTGTCGTACTGCGTGCAGTTGACTTCTGCTTGTGGCTTGCCCACGATAGTGGCCACCAGGAGTGTGGACCTTCTAACGTCATGATCATGCCGCTTGTTGATTTAGTATCTTCTTGTGCAGAACAGTGAGCGGCATCTGTGTAACAACACAAACGCAACAACTCTGGTGGGTCCCCTATGTAAACTTTGAGAGTGAACTTCCTAGATCCATAAAGGTAATTCATTAATCTATGGAGGCGCTTATCATCTGCGACACTCCAACACGTCAGTCTACGTGTAAGGTCTGAGATAGCTTTGTTGAGATCAGGTCTTGCCAATCTGGCACACCACAATACTTTCATGAGTACGCGAGATGCTTCTGCTGACAATGAACCCTTATCATTGACATATGGTGAAGCTTCTGGCGTCTCATACAGTTCACAACAGTTATCAATGAATTCGGTCATGTCGAAGGCACAAGTTGTTCCTCCCTTGCTTCTTGAAATGCTATCCTTCGGCCGAGGATTCGGCTGACTTCAGCTGGTTCGTCCAGCTCCAAGTGGCGTTGCATCTCATCCCAAAGGAGCTTATGTTGTGATGAGGGTCCAGGTACCACTACATCGTCTACGTCAAGATTCAACAGAAGTTTATGTTTTGGGATCCAGACGCTACTTTGGAAGGCATCGATATGTTTTGCATCAAAGTATGTCATGACTTCTCTGAATCTCATATCCCAATGATGCCCTGCCTCTGGATGGCCATACAAAGACCGCCATAGTCGGACACATGGTCGTTTGATATGTTTGAACTCACCAGGAACCAGTTCAAGACTCAGCTCAACCCAAGTTGGTACTTTCGTTCCCAACCGTGACTGAAGGTAGGCACGGACAACGTCTGATTGCGTTGTTTTGTGGCCAGGCGAACTTCCGTAAGCAAGGTTGGCGTTGATGGCAGCCATACCCGTAGGGTTCACTTTGGATTCCAAAACCGCAAGATTTCCTTCATTGTCACTTATGTCGTCCAACTCTAAACGCTATACGGGCCTTAAGCTGTCTAAGAGCTGGGGTTTCCCGTTTGACTGAGAGAATTGTCATGATTCTACTCTACCTATATTAATATGCTCTTTGCGTTTCATGAGCTCGTCTCTAGGCACTACTTCATCATAGTTCCAAGTACCATTCTCCAAGATACCATCCCGTTCCTTCTTGATTGCATCAAGATCACCTCCATGCTTGTGCCAGTCCTTCCTGTCGATCAGGAGGTGGATACCTGCATCAACTTCAACGGCAGTCGGCCGGTGATGTGGTTCTGGCTGCATGGGTTTAACAGGCATTGTTGGTACTACCTCGGGGTACAAGGAATGACTAATGCATTGCGCCATTTCATCAGTATAGAATGCAGATTTTGGTGTTTTGGAACCTGCCAGGTGCGAATACTTGAACGCCGGTGGATGGTTGCATTTGTGCGCATCAAGGTTTCTTGCCAACTGATACGAACTTGTTACAATCCTACAAAGTTTATAATGGAGGTTCCCCTCATCATCTTCTAAACCGAATGCACATCCGTCTGGCTCGGCAACAAACAAGTCATACTTCTTAATGAACTTCACAAGCTCTGGAATTGACCAACCAGAACATCCTCTGGGGCACTCGAAGCACACATGTCCTCCATCTAGCAAAACCTGCTCTGCGCAACGAATGTAGTTTTTCATGATTTTTATGGACTTTTTACGTGCAGCTTTGAGCCTTTTTGCATACCCCTTACCACCTTTAGCAAGATTAACATCCTGCCAACGGGACCATGAACCGCAAGGAGTTTAACCCCAAAGGTCTGCTCCTGGGAACAATTTCATGACTTTCAGCAAGTCTCGTACTTCTTCATCGGTGGCCATGTCCAAAGACTTTTCTGTCAATCGGAATTGATCGATGTTTCTTTCCTCGTTGGCTTTGCCGAGTGCGGAGTCTTCAGAACAACAAAATTCAAACATGACTTTGGAATTCGACCCTCTGGCTTTCCTAGCTTTGGACGGCTTAACCTGTTCTACACCTTTGGCAGCTTGCTAGATTTCTGCAGTAAGGCTCGGATTATCCAGGCTGGCACTAGCTAAGAAATGCTCACTCCTTTTGGCGAACCTTTTGGAGGTTCCATCGGATCTGGCTATGTTGGCTTGGCATGCTTATACTTTTGCATGATCATAGTCTACCTTTTTATTTGGGAAAAACCATGTCGCCCAAATCCAACTTTTAGATGAAATCCTTTGGTGTGGATGTACTTGCCAATTATCTTTATAAACCGAAACAACACCTTTGAATTTCCATTCTGTGACACGTTGTGGACCGATTTCATCAGCACTGAAAGGGCAGTCCTTGCCTACAGGAGCATAGAGTCTTTTTCGGGGTCTAACATGATTCATTTTCCATGCTGACTTAAGATCACCATATTCCCCAAAATCCCTAGGATTACTGTCATCTGAGCTTCTCCCATGGTCTTGCTCCCCTGGTGCGGCGTGGCAACTGGCAAAGAATGCTTCGACTTCCAAGGAGTTTTGTGGATGTGGCGCACAAGTGCGACTCACATCCTGCTCAACTGACGGCATTGCTGGAGTTCTTGGTGCTCCAACCGGCGTGTCTGGTGCAGGCGTATCAGGAACTGAAATTCCCCTAGCGGAGGCTTCTTTTGCCATACGATCCTCTTGCAACAGAGTGCGAAACCTTTCATGGCAAGCATCTGAGTGAGGAACGCCCTCAGCAATACGGCCACAACCCTTAGACCCAATTGCTTTACCATACTTGATTGCACGTTCCAGTGTCACATACGTTTTGCGTTTGCGAACAACTGGAGGCGGGGCTGGCCCTTCTAAAGGCAAGGCTTCTCGCCCGGCAATGGATGGCAACTTGACTGAAGGTTGAAACAGGTGCAACTTTGCAACCGATGCTTCGTACAGAGGAAAAAAAAGTTCCCTTCGGGTGGTTCAACCAACTCTGTGGAATACACTTGGATAGGCCGGCCAAACCCTTTTGATTCAGGTTTTCATAAGTCTAGGACTAGATGAACATTTCTATGCACAAAACCCGCATCAACCCTCCATCCCACGAATATACCAGGAAAAGTTCTCGGACTAAAAGCTGGCAATTCTCTATGTTTTGGGGGTTTATAATAGACTGACCAAGGCACCCAACGGAATTCTCAGACCTGCGAATGGCGAACCGCCATTTGCAGCTTCATAGCATGTAAGCATGGGTTTTTCCGTCTTGACCTCATCCCTTTCATTTGGGTGTATCGGCGCAAGAGTGCTAAAGCTACGTGCTACACAGAAGTATTCAACACTTCTGGGCCACAAGTCATGAGTAAAGCCTGCCTTAAGGTGGATTGACCTCACACCTTCTTTGATGGATCTAATGATGCGTTCTAGTTTGGCGTTATCATAATAATCATTGGGGATTCCTGGATCAGGTAACCAACTCAGATATTTAACCGCTTCGACCACTTCTGTGGCACAGTCAGTCTTGACATTGCACAAGGCTTTGCCATGTGCTCTTGTCCCGCCGAACTTTTGCAGTGCCGCGATGTTAGCATCAGTGGTCCTATATGTTTGAGGAAAGGCTTGCAACGCCCCACTGTACTCATCATAACGAACAAGACATGCCCTTTCGCCCTCTGAACCTTTAGTTAGATCTTCCCCCAAGATTTTGTGGTCCGCACGGAGTTGATGGCCATAATGAAGTGGTGGAGCCTCTTCAGGGTCTACCTCAAGGTCCCTTTTTCTATGGTACCTAGCTGTCATTTTGGCCCTACGGTAAACTTCACAGTATCCATTTTTAGGGAAATGGGTTAAGGCGTGTTTGAGAGTTTTGGATTCGGCTTGCACCTTGTCCCGTACCGACGGCGTCCAAGGGTTAAGTTCCTCATCTTCAGAATCTAATGCCTTATCAGCTTCTTCTTTTGAAGGTTCTTTTGCCATGATTATTTCATCGTCCCCAGCCCCAAAGTGTGGCACATCTGCCCCATTTAAAACCAAAGGTTCCTCTGACCTCGGAAGATCATCTGGCCTTCTCATCGGTTCGTGCTCAAGCGTTTCTCGCCTTGGTGGACCGGGCAATGGAACTGGAGCTTCAACTGGCAGGTCCCTAGAAGAGCTACTGCCGCCTGTTGACGCCGGCATGGCAATTGTTACAGACTCAGAGATTATTGGAACGTTTTCTTGAACCCTATCAGCAAAGATTTTAGCTGACTCTGGCACATGATAGACAATGTCCTGCACTCGATCGGCTTCTACCAAATAAGGCAACTGCTTTGGAAACCATATGAAAGGCAACGGAAAGAGCATGTGGACAGTCCTTTAACGTATAGTATAGAACGTGTTGTTACCTGACAATGACCCTTGGAAATTTAGGGCTTCGGAACTTGGTTTAACCCCCCCCAGTGGCAAACTGGATCCTTTCGGGTGCATCGATGACATGTTCTTTGAACTCTTCAGGCGTCGTGCAGAAGGAAATTAAGTTTCTACCGGCCCCTGTATCCAAAAGAAACTCTTGATTCACCTCAGGCACAACTGGATTGACACAGGCTGCAATGGCTGTGAACACTTTGACGGCTTTTTCGAACATTCCGACTCTTGGGACTTTAAGTCGGGGATTAGGCTTTTGAGGTTGCGACTTCAAAAACTCCCTGCATGCACGTTTGGCTTTTTAAAACACCCCTTGGTAAAGGCTTCACCCTCTGAAGGTTGTACAACTCTCGGCTGCTTTTCCGACTCGGATGAATTGACTCCAAACTTCCCACCCTCGGCCTGATGCGGCGCATGAGTGCGGCTCACATCTTGACCGGAGCAAGGTTGGACCTGGGATCCCTAGGCTTATACAGGTTTTTGGAATCATGAAAATACGGACATTCGTTTCCTTTGTTGCAACTATTGCACGCGTAATACATACAAGGTAGCTTCTTTTCGTCACCCTCTTTTACCTTTTTACCCTCTGGACTCTTTTCATCCCTTTTGTCACCCTTACCCGAACTTTTGCCTTTAGCAACGGCAGCTTGAACATCTGAAGGTTGTGCAGCCTTTGACTGCTTTTCCGACTTGTTCTTGGGCTCCCTTTTGTTTTTGTCAGGTTTGTCAGGCTTAGAGTCTTTTGTGTCCTTTTGTTTTTCTTTGTTTTGGTCATCCTTCTGCCTCTCTTTGATCGGCTTCGAAGGGGCTGCATTTGTATCCTTGCTAGATGATGCAACATTTGCCAAGGACTTCTCAATGCTAGCTGTATTCTCCTCCAACTGGTGGATTTCAATGGCTTCTACGAGCTTATCATATAATCAAAGATAGCTACGCTTTGATGATGTCCCGTAAGAATTTCCAAATCTGTCGATGGCCAACTGCAACTTTGGGTGAGATTTCAACTGCTCAAACAAGAGGCTCCTAAGTGACGAATCCGAAGGCCGATCACTGACCTCCAAGGCTTGCCAAATGAAGTTAAACTTGTTACGGAAATCTTCGGGCGCTTTGATGTCTGAACCCTGCATCTTTAAATTGAGAAGATGACTTTGAGTAAGGGCTACGCCACGATCTCTTTCCATCTTATACTTCTCAAAAATGATCCAAAGCAACTGCCTCCCTTTAGGTTGCTTATGTTTCCTTTGATGTGACTCCTGCATGGTCTGGAAATGCATTGCGAAGCGAGTGTTTTCACCAAGCTCTAGCAATTTGCTGCCCAAGACACGGTCCAAGAGTGGAAACGGCAATGAATCATTCAGGGATTCAGACGCTTTTGGTTCAACGCACTATTCAATCAATTTGAAAACAGGTTCCTCATCACCCTTAGCCACCTTGCAAACCAAATTGAGCACCGAATTTCTGAACGCCTTCGCATCTGATGCAGATTTGGGAAGATTGGGGATCTTCAGATTGTCATACTGCTTAACCCTGATTTTCTTTTCATACTTGTATGGGTCTACAACTCGACTCTGATTGCTGGAGCTTGATGCCCTTGAAGCATTTGACCCCCCTTGGTGGAGTAGGTGGACCACTTCCGCCTCCCCCGCTCCCCTTACTGCTAGACGACGAAGATGATGTACCAAGTGGTGATTTTGGAGGGTTAGCCAAATTATACTCCTTTGAAGCATTGGGTGACCCTTTATTGGAGCCATTCCCTTTTGACCTTTTACCGCCCCCTTGATTGGATGCAAAACTGTGAACAACGGATGCGAACATTTTAACCTCTGCAACTAACCCTTTGAGTTGGGCATCCTTTGGACTATCCCCATGTTGTGAGGGGGCAGCAAACAGCTGAGCTTGTTGGTCTTGCACCGGGCTTGCAACACTCCCTGAACCCGAACTTTGACCCGACCGTCCTCCGGTGCGCAAGCGCATCTCGGAGTCCCGGTTAAGTCTTGACTATCCGAATCCTGAAGCAACTGGCAATTGCAATGGCACTTGGACTTGAACATCCGTACCATCAACGGCTCTAGATGTTGGGCTCACAGCTAAGTTACTTTACAACTTGCTTAACAACGACTGCTGCTCATCAACCCTTTGAGTCAAGGCATTAATCATTTTTATTTGTTCAACCGATTTCGTGGACAACTCCCCATTGATACGGACCAGTTCAGAGATTTTACCTTCCAAATTCAACACCACAGCTTGAGCTTCGAGTTTTATCGAGTTTTATCCTTTGGACCTCGGCTCTAGCTTGGGACTTAGCACTCTCAATCTCTTTTGCAGCATTTTGGACAATCTGGGTTGTACCCGCCCTGTATCCTCCAACTCTTTCTGAAGTTGAATGGACTGAGCTTGGGATTCCGAAATTGCCCTTTGGGCCTGAGACTGAAAATGTTCTAAGTACTGCATCGCCCCTGTCCAAGTGGAAGTCTGGATATCTTCAACCATCTGAGTTGCTTGTACCTGAAAGAATCTTTGGGACTCTTCTACAGCTTGGATGGCTTGGGATTTTAAACTACTCCTAGCTTCCTCCACAGCATGTGCGGCTGGTGCAGCTACAAAAGGATCCATTGAAACATTCAATTCATTTTTGATGAACGTGGGACCCTGGGATTGACCCTGGCTGGATGCGGCTCCCTGCTGACCCGACCTGGTGGGTTCATACTGGCCATGAAATGGATTCGAATGAACATGATCTTGTGCCCCTAGCTGAACAGCATTCATATTTGAGGCAATCAACGGTGAAAAGTGAGGAGATCCCAAAAACTGAGACAAAGTTTCTAGGCTTTTATGAGGATCGCCCTGGATGTCTAGGGTTCCCCCAGCTTCCCCCACGGCATGAACAGCAATCCGATTTTCTGGAATGGCTATCCTTTGATCCCTACTCCCCCTGGGCTCCGGAGTTGACTGCGATGTTGAACTTGAGGTTGTCATCGATTGGGACTGTGTGACGGGATTGGCAATTGATTGTGCCGCACCCACTTCCAAACCCCTTTGAGATCTAGAACGTTCTGAACTTCCTTCTTGTGAGCTCTGCATTGTGATTTTGGGTTGGTTTGAGAACACCTATACTCTTACCACCAGAGACCTTTGATCCCGGAATGGAGCACAAGCATGTCAACACTCTTACCACCTAGAATCTTTTGACCCCGGCAGGGAACACAAAGACAATTGCTACACTCTTACCACCAAGAGCCTTCAACCCAAGGAATGGAATGCCGGTTGCCTGAATGCTCTTACCACCAAGAAATTTTGACAGGGAACACAACGACAATTGCCGCACTCTTACCACCAAGAGCCTTTAGCCCAAGGAATGGAATGCCGGTTGCCTGAATGCTCTTACCACCACAATCTTTGACCTAGGATTGGAATGCAAACTGCTTTCACGCTCTTACCACCAAGAATCTTAGACCCCTGAAATGGACCGCAAACGCTTCTCACCCCCTTTTCACTCACCGGTGCCTGTAACGCCAGAGCAATCGTTCCAGAGGAGCCGCACAATCCAACAAATAGTGTTGCACGGTCTCAGCTGCTGGGCACTTTGGCCTGCGTCTGATATGTATGTGGCCAAAGCGCAAGGAATCTGATAGTTGAGAGTATAGCTCTTGATTGTAGCTGCCTTCCCAACGACGCCACAGCGTTCCCTGGTCACGAAAATCCATGTGATGAGTCCTTCGTCCGCAATCTGTCTGTATTGATTGCAAATTCGAATTGGGTTGTCCAGATTTTTGCTTGAATGTTCTATATGAGAAACTCTCGATGACCCCACGTCTGCTCAGCCGACCCTTGAAGACGTTGCAAGAACGTGATGGAGTCCTGCGGAAATGTGTTGTTCCAAGTCCCCCAAGTCTTTGATCGATCTAACACTTGGTGCCAGTCAAGAAAAAGAATGAACTTTGGATATTCCGGAGAGTCCGCCTTGACGTATGTTTTGTAGCCACGATATGAACTGTAGTTTGAAACCTCCTTGTGAAGTTCACTCCCACAGGATCCTGGCCAGAACTCATGTCTTCAGCCTTGTTGCCGCGATCGAACCAAACCACCGTGTCCGGAAGATAAGGTCTAGGCCTCAAGATTCTCTCGATTGCCTTCGCAGCTGGGTTTGCACGAGCTCCTAACTGTTGTGTTCCACTAGATGGTCGAGGTTTTGCCTGTGGCACAACTGATGATGATGATGATGATGATGATGATGATGATGATGCCTTTTGAGAGCCTTTGCGGCTGGCCTTTCCAAGATCGGAACCGGTTCTGATGCTTTCGGAGTTGGTCGAGCTTTTGCAGCAGGCCTTTCCAAGATATGAACCTCCTCTTCTGATGAAGATGTCTCGATTTCGCAAACAGTTGCCCCTTGCAACACCGAGGTACTGACCTGAAAATTCCACTGCTTTGCGTATTCAAGTCCGTCCCGAGTTACAAATGGATAATTCCCTTGGTAATACCCCTGAGCGATCCCCTCTTTGATGTGTCGAACCTTTGTTGCAAGACCTCTTCGCCCACCCCTGGGCGCCCTGATTGATCTCCACAGGACGTCCGGGATCTGCGACTTGCGATCAGGCTCTAGAGTCTCGTCGGGGTACTCTTGGTCGATGACAACGCTTTCCGAAGCTATTGCGACAGCCCTACGGCTGATAACCACAAGATTCCGGAGAATCTAGTGGCTCAACCACGCACCCCGGCTGCGGTCAGCAGCCTTTTCCCTGGGCAAATGCGATCTTGAGCCAAACATAATGGCCATGGGAACCCTTTAAGTTGACCCTGACCGGCTGGATGTTTGGCAGGGGTTTAATTCGTTACCATGTCAGTTCGGGCAAACTGGATTCCTGGGTCTATGTATTTTAACATGACCTGCATGCATTGGTTATGATTTCGGAATGCTATGGAAGCACTTGTTGGTGATACTACATTGCACTACACTGCACCACGTGAGGAAGCATACTACTCGTAGTCGTAATCTTTCTTCTAAAATAAAAGATAAATTTGATGGAGAGACTTGGTAGGGAGAAATTTCACGGGTGGAATTGCCAAGCCCATCAAAATTATAAAAGCAGAGTCAAGTTTGACAGAGATTGGTATGATATAAACAGTTTAGCAGAGTTAAGCTTAATAGAGGTGAGATTGATAGATGAAAGATTCACAAAATATGAAAAATGATAGAGATGATGGAGGAAGCGGAGGCGATAAAGGAGACAAGGAGAAGGATGCGAGGTAGCGCCAAACAACTCGAACCCAGTTCGGTGATGTCGGAAAAACTTTGCATCGCTGCTGGGAATGATGAATGAGTCTTAACACTTCTGAACAACAATGATCTAGTGTCCAGGCAATCAAGTATAGCTGCTTTTTGCAGAGATTCGCAGAGGCATCTTGGAAGGTTTGCATCCAGCATTCAATAGTGCCACTATACCGTCCAGCTTTCAAAACAGGCGCTCGCATCAGCGTGACCGATGGACTAAGTGCAGCAGGGGGAGTGCGTTTGAGAAGCAGGGACAGCGCACGTAAGGGCGGCAAACCCATCAAATATGCACCTCTGGGCTGTCACCGTGTTGGCTTTCCAACTTGTCGCTATCAACCTTGAACGAGTGACTGAATTGGAGCCATCTCGCATTGCAAAAAGCAGATCCGATTCACCGGGTTAGATTGCCTCATTCTTTGATTCATATGACGGAATGGATTCTTATGGGTTCTTATGGGTGAATTGAACGCACGGGCACCCAGCACAATGAAACCCAATCCAAGCCTTGGACTACCAGCCTCCATGCAGGCGTTGCGCAGAGGATGCAGAGGCATGGCAAGTACAACAGAAAGCACGTCGATGTCAGTGGATCATGCAAGCTACTCACAATGCCTTCGTTCCCCAACTTGCCTCCAAACCCAATGTGGCAAAAAAGACTTAGAGGAACAATGAAACAAATTTGCGTCACTGACTCAGAGATCCCGAGGGCATCTTTTGGCTGATGATATGATGAACTGTGAGGGTTTGGGACGCCTCAATCTCCAACAATATGGTGTAGCAACTGCAAAGTACATCTGGTCTTAGCCATATCCGTAGAAGTGGCCATAAAAAGTACGTGTACTTTTAAGGTCTTAGGCACCTAAAAGTACCATGGGAAAGAGCTCCGATAATGCTCCTTCTAAGGTCTTAGGCACCTAGATAGGGAGTGCCTACCTAAAAGGGCACTGGAACCCATCCAAACGCCAACATGTGCTGTGATGATGTGGTTGATTATGCTGCTTCCGGCGCACAAACTGAACTTGCAGAAACTGCAGCATGTTATGAATTTCGAAATCGTGAGGGTTCGTATGTAGGACCCAAAAGGTACGAGTAAAGACCCATGAGGCACGCTAAGACTCGTAAGGCACAAAGAAACATCGTGAGTATCGTGAGTTTTCGTGGGTTGGACCAAAAGGTACCAGTAAAGACCCATAAGGTATGCTAAGACCCGTAATCGAAGGAAGTTTAGAAGTCAAACTTCCGACAATCAATATGGACAGATGAAAAGCAGAGCAGGGAAGAGGCAGAGAGGAGAGAAAGATTAGAAGAAAGAAGAGTAAGAAGAAAGAAGATGCAGATGCGTGAAAAGGTAGGAAAGTCGCGAAACACTGCGTTTTTCCAATGATTTGGGGCTCCGGAGGGTCGAAAAGACACTTCTTCAAGCAATACATCCTCTCTAGTGGACATGAACACATCTTCATTCACAGTTTGGGTTTTAACACATGATTAATTATAGTGTTTGACATGCTGAAAACGGCTGTTCCAACAAAAATAGCTTTTAGCGGTTTGAAAACCGCTCCATTTGGCATTTTTTGAGCAGTTAAAAACGCTTCAAACAGCAAACACTCAAAATCATCAAAAAGATCAAAATTTGATCACTTTTAAAGACATTTTTTTATAGCAAAAAACATGTTACAAAAAGTTAGCTAAGAAGTTATGACTTAGTAACTGGGATATAACCCTAGGTTATAACCCAGTTACTAACTTTACTTTGCACCAGAGTATCCATTTCACTGAAGTGCCCGCGGCTGCTTTCGATAGCTTTATCGGGTATCCAAACAGCTTGATGCAGAGCAGTGACAGCGTGAGCAGGTGCGTTGCGGTTTCTGGGTCAGAGGATCGGGTCGTCCACATAGATGTGGGTTCGGTTCTCTGGCACCGTGGCTGCAAGGATGCGGCCAAGCAGTGCTGCGAACCTTCCCCAAATTGTTGGGCTTGACCTCGACCCAAACACCAAGAAACCATAGATTATGAAGAACTGCTTCTTGTCCTCCAGTTCTGCGGAAGCCACCGTGTACTTGCGGTCTGAGCTGGCTGGTACGTTGTGAAATGCGTCTTTGATGTCGACCGCCGCGAAGGTTACTGCCCCCTCTGTCTTCAACAGCCTCAAGGAGTCTGTTACGACATCGAGTAGCCTGGGGAGCACCACCCGCTCGGCAGGGTTACACTTGTTGTTCAAACCGCTTTCCCGTAGATCCCAAATGATTCTCGTCTTCTTCTCCTGGTTCTCGCCTTGGTGTTTCACGATGACACCCAGCTTGCTGAGAACTGGATCAGCACCGAGAATTTGCCGTGCGACCTCCGGGCCAGCGGTGATTTTGCAAAACCCCTTCTCTTCCGCCTCCCTCACCAACTTCACGAGTGCTTCGTGTTCTTCCTCTGCTGATGGCCAGTTTTCCCACTCGTCCCATGGTCGGCGCAGTTCTGCCTCTGTGGGTTGGTCGAATCCGAGGGGTGCCCCTTGCAAGACCCAAGACGCAAGTAGCTTTGCATCGGGGTCATCCCCCAAGTCCCCCCAGCCGCACAACAACGTAGCATCCAGCGGAGAGCTGGCGCTGGCTGTCTTGGCTGGCATGGGTTCCTGAGGCTCAAGTAGTTTGCCAGCTGCTGAGCGCAGAGCCTTGATTGCTTCGGCATCCATCTCCGCGATCTCGCCCGACCCATCTACAATACCCTTTGCCGTATGCAGCAGGCTGGGGTATTGTTCGATGGCTTTCTCCAATAGCTGGCGCAGGGCTTGCCCCAATACTTGCGACTGAGGTAGCCTCTTTATTGACTCTGCTGGTTTCCGCATCCCTCCCAGGGCCTTTTCATCTTCCAACTCTTTAACCGTCGGTCCGTCGCCCGGACCTCGGTACCGTTGTCAGGGAAGATCTCCCCCCAGGAGCTCTTGCGCCTTGGTTGCACGCTCCATGTTGACCTTGGCGATTGCACGGGCAATTGCCTCGCAGAACTGAGGTGCATAGTTTCCCAAGGCTTTTGAGGCCGACTTACCATCCGCATTGGTACGTCGTCGTTGCGCCACCTTCTCATGAGCTGCTTTGTACTCCTTCCCATCCGTGCCGGTGAAGGTTTTGGGCTCGTGGTTGCACCTCAGCTTGTCCAAGCCGGAGTACTCCACTCGGTACCTCAGCAGTCTCGTAGGCTTCTTCGCCTCGCATCCCACCCTGCATTGATCAAAGTCGACGGCCCTCACGCTCTTGAGCTTTGCCACCTCTTTGAAACTTGGGGTGTTGAAAATCAAAACTGGATGCAATGGCTCCGGGTTCTCCATCGTAAAAGGGGTGTACATCTTGTGGGCTCGTTGCATCACCTCGGCAGAAAATTCGGTGTGCTCGTTGCCCTCGGCCAGCTGCTTCTTTTCTGCTGGTGTCAAGCCTGTCGAGATTCCCATGATCTCCGGTGAGGACCTCAATGGCCTTGGGCCCGGCTTGATCTCCCGCAGGGCTGAATATGTCTCACATGGCGTCCCCAGGAAGATGGCGTCGTAGCGCTGGTCATCGATGTCTTTCAGGATAGCTGATCTCACGGCCTGATCCAACAAATTTGTCGGAGTAGGCTGCTCGATGTCGCAGGAGCAAACAGCCCATCCCAGCTTTGCCAGCTGCGCCGCAAGATCCCCCTCTCGTTGTGGGCCCAGAACAGGTGGAGACATCGCGGTTTGCTGCCTAGCTTTTCTACGTTCCAGCATCCATACTTCTTCCCCGCGTAGCTAAGGGCCGCTGCTGGAGCTGCGGAACCGGTCGCCCGTTGCCCTTCCTCGCCCGGCTTCGGAGGAGCTGACTTGGCTACCAGTCCCTGGCTCCCTTGCCCTGCGGACCCCTTGGCTGACGGCACCGCTGGTTCAGGAGGTCGCTGAAACTTTGGATTCCGTTTCAACGGGGATCGGCTGCGTGACTTGCCTCTCGCCCTCTGTCGACCTCCTTCACTTGCGCCTGTTGTGGGTGGTCGTCGGGATGGATCGGCCGGCGCCGCCGGTCCACCCCTCGACAGGCCTCACTTGGCCTTGTTGCAGCTGGACCCTTGGTGGGGGCCCAGGCAGAGATTGCACAGACATGGTGCGATGTTCGACTTTCCGCAGCGACCTTGGTTCCAGTTTTGGCAGAGCTCGAACCCTTTGCGGTTGTGCGTGTACACCTTCCCGTCGTGCTTCGATTTGTCGTCTGGTTCCTTGACCTTCCTCCGCTTGAAGTGCCTGGCTCTGCTTCCGACTCCTGAGGGAACCTTGGCTTATCCGCTTCCTGCAAGGCTGCTGGAATGGACTTCGCCTGGGCCAACCGGAGGGTCGCTGGTGTGATCACCTCGCGAGACCAGAATGCGTCCTCCCTGGTGGCCTGGGCCAGAACTGCGTTCCACGGGTTTGCATCGGTGTACCCATGTTCTGGGTGTGTGTGTGTGTGTGTGTGCAGCTTCCAGCGAATCCTCTCGAATTGCTCGGATCGCATGTGCACATCAGCTGTGTACACCAGGTCCCAGCATATCCTCCCGAAGCGAGCTGGCAGCTGTCGGATGTGTTCCGCATAGGCGTCCATCCTCTGTGAGCGTCTCCAGGAGGAGAAAGGTCGTCCGGACACATCTGAAGATCTCTGCCCCGTTGCCACTCGCCCATGGAGTTGAGGGCTATAGATTGGTTCGAAGGTGAGTTTCCGAAGGAGCCGCAGGCCGTGGGGGCCGTACACCGCGAAATCGATGTATGGTGTGGCCCCTGACGCTACCAACTGGTGGACTGCTGCCCGCTGGTCTCCCGTTGGCTCTGTCTCAGGGCTCGGCACATCTCCGTACTTAGCACGATATGCTTCGTACATTTTGTTGATAGCATCTGTGCCCAGGGCTATCACTTCTGCGTCCAGCGTTTGATCCACCACCGCGCTCATCTTCAATTTGCGCCCAGAAGGCTGCCCAGTGATGGATGCTGGTGTGGCTGCCGTCACTGCCGGAACGGCTGGCCCAAAGGAGCCCGGCGTGTCCGGTTGGGCACCAACCCTCCGGAAACACACCCGTCTGAATATTTCCAATCTGAACACATCCACCGGGGTCAGATCACGTGGGTCCCTGTTCCCATCTGCATCTGGGGGTTTGGAACCTTTGATCCTCCCAACGATGGTGTCCCACACCGCTCTTGCCACGAAGATGATGTCCCTGATTTTGGAGGGTTCACCTAGGGCTTCCTTCAGTGATTCCCTCACATCTTCTGGGACTCCTGCCCAGTCATAGGCGGCCTGAAGCGTGTCTATCTGATTGAGCTCGTCGGCGGTGGGTTCCATTTTGAATAGCTGGGCCTTCCCTCAACGGCCTTACTTCCTCCGTGGAATCCGACCTTTGACGTGGCAGTCGGTCTTCCGCTCCCCCTGCCGGGAGTTGGCGGAGCCTGTGGTTCCGATAGTTGGCCCAGGCCAATGATATCCGTCGGCGCTTTCGGATGAACCTCAGCGCCTTGGACACAATTCTGGCCCAAGCCCCCCTTCGGGAGAATCTGCCCTCTTCTCGGTCGGGCCAGACCTTGCGACAGCACCAAGAAAGGATCCACCCTAGGCTAAGCCCAACCACCAGAGCTGCAAGGAGCAAAGGCCAAGCAGTAAAGCCTCACCTTCGGATATCACCGTCGGCACCGGCTGCCCACTGGTAGTCGGGGCAAAGCAAAATGGGCACTTGAGCCAAAATGGCACGACATTGGCTCGTCGTACCCACCCACCCACCTAGTCGACTACTGCATTGTTACCCCAACATGCCAGCATGTTTTCCACGAAAATGATGGTGCTGTCTTTGGACAACACACAATTCATGAAAGCCCCACAACAAGAATGAGGTATAAGCCATCATTCCTCACACAACCTGCTCTAAGATACAATAAGTTGAACCATCATTTTAAAACTAAGCACTCCTTGCGCACTGCTTCTCATCTCGGTGACTAGACAACAACATGTCCAAGAATTCTCTGTCAGTTTTGCCAGTTCGTCCCTTTTTTTAAAAAGTGTTCTTCTCTGATTCCAGACACAGCACCATTTGTGCCGATGTCAATGCAGAAGTTTCCCATGAGTTTTGTGCCTCTGTTGCAGTGATCCTGTAAAAATTTGTGCACGTTGCTTTTCTTCTCACACATCTCTGGAGAGAAGTGTATTTTTTCATCTTTTTCTTGACAGCAGGCTTGCAAAATCCAATGGAAAAAACAGCCGACTCAGCTTCGAGCAAGCCTTCGTTCATGACCACACCTCCTTTCAGAACAGCGTGCCTTGCGCACTCCTTGCGCACCAATTCTTAGGCACTGCTGCTTCAGTTGGAAGAGCCTTTTGTAAACAAACTTGGTGCGTCGCCATATTCTAAAGCAGCTTCCACTTGTCCTTCTTCAGCGTGGTAATAATGTTTCCAGAACACTCTTGCATCGGAGCGTTGTTGAATTTCTAAAATCACATGTTCGGAAGGCCCTTTCTCATCAGAATGTTTGTTCGAAAGCAGGAGGGTCGCCATAGTCCATCTAGAGGGTTTAGTTTCAAAGCCACTGCGAAGCACGGTCCACCAGGAAACGAAACCCTTCCGTGGGCCTTTAGCGCTTTGCCACTGCTGTCCCCGCGCCTGGCCATGTCGCCATAGTCCATTTAGAGAGTGTCAAAACTGCTGCGAAGCACGGTCCACCAGGACACGAAACCCTTCCGTGGGCCTTTTTAGCGCTTTGCCACTGCTTTCCCAGAGCCTGGCCAGTCCATTTAGAGGGTTTCAAAACGGCTGCGAAGCACGGTCAACCACGACGCGAAACCCTTCCGTGGGCCTTTTTAGCGCTTTGCCACTGCTTTCCCAGCGCCGGGCCATGTCGCCACAGTCCATTTAGAGGGTTTCAAACCGCTGCGGAGCACGGTCCACCAGGACACGAAATCTTTCCGTGGGCCTTTAGCGCTTTGCCATTGCTTTCCCAGCGCCGGGCCATGTCGCCATAGTCCATTTAGAGGGTTTCAAAACTGCTGCGAAGCACGGTCCACCAGGACACGAAATCTTTCCGTGGGCCTTTAGCGCTTGCCACTGCTTTCCCAGCGCCGGGCCATGTCGCCATAGTCCATTTAGATCCATTTAGAGGGTTTCAAAACCGCGGCGAAGCACGGTCCACCACAGGACACGAAATCTTTCCATGGGCCTTTAGCGCTTTGCCACTGCTTTCCCAGCGCCTGGCCATGTCGCCATAGTCCATTTAGAGGGTTTCAAAACTGCTGCGAAGCACGGTCCACCAGGAAACGAAACCCTTCCGTGGGCCTTTAGCGCTTTGCCACTGCTTTCCCAGCACCGGGCCATGTCGCCATAGTCCATCTAGAGGGTTTCAAAGCCACTGCGAAGCACGGTCCACCAGGAAACGAAACCCTTCCGTGGGCCTTTAGCGCTTTGCCATTGCTGTCCCCGCGCCTGGCCATGCCGCCATAGTCCAAGAGCGTGGGCCTTTAGTGCTTTGCCATTGCTTTCCCAGCGCCGGGCCATGTCGCCATAGTCCATTTAGAGGGTTTCAAAACCGCTGCGAAGCACGGTCCACCAGGACACGAAATCTTTCCGCGGGCCTTTAGTGCTTTGCCATTGCTTTCCCAGCGCCGGGCCATGTCGCCATAGTCCATTTACAGGGTTTCAAAACCGCTGCAAAGCACGGTCCACCAGGACACGAAACCCTTCCGTGGGCCTTTAGCGCTTTGCCGCTGCTTTCCCCGCGCCTGGCCATTTTGCCACGAACCAAAAGCTGCATTGCCATCGCCGGATTGCGGGCTGAAGAGATCGACGAAATTTGACGAACATTTGTAGATAACGATTTTTGTTTACCCCGCTTAAGACATGGTGATTTGCTATGGCAAGTAAGCCACTATGGACAGTAGGTGTGCTTAGTGAATGTTAAAAACGAAAGTTCTATATAGTCACAGTAAATGTTTGAAACTCTGGTTCTAGTCATAGTAAGGCTTGGTAACCAAATGAACAACCAGGAACCGGTTCAAAAAGGAGGACTCGTTCCCCAATGCTATATATATATATATATGTGTGTGTGTGTTCTGTGTAAGGTTGCTATTATTAATGGGTATCTATGGATAAACACATGTCATGTTTGTTTAGCATTAAACAAACCATGTGTGTATGTGTATATATATATAGTTACATAGTTATATATGGTGGGCGACAATCTCGACCCATCCTCCATATGGAACATAACTCATTTATATTGGATCATAGTTCATTTCTATGGGGGATGTAGGGCGGTTTGTTGGATCCCATACATTCCCATGCCATGAATATTGTTGGTACGTATGTCTTATGTTGACAAACAATTACCCAGTAAATGTTGGCAAAATCTGGCTAACACATAACTTATCTACATGGATTTACATGGACGGGATATGAAGCTCCAGTTGTACCTGGACTGAAGCCACTTGCCCCACTGATAACCAGAGATATAACCTACTTAGTACTTCGGCTAAGCCTCAAAAAGGGGGGCGGCGGCACCTGGGCGTTAGCCCATTTATATATCTAATTACATTGTATAATGAGATTTAATGGAATCTAATTGTGATTTTATAGGGATGGTGGATCCTATATTGCTTTGCTAAGATAAATGGGGATTTCATGCGGATTTCATGGGATATTTGGGTAAATTATATCAACCTCACTGCGACCGCAAAATGGAATGATGGTTGAGGGGAATCATCCCCAAATGACTTCATTTCAGGTTAGTGACATATTCCAAATGCTCCATGTATAGTATATTTACCTACATTTGGGTGATATATGGGGTAAATGTTGGTAAATATTCCAGCACCATGGAGCATTAGAGGGTATTCCAATTTACCATATAATTTACGCAGAATTGATGATCAATTTGAAGCTGAAGCTAGGGCTCCAATCCCGTTCGAGATGATTTCATCCCGAGGTCACCGCCAAGTAGATACAATTTGTAGTGAAAATCCAGATCCAACAAAAAGTGGTTTGGGGGCTACTCTAACTCAGGAACTTTATTTGAGTGTTTTTCATATCTAATGTGAATATGAGAATGGGAATGTTCACCATGAAGGTAGATACTATTAAAGTTATCATCATATAGGTATGTTCACCGTGATAAAAAGGGAGTCTACCAGGAAAAGTGGGACTTGATCAATACGACTGGGGATGTTCATAGTTTGAACGGATATCTCACCAATCTCAACCACCCACTGGGCAAAAATCTTAACGGATACCATCTTGGCAAAAGCTGTGAGGCCTACAGGTGGATAAGAAAAGCATGGTCCATCTATCCAAGCGTGGGCGGCAGCTACAGTTTGTGGTGGCGTGCAAAATTATCATGCCAGTGGTTGAAAAAAAACATGGAAAGTTGAATAAAATGGAATACCCATTTAAAAAAAAATGAAAAACATTACATTATCATGTCATAAATTAAAAAAAACATACATTATATTACATTATCATGCCCATCAGGGGCTGGCCTGTCTTCTGAGACACTGCGGCGTTGGGACTTCCGAGTGTAGACCTAGCAGCGAATTGTGAATTGTGAATGGTTTTCACATTGGGGTATACCATGTATACAGCAATGGCAAGCTAGTTGTGCTATTCGATTGTGCAAGTGGTGTATCCACTGACTTAACCATACTTAACCAATAGATGCCCATAGCATCCCATACCTATGTTTGGGTGGTAAAGAGTGTTCTGAACAGCATGTGATCAGGCAAATAGTGCTTACATACCTGACCTCAACTGAAAAACCGCCAACACATCCTCCTGAACACAAAGTCCACAAAGGAATCTGAGAATTACACAAAGACAGGGTGAAAACAACATTTCAAGACATAGAAAAAAAAACTACACAAAAAATGATCCACCAAGGATTGTGACCTCCAACCGTTGATTCACTGGCAGTTACATTCCAAGAACCAATAGTGATGGAATGCCCAGGTCTGAACTGACTTTCTTTCCCCATCCGCATGGATCCAAATACATCCTCAACTACTTAGGATCCACTTAGGATCCATCGGATATATATGAATATATTAACTATCAATGGTTAAACCCCATTTTATCCCATGGGTATCAATATAGTATGTTATATTTGACACATATACATATGAACATATGTATGTATATATATATAATTACTGTCGATGTAACATATGTATGTGTATAATATATATATATATATGTAATTATATATGTAGAGGTTTCCTAAGATCGGGGTTTTGTCCCAAATCATCCAAGTCATTAGACCATGCACCGGGCACCCGGGTCCGGACCCGCAAGGGCGTGGTGACACGATTGGGTGGTGTCCGCTCGAGGACCTGCTGAGCCTCCGTTTCTCGGGCCTCAGGGGATGAAATGGTTTGAATGAGATATGATGGCTATTTAATGGTTCTTTACTGATGATTATAATAAGGGATAAATAAGGGATAAACAACACTGACACTGAAATGATGATTTAACATGGTTTAATATGATTAATGATCCTAGAACCATTAATGTGTTAATATGGGAGAATAACCATGTGTTGATCCTTGCTTTATGGTTATGCAATGGTTATCTAATGGTTATTATGGGATAATCAACACTTTAATGGTTAGTATGGGATAACCAACACTTCAATGATGATTGAACAGAATAATTTGGGAAAAAGGTGGATTTACCCAACAAAAATGGTGATTCAAACAACAAACATGGAAATCTCATGTGAATAAACATATTCAAATGGAATATAATGGGGATATACCCTTCGGCAATCAAACGTGGCAATGGAAAATCCTCGAACTAAATGCAGGTTTATAGCTGGGAAAAGCAACTATAGATAGTGGATTGACCATTGCCATGCTTGGTTGCCATTTTGGCAACCAAACATGGGGAGTTGATAAACAGTTGTATTTAAAGGATATGTTGATTTAACTTGGATTTGTTTGAAATGCATAAGAAACTACAGGAACATGTGACTCATGTGACATGGAACTGCAAGTAACAAGGATGTGCTTTATTGGGGATTGTATGATTGCACTGACAGAAATATGGATGCTGTGCCCATCAAGTACAGCCATGGTGATTGCTAAGGGGGGTTTAAGCAACATCATTTGGGATGAGCTTGACAGTAACAGGGATTTCTCATGGAAGCTATGGGAAGCGATAACTTCCAAATATGAGTCAGAAGTAAAAACATCGACAAAACATTGGCCGGATAACTTCGGAAATCAGGCCCCATCAGCAAAAACAGCAGTTCAGTGGACCGGATAGGCTGGTAGAAAACAAGATATGGATGTACTGCAACCAGCGTGCATCCCTGTTAGATTTACTTGGTGCCCAACCACCCACCCAAATTGCTACTTGGACAAGATGATATAAACCATCTTTGGATACGCTCCCTTACACATCGAATCAACACTTTAGCATCTTTTACTGTAATCATTAGATTCATCACGGCTCTATTACCAATATCATCCCGAATAACGCTGATTGGAATCTTTCATTCACCATTGACTCCTTAGATGTTGCCAGAAAAGGCCTGTTGTGCTTGGTTGAACTATGGCACATTCCAATACATTCCAGCTGTTTGACAGATTATAAGCCATTAACTAACCACCGAGCTAATTGCGGCAGCATCCGACTGTCCACTGTTCATTCCAATACAAATTATCATATATATAACCATATAGTTTCAAGTATATATATATGTATATGCTATGTTGTAGCTATATGGCTATGCGTCAAAACCCTGTCATTACCCGTGCAAATCAAAGTTTCTGGTTATGGATGTTGATCCCCGCAAAAATCATGGTACTTATAGGTACTGACCCATCACCAGTTTCATATACATAATATATACATACACATATGTATCCATCAATAACCTACATACCTGCAATTACAGGTATTCCATGTATTTTTGCATTATATGTACATATACATATGTATATATATATATATAGGTTTACCCCAAATAGTATGATCTTCAGACTTAAATGTATACATATATATATATGTACATATATATAATATATATATAATTATAATAATTATTATAATGTAATATATCCCCCCGGTGCCCCACGCCTGGCCCGAGGGCCGTCTGCGCGGCATCACCCCCGGCAGCGCCGGCGCCGCGCGCAGCGCGGCCGTGGCTTTGGCGGCGGCCGCGGCGGCGGCAGCAGAGGTGGCGCCATCACCTGGCGTCGGTGATGGGAGATGACCAAGATATGGTGATTTCGTGGGAACTTGATGGGATTTATACTATGGTCTAAAGTGTTTTATACTATGACTTTGGTGATAACTATACTATTTTACATCATGATATATGGGATATCACTAAAGTGTGTGTAAACATATATTTATATTTGTGGGAGATGTTCATGGTGAGGGTGATTTAATGGGGATTTTTTTCATGGGGTTCAAAACCAGCTGATTGGGAAATCATTTTAACTTAGTACTTTTATGGGGTATTACCACTAAAAATTGTGATTTTAGATGATTGAAGGACATATCTATGAGATAATGATACCAGTTGGTAACTATTATTGATAACTACGAAACAATGTGAAACTGGGACTGTAATGTGATTGTAATGGGATAAGCTATCGACCAACTTGTGCAGGATTTCGCAACCATCCGCTATATCATGGAGATTTCATGTGGGCAATGTTCAAGGCGCTTTTTTTTTGTCTGGTTATTTCATTGTTGGTTGCGATTGATGGATTGATAATCCTCAAATGTTGATTCAAACAATAAAGTACGTTGGCAGCAAGCGAGTAGATAGTGATAACAAACATGGACATCCATACATTGTTATTATTATTACTATTATTATTATGTAAAAAAAACACAATTCATGACTCGACGTCACTGCCACTGAAGGGATTTTGAGTGATTTCAACCGCGGGCGTAGCCGCCGAAACTCGTTTGATTCTGAGACTCGGACACTGCACGGGTCGCGCAGTTCCACCTGCAGGCTGGCCAGGCTGGTCATGTTCCGCCTGTACCCTCTGGTAAAGATACAAAAAACTATGGAAAATATGGGAAATTCACAATGTTTAATGGATCAATCAAGTAGAAATGATTTATAAATGGCAATTTTCAATAGCTATGGCTATACTCAAATTACCAGTGGGTACTTGTTGATCCAGACCTCTACTTGTTCAAAGGTATTCAAAGGTACCATTTGGATTTGTCAAAATCAGGCTCTCATTGCAAAATCATGGGGCGAATGACTACAGCAAATTCTGAAATTTTAAATCAGGACCAATCTTGGATACCCTGCATGAAAAAAGAAAGATTGTAGTACACAGCCCCATTCTATAGCAATGAAATACGTTATAAGACACCTGTCCAGTGGGTGTCCCCAGAATTGTTAGTTGCAACCCTTTGAAATAGACCCATAGTTGTTGGTTGAACCCCCATATCAGTTCCTATGCTTCCCCAGTTCTTTATGTAAATAGCCAATATATCTATTCATCATCAATCCCCAAATGTGTTGGGTGTGTTTTTGGAATGAGTTTATTGCAAGCATTTGATAATCCCGTACTTTCTCAATGTGTTATGTTGTTGTTTGGTGGTCCCCTTTCTCAAGAAAAGCATGTAAAATCCTGCTGCCTTCATATGTTCTGGTAGTTTCAGGTTAATTTCCCATATGTGGTCCATATGTTTCTGCTACTCTCTCCATATTTTTCAGGTGAATTTCCCATATGTATCCATATGTGGTCCATGATTTTCCCCATAAAACCCTGGAATTGGCTGACAGGCGGTCTCGCCTGACACGTGCCGTCGCTTGACCAAGTTCTCACCCTGGCAGCGACAAATCTCGGGTCTCCCAGGAGGCTGAACAAAAAACTGTTGCTACCCATTTCTGGTGATTGTTTTGGACTTGCTATATATCTGGGTAAATTACAATAATTCACTAACCTGAAATAAGGTCATTTTGGGATGATTCCTCTTACTAACCATGATTCCAGTGAGGTCGCAGTGAGGTCGTTATAATTTACCCAGATAGATAGATATATATATATATATACTGTGTATAGTTATTGGTTTTATCACATGAAACAACTTTAAGGCCATTCACTGGGAACATGCTCCGAATAAATACATCAATGTATGTGATTGTATGTGTATATACAAAATATGTAGGCATCTTATCGCCTGTAGAACCAACAATATGAGTTGGGTCTGACCAAACATCGACATGGGGCACCAAAACAAAACAATCGATAGATGATGATCATGACTTCCCAACACAATTCCAGCATTCTTTGCAACAAAAAGGGTTATCTACCCGTGTTCTTTCCTATGTTGGATACACCCATGTTGCGAAGGATACTGGAAAGCAGTAGCATCCTTAAAAAATGTCTTCCACAAGTAATCTGATGTTTGTTCCACCTTGCATCCATGTGTGATCATGAGCGACCATTTAAGTGATTCACCGGTCAGTATTTGAGTTGACCCATCAGAAAATGCAGGTTTCACCACATTTGAAACATCCCACGACGGCCGGCGCCTCCGCTTCTTGTCGTCGCTTGATGTTTTGAATCAATGTGGGTCCCGGTAGTTCCATCATGGCGATGATATCAGCCTTTTTCAGCGACTCAGCAAGTGGCACCTCTTGTCTCAGATGTCTAAAAACTGGCCAGATTCCAGATGTTTTTTGGCAGATGGTTGAGGATTATATATGGGATTCAGATATATGATATGATTCAGATTTTCTTGCCATTTGACATGACATGCACTGAAAACCAATAAGCCGCAAATGGAATGTCAGATTTCAGCCTCAAAAGCAACCCTCTTATGGAAACTAAATCTATAGCAAAACTCATTCTGCTTTCAGTTCTCATCCAACTTCAAAAGGCGTGTTTTTGTTGTCTGATGTGTTGACCGTTGACCGTTAAAAAAACGAAAAAAGTCCCCTGCGCGCTGTCGGGGCGCCCCGGCGGTGTCCCGCCCCGCTGGGAACGCTGGCGAAACGGAGATCAGCCGGTTGGTGGCGCTACACACATGTAATATATGGAATATAGCTACAATTCTGTGATCTACTACAATATGTGTGGATTGCAATTCCCTTCTCATACTATATGCAATCATATATATATATAGATACATACATTACATACATTAACATTACATTACATTGCATTACATTTACATTTACATTTACATTTACATTACATTACATTACATACATACATACAATATTTGGAAATGGTATCAGAAGCTAGTCTCGGAAGGACCACCAAGTGCCATGTATTCCCAGACTCGTGACTCATGCCACCTTTCTAGCGATTATCATACTCACCAAAATAACTCAACAACCCGATCGATATCTACACTGGAGACCACTGGAGGATAGAAAATACTATGGACAATCCCCGGTGAAACACAATGTATGATACCCTACAAAGCTTGAGATAACATGATTTAAAAGCCAAGCTAAGCCAACCGTCCTGTCACTGACTTGGGGTATCTTGTTGAGGCTTGGTGTTTGCAGTTCCCACAAATCTGGGCAACATGGCAATCCCAGAAATCCAGATCCCATCCAATAAATGAATGGTTGGTTTAGGGATGTTGAGGGACCGGTACATATCTGCAAAAAAAACACCAACCCACCTGTGTTTTTTCCGTGTCTTTTCTGACACTTAGCACCGTCCAAGTTCCTTTCCGTCCTGGAAGTGAATTTCAGATGTGGATTGCCTGTACAACCCTGCTTTCTGCTTTTAGCTGCTTATGTTTGGGTAACAAAACCCTGGTACCTGTAGTTCAGCTTAAAATAGCAGCTACAGTTCTTGGATGTTCTTCACCCCACATCCAAAATATGGTAAAATATAGTAAAATCACACCACATATGGCAAAATATTGTAAAATATTGAAAAATATAGTAAAATCACCCCAGATATGGTAAAACATATAGTAAAGTATAGTAAAATATTGTAAAATCACACCACATATGGTTAAACAAAACATGTAAAAATAAGGTCAGACATGTCAGATGAAGTCTACACCGTAGGCGCCTCGTCACTGACATCGTCGCTGACCTGGACGTGGTCTTCCATGGTCATCCCAGCAGGGAATCCCAGCGTGGATCGATACATATTAGCATAACATATGCCATGATTGGTCGATTTATCTACCATTGGTTGCCATGATAGATAATATATTGTATATATATATGATATATAATATAATATATATATATAATATAATATAATATATAATATATATAGAGCAACAGAAACCAGTATTACATGTTATCCATGAATGGATTGAGAACCATCCCTATGGATCAAATTGAGAAGCTCTTGCGCACGAGGGGTAAACGAATCGATGCTGAAACAGCCTGACACGGGTCAGTAGTCGACTAAAATCTCCTCACCATGGCAACCTGAGAATTGTTCCATAGGCCAGGCTTTTCCCAGATTATTCTCGATGCCCAACTCTTCCACTGTTATTTTCTACTCTTGGAACATCGCCAAATAACCTCCAGAAAACTGGGGCATGGAGAATATCACCCTTACGTGAAGATACATCGATTCAACACATTGTCCATTGTCAGGTTATCCCCGACTACAAGACTACTGGAGGCTGGAGAGAAGTTATCATGAATTAAGATATACCTACATCCTCAATGGGGCCTGTAAAAATTGGCATGTTTCTCCACGGGTAAAACGTTTTACTGCCTTTTATAGACACTCTGAGGGGGTAAGTTAGTGGCTTTGCCCGAAAAATCGAGTTTTTGAATGGATCATGATTTTCGGATCAGAAAAGTGGTCCCGTAGCCATCATTTTTTGGACGGCCAAAAGCAGTAGACGAGGATGGAAGAAACATGACATTCATGACACGTCAAAATCTTAAAAAAAAAAACGACCAGCAGCTGACGGTCCAGAACGATACCCATGAGATCCCATCAGACTGCGCCATTTTTTCGCCATGTGCTCCACTCATTTGGACGCACCTGCACGGCATGGCGAAGTGCCCAACCCTCCTGTGGGTTCCATGTGAATATTCTCTTGAGGATATGCATAAATTCTATTGATCTTGAGCATTCTTGTAGGATACCCGGGTACCTATTAATATCCCGAATGTATATTTTATGATATCCCTATTATATATACTGTATATATATATATATATATGACGGTTATGGCCCTTCACCAGTTGTGAGTTAGTTTCAACACCATTTACGGAAAAATAGGCCCATTTATAATCATATACAAGTGGCAAAGGGCTTTAAGTGTAATATATCCACTATTCATATACACTTTGCCCACTGAAGCATAAGAATAATACGGTCATTTATACCATCAACCGTATATGTACAATTGGATAGATATAACCATCAAAATATATGTATACATATACTATATCACCATTAAAATTTTAGATTCAATCCACCAGGTAATTCCATGATATTCCAATTATGTATATATGTATATATATATATTATACATATCTTAAGTATATCAATTATATATATATATATATGATCATCACTATTCGTATTGTTAGCGTTATCATTATTATTAATAGTTTTATCACTATTATTGCTATCAGTTACAGTAGTTGTATCATTGCTATTGTTATTTTTAGTATTATCATTGTTATTATTATCACCATTCATTATTATGTTTTATCTTATCATTATTGTTACAACATTATCGTTATTGTTATTATAAATTGCTATTATTCTAGTGCTAACACCATTGACTAATTGATGCAAAAGTACTAAGACCATTAAATTGAATAAATATCATTGGTACATTGTTAATTCAGTTGTTATCTATATTATTATATTACCCTCTGGTTATTTAACATAGCCATGAACAATGGCCCATTTATAGATGATTTACCTATTAAAAATTGTGATTTTCCATGCCTATGTTAAATAACCAAATGGTATATATTTCCCCATCAAGACCACTCGTCATATCCATGTTCTGAACCTGCACCTGGTTCAGAGTTCTCCGGCTCGGCCGAATCCTGGCGCGGATCCATGGGAAATTCGGCCCAAAAATGGGCAGGTCCTGAGTTTGCCACGTGTTTTTTAATGTTTGATTTTTTTGTTTAATGGAGATTGTGCGATAGTCTATGGATATCTATGGATTGTCCGATTTATATGATTGCTGCTACTTCTGAATGCTTTTGAATCATGATCTTTGGTGATTCTAGCATCATTTTCTGTCGGTTTTCCTGTGATTTTTCCATGATAATGGCAAAGTGCGGGACTTGACTCGTCAAAGAAGCACAAACCACAGGAGATAGCCAGCTTACATCATCTCAAAGCTGGATAAACCAGTGAGATGAACCAGTGGTATATATATATATACATAATTATATATATTATTATTATTATTATTATCGTTATTATTATTGTTTTATTATTAATTATTATTATTATTGTTATTATTATTATTGTTATAATAATAATAATTATTATTATATATATATAACATTAATACATATATATATATATTATTATATATATATATATATCATAATGATATCTGGTGATATTATAAGCTACTGTGGATCCGGCTACAATCGTTGTTGGCTGTGGTGGGGACTCTGTGGGATTCCAAGTTGGTGACACCGCCAGCCAGGTTGGATTCCGTATGGGACTCAGAGTCTCCTTGATTCTCCCCAATGCCACATTTGAATCGCCATGAAATATCCCATCTACTCCCCATTTTGGCCGGTAAAAAATAAATCCCATGACATTTCCCCAGTGGTTGTTGATAACAAACCCCACTTACCGGGTAAATCATCACGCAATGACTATGATCACCATTTGAACCATTCTAGTTAAACCAATGAATCCCAGTTCGCCATAGTTAGCCTATGTTCACCAACTTAGCTACCCTTATCGTTTGGGCGCAATCGTGACATTCCCCGGTGGCTGTTTCCCCTCCGTTCCAACCTCTGACCGCTTCCGCTTCTGCGACTGCGATGGCTGCGATGGCTGGGGTCCCTCATAGATGAGCCGTTCCGCTTCCAGCACCTCGGGGTTGGTCACTGGATGTCACTGGTCAAGTCCTCAAAAAGAGAACCAGCAACAGGGCAGCTCAGCATGGGAACAATTGCTCAATTGCGAATAGATTCAACTAAAAAGGTAATATGTGCTAATAACCCCCAATGATAATCGACACTAACTGAAACTAGCTATGTTATTTAATCATGTTGCATTGTTGTTGTCGTTGTTGCTGTCGTCGTTGTTGTTGTTACTGATGAAACTTCAGAACATTTCGGTTGGTGTTGGGTTTACAACATGAGTTGCCATGCGTGGGTATTCCTTATTCCTTCTATTGGGAGTGTATGAACCTTGACATCTCCTACCAGGCGGGCTACAACTATTCAGGATCATAGCAAAATTGCTGGTGACTATATTCCTGATCATGTCCGTTATTGCATGTCATTTCCAACTCATCAAAAAGAAACAAACGCAACCGGGAAAACAATGGACATATGTTCTGGATGCATTATAGTGATTCACCCAGCCAAGTTCTGCAATTTGAATAATTTTGAAAGATAGCTGCCCTTACAATTCCTACCATTTCTACATGGTCATGCTGCCTGGTTACAAGATGGCTTCTTACCCATCTAGATTTAGTTATAATCACCATAAACCCAAACCTTTACCAAATACTAAGTCATCAACCGAGTTATCAGCCAACTTACAGTTATGGCCCGAAATACCAGTTCTAAATCAGTTTTAAGTCAGTTATAATACCCCATTTAATGGGACTGTATATCCCCGATTTATAACCATTTATAACATTTTATAACATTTTATAACTGGTATAACTGGGGGTTCAACAGTGGCATCACCGCTACGTTTTTCCGGGACACTTGCACCAGAGTTCCTCTGATGATCCAGGAGCCTGAATGCTGCGACGCCGTGGGAACCAGGAGACATTCGAACAACCAAGGGATGCAAATTGGGATATAACATACATAACCCAACTATTGTGAGGATATTATGGATATATGATGGATACATGATGAATACATATATAAAAGAATAAAGTATGGTAGAAATTGATAGAATATATAACATTGATTAAGAATGGAATGTCAATGGAATATGGGTTAATTAATACCCTCTGGTGATTGGTTACATGCGGAAAAATCATCCATTTATAGGTGATTTACCTATTAGAAAAGGTGATTTTCGACTATCATGCTAAGTGAAAAAAGGATGCCGAATGACTGACTCTTTCCAATTTAGGTACCAAGTCTGCATTGAAGTGGAAGTGGCATGAAAAAATGGATACCAACCGTATACAAGTATAGATAAATTCACTAGATTAAAATGGAACTGTTTCTTCGTTTACATACAAATACCAATTAATAAAACATGATAATGCTTATATATATAAATAACAATCGGAGTTCCAAATCAATTTGGTAGGCCCCCTTTTGGAACTGGCATAAACTGGATATCAACTCGTATATATATATATAATATATATATATATATATTATAAATATGTATATACATATATATGTACTGTATGTATATAAATATGGTGTATATATATAATATGTATGTATGTATGTATGTATGTCTGTCTGTCTGTCTGTCTGTCTGTCTGTCTGTCTGTCTGTCTGTCTGTCTGTCTGTCTGTCTGTCTGTCTGTCTGTCTGTCTGTAAATACGTATGTATGTATGTATGTATGTATGTATGTATGTATGTATGTATGTATGTATGTATGTATGTATGTATGTATGTATGTATGTATGTATGTATGTAACGTATGTATGTATGTATGTAACGTATGTATGTAACGTATGTATGTAACGTATGTATGTAACGTATGTATGTAACGTATGTATGTAACGTATGTACGTATGTACGTATGTACGTATGTACGTATGTACGTATGTACGTATGTACGTATGTACGTATGTACGTATGTACGTATGTATGTATGTATGTATGTATGTATGATGTATGTCTGTATGTATGGATGGATGGATGGATGGATGGATGGATGCATGGATGGATGGATGGATGTACGTACGTACGTACGTACGGACGGACGGACGGACGGACGTATGTATGTATGTATGCATGTGTGTATGCCCGTGTGTGTATGTCCGTGTGTGTATGTCTGTGTGTGTATGTTTGTGTGTGTATGTCTGTGTGTGTGTATGTCTGTGTGTGTATGTCTGTATGTCTGCATGCATGCATGCATGCATGGATGCATGGATGCATGGATGCATGTATGCATGTATGCATGCATAGATGCAGCTATGTATGTATGCATCTATGTATGTATGTATGTATGTATGTATGTATATGCCACGAATCAAATGAACTCATCAAATATAGTAGTTCGACGGGACTATGTTTGACTAAATTCCAAAGATTGCTGGGTAGAACTCACATCTTTTATCGCTTAAAATATCTAGTGCCCTCAATGGACCCACAAAATATCTCGATCAACCCATTCATTTTTTCAAGCCAACAAGTTTCAGCCATATCCCCAGATTTGTTGTATTCCATAGAACTATGTAGAATTTCAAAAAAATATACCATAAATCCGCATATTTGGATATGCATTCCATATAATATGTGTTGGAGAAAAAGTACAGTCAACAGGTACTTTTTGGCTGAAGATATCTCCGCCCATGATTATGAATTATCAACTAGTTAGAATCCACCAACAGTCTCCCACATTTTCCCGCCAAGACTAAAACCATGACATTAATCCATACCCAACTGGATAGATCGTAATGATTCACCAAAGGCCGGGATAGTGGCCCCGATCCAATTTCCATTACAGTGACATTACCCAGATGATATTTCGACTATCCCCATGGTTGATGGTTCAATCCCATCAAAATCCCATAAAAAAATAAATCCCTTAAAATGCCAATACAACCCATTTAAATCCCAACAAATCCCATCAAATTTTCCCTAAATCCCATAAAATCACCATTTGTTGACGGTAAAATCCCTTTAAAATCCTTTAATTCCATTGCCAGGGCTCGCTTGCCCTCCTGCGACAACTTTGGCAGGAGCTCAACAATGCTTTGCGACCTCCTAAGTTGACATGTGACACTCGGCCAGGAAAAATGGTGGTAGAAGCAAGAACGATTAGGGTTTTTGTGGGATTGAACGAGTTTGATGTATTTTGATGTATAGTTTGATTCTGATTAATATCAACTACAAGTACAAATGGGCTTGCCCAAGCAAGGCAAGGATTGAATTGAAACACCATAGCGACCATAAGTTGTCATGTTCCAGCAACACAAAAAAAAGGATCTTGAGCGACCAACAATGCAATTCTACCGATTGCAAATGATAGGGATGGGCAACTAATGCTCATTATACCATGGTTATACCATGGTTATAGCCTTCTTTGGCATGATGTAAAATGGTGCATGGGACAATTAATGCTTGGGTTTGCCACAACACAAACAGTCCGGTGTTCCCCATGTCATGGCTACTCCAGTCGTCGTGCCCAGCAACTTTTGCAGGTCATCCATTTCTTGTTCATTCAAAAGAACCTCAGCTGATGTGTGAGCATCAATGGTGGGATGTGAAGATGGGGTCCAATCAACATTTTATTGTTGGTTGTAGAACCAGGATATATAAGCAACATGTTCAGGAACCTTTGGATTAAACATGGGAGACAACCAACCCATAGAGGGGCCTGCCGGTCTTTGGAGGGCAGAAGGACTTCAGCCAACGGAAGTTCTTCGGCGATACAACGTGCGGAACCCATCTGCGGAACAATGTGGTCATGGATCAACCCTTGACACCAGGATGCTCCGTTCCACAGCTAGGAATTACAGAGTAATGGAAACAAACAGCAACAAGGCACATTTGAATAACAATGTTCCATCTAGTACTACGCTTAGAATCTGAGGAGAACCATTAAGAAAAACACATCATGATTTTTTCAATGTGCCACTGCAGCTTCTTGTGCATTCTATACTGCCATCAGTGGCATCTGGCGCCCGACATCTCTGGCAGCGGATCGAGGAACATCATTGCGCCAGAACATGATCACGGTGAAACTCGTCTGGGTCACATCCTGGTGATAGAGAGTTCGGGTCGGCTGTCACCCAGTTCCACCGATTCCTCTTGTTAAAGTGGCTGGGCGTTTTTTCCCGAATGCGTAGCAAGGGTTCCCGTTTCACTCTGGGGGTCTGGGGGTTGAGAGTGTGTTCGCTCGACGTTGCGTCCGCGTCCGCAACCGTTCGCAACCGTCCGCAACCGTCCGCAACCGTCCGCAACCGTTCGCAACCGTTCGTACGAGGTCCGTATGGCCGTGCCTATGGGAAGTTTTGCAGAGGGGGTCATTTTTGGAGGTTTCAGACGTGTCGTTGCTTCGTTTCGCGTGGCAGGCGTGGCACTTCGTGACATTCAGACGTGTTTTGCAACGTGTTGAAAATCGTTTCGCGTGGCAGGTGCAATACTTTTGTGACGTTTTCAGAAGATGTGTTGCAGTTTTCGTGGCAGGCGCAGCACTTTGGACGTGTCCATTGTCATTTTTTGTGGCAGGCGCAGCACTTTAGACGTGTCCTGTTGCGTGTTTTTTGTAAATCGCATTGGCAGGGCTGCGTCAAGTGGCGACAAGGTGCAAATTCCGTGGCAGGCGTGGCATTTTGTGCGATGCGCTGAAAATTGACAGAAGCCTCGCACGAAACATCGATTTTGAGGTTGCAAATTTTCAGGTTCTAAGGAAAACTCGTAGGAAAACGTTGATTTTGAAGCTGCAAAGTGTGAAAATTGGAGGAAGTCTCGCAGGAAATGCTCGTTTTAGTGCTCCCACCTGTCTTGTCTCGCGTCTCTGGTTTTCCCGTGGCCTCGCCGTGTCTATGGGGGAAGGTCTTTTTGTCATGATGCCAACTTTGAAAATTGCCGGAAGTCTCGTACGAAATGCTCGTTTTTTTGCACCCACGTGTGTCGTCTGGAGTCGCTGGTTGTCCTGTGGCGTCGCCGAGTCTATGGGGGAAGCCGCAAAACCTCTCCTTTTCGAATGTTTCCACGCAGGTTGTCATGTCCTTTTGCGTGGCAGGCGTGGCACTTTGTGACAGTCCAAGCTGTTTGATAACGTGTCGAAAATGTCAAAATTGGAGGAAGTCTCGCACGAAATGCTCGTTTTTCTGCATCCATGTGTTTTGTGTCTCGAGTCTCTGGTTTTCCTGTGGCGTCGCCGTGTCTATGGGGGAAGCTGCAAAACCTCTCCTTTTCGAAGGTTTCCAAGCAGGTTGTCATGCCGTTTTGCGTGGCAGGCGTGGCACTTTGTGACATTCCAACCTGTTTGATAACGTGTCGAAAATGTCAAAATTGGAGGAAGTCTCGCACAAAATGCTCGTTTTTCTGCACCCACGTGTCTCGTCTCGAGTCTCTGGTTTTCCTGTGGCGTCGCCGTGTCTATGGGGGAAGCTTCGCACTCCACACTCTACACTCCACACTCCACACTCCACAATTCCACAATTTACACTTTAGACTCCACACTCCACACTCTACACTTTACACTCCTCACTTTACACTTTGCACTTTACACTCCTCACTCCTCTCTTGAGACTTTACACTCCACACTCCACACTTTACACTCCACATTCCTCACTCTACACTTTACACTCCACACTCTACACTTTACTCTCTACACTCCACACTCTACACTTTACACTCTGAACTATACACTTACACTCCACACTCCACACTCTACACTTTACACACTCCTCACTCCTCACTCCACACTCTATACTCTACACTCCTCACTTTACACTCCACACTCCACACTCTACACTTTACACTCCACACTCCACACTTTACACTCCACGCTCCACACTTTACACTCTACACTCATCACTCCACACTCCACACTTTACAATCCACAGTCCTCACTTTACACTCCACACTTCACACTCTACACTTTCCACTCCACACTCCACACTCCCCACTCCACACTTTAGACTCCAAACTCCACACTTTGCACTCCTCACTCCACACTCTACACTTTACACTCTACACTCCACACTCTACACTTTACTCTCTACAGTGTACACTCTACACTCCACACTCCACACTTTGCACTCTACACTTCACACTTTACATTTTACACTCCACACTCTACACTCCACACTCCTCACTTTACACTCCACACTCCACACTCCACACTCTACACTTTCCACTCCACACTCCACACTTTACACTTTACACTCCACACTTTACACTTTACACTTTACACTCCACACTCCACACTTTACACTCCACACTCCTCACTTTACACTCCACACTTCACACTCCACACTTTCCACTCCACACTCCACACTTTACACTCCACACTTTACATTTTACACTCCACACTCCACACTCTACACTCCACACTTTCCACTCCACACTCTGCACTTTACACTCCACACTCCACACTCCACACTTTACACTTTACACTCCACACTTTACACTCCACACTCCTCACTCCACACTCTAGACTCCACACTCCTCACTTTGCACTCCACACTCTACACTTTCCACTCCACACTCCACACTCCACACTTTACACTCCACACTTTACATTCCTTACTCCACACTACACTCCACACTCCTCACTTTACACTCCACACTCCACACTTTACACTTTACACTCCTCACTCCACACTCTACACTCCACCTTCCTCACTTTACACTCCACACTTTCCACTCCACACTCCGCACTCCACACTCCACGCTTTACACTCCACACTTTACACTCCACACTCTACACTTTACACACTCCACACTCCTCACTTTACACTCCACACTCCACACTTCACATTCTACACTTTCCCCGCGCTCCACACTCTACACTTTACACTCCTCACTCCACACTTAACAGTCCTCACTCCACACTCTACACTTTACACTCCACACTTCACACTCTACACTTTCCACTCCACACTCCACACTCCCCACTCCACACTTTAGACTCCAAACTCCACACTGTAAACTTTACACTCCACACTCGACACTTTACGCTTTACACTCCTCACTCCACACTCGACACTCTACACTTTACACTCCACACTCCACACTCCTCACTTTACACTCTACACTTTACACTCTACACTTCACACTCTACAATTTACAAACTCCACACTCCTCACTCCACACTCCTCACTTTACACTTCACACTCCACACTTTGCACTTTACACTCCTCACTCCACACTCTACACTCGACACTCCACACGCTACACTCCACACTCCACACTTTACACTCCACACTCTACACTTTCCACTCCACACTGCAGACTGGTAACAGGGGAAATATGAACAAGACTGTTCAAATAAACTATTGCAGAAAAGTGTTGTGCGTCAGTGCATATCCATGTGTTTTGACATCTGTGCCATTAACATACGTGTGAGCATTCGGGTTCGTGGGCTTCATCTTGTTTTTCGGATTTATCGATATATATATATATATTTATATTATTCTACATGTTGAATGATTTTGACACATCCTATCACTGAATTGGTGAACACGCGAATTGTTCACCCAAAGGGAGCATGGATTCTTGTCCGTAATCATAGATTATGGATGGTCGTCAGGGGATTTTTGCAAAGTTTCCCTTGTGGGACTTTAGGATCGCTCATCCGATTATCGTGCCCTTTCCATTGCTTGAGACTCCAGAAGTTCATGTCTGGTTAGCGTCAAAGGTTTCCCATCAAAATGGCGTTTCAAACATGACCCATCAATACCCATCAACCATCATCAACCATCATGAACCATCATCAACCATCATCAACCATCATCAACTACCATCAACCATCATTGAACCACCATTTCCCATGACATGAGACATGACACATTAAGTAGCATTAACCATCATTTCTGACCAAGAGCCCTGTGTCTTGTTGGCTCATTGGTCCCCACCTTGGAGTGTAAGAAGTCTGCCAGCATCTGCTGCGCCACAGTGCATTGACCTATGAAAAACTCTCCGCAGCTGGTGTCATCAAACATGGCTGGGGAATCTCCCATAAACTGGTGGTTTAATCATGTTTCATCATATATAAATGTGAAAATTTGGAGGATTTTCCATTGCTATGATGCTATGTTTGATTACCAGGGTAGCTGTTATTTTTCTGCATGGAGCCGTCAACCGAAGCACGACGAAAACACAAATTTGATTACAACTACGTATGGTTCTAAGGTTCTCCTACTAAACGAGTGGGGATCAAATGGCCACTCACATTGATTTCAGTAGCTATTAAAAATGGTGATTCATAGCTATGCTAGTTACCAGAGGGTATCATCATATCATATCACATCTATGTTTTCCATAAGTTGTATGGCACCTCCCTAGATTTACACAGTTTCTGCTGCTCCTTTGCAGCCAAGGGCGCTGCAAGTGCCAACCATCACCACGTGGCAGGCGTCTTTTGGCCCCTCCGCTGGTGTTGTCCACACCTGTTTGCTCAGCGTTCCCACCGTTCGGAACAAAGGTCGGTACGTGTAAATGTCCTCATTGTTCACATCACCCAACTATTGGGGATATACCCTCTGGCTATTTAACATAGCCATGGAACATGGCCCATTTGTAGAGGTTTACCTATTAAAAATGGTATTTTTCCATGGCTATGTTAAATAACCAGATGGTAATCTCCAACAAATCCTTTTTTTCAAGTGATGCTGAAAATCCCTCAAACGGGACAGCTGACCGACACCTGAGGAAAAAATGATACACCGACCATTAGAACAATGGAAATGCATTGCCCCGAACCAAACAATAATTCAGAATCATTCCACATCACTAATCATTGAAAGGAATAGGGATATACTGAACTGGGCTATCAGGCAATTGTATATTGATTAAATCTAATGGAAGCAATGAATTGATGGAGACTAAGGAAAGCGGATGGCCTTCAATCGTTTTAACATATTTTAACCATCCATTATTTATGCAGATAAAAGTGGTATTCTGATGACTAGTTCTGAGAGATGGTGGCACCCAGACAATGGATGCGTCATGCCATGCGTCATACTCACCATGACCATGCCGATGGACCATGCCCCCTGGGTCCCACGTTGTTGAAAACCAAAGAACCACTTGACCGGTTGATACCAGTTAGAATTTGATAGAATTTGAACAAACAAATGGGTCTAAACAATCAGCTGGAAACACACCACTTCCATGTCACTTGAAAAAGGTGCGGGAACATCAAAAAACATCAGCAGGAACACAGCAGTCTGGATTGTTGGGATGCCACCGAGTTATGTTTGTTGGTTGATAACCCCCAATGATGACAGATACACATAATATATGATTATATATATATGTGTCATGTATGTTATGATTAATATCTACTATAAAGCCCTAGTTCTCGAAGCTATAAACCGACTTGCCATATTGAAGGTTTATCCAACGTCCAAGCGTCATTGCAGCCCGACTTCGCACTCAATTCCTTCAGTGTTGATTCGTCCACCACAGAAATATCATCGGCGGCAGCACCTGCCGGGTTGTTCCATACATGGAGCGTACGGGAATGCCAAGGAAAACATATTGGATGGGCGACATGCATCGACGTAGCACCATGACACTACAACATCTTAAAGCAGGTTGGGGCCTCTGCGAGATAAGAATGAACCGCACGAATCCGCATAATTAGGAGGAACATGCGCATCCGTGCATTGTTCCACAGCTCAAAGAATGACAAGCAAAGCTACCCTCTGGTAAACTAACATAGCTATGGAAAATCACCATTTTCAATGGGAAAATCCACTATAAATGGTGATTTTCAATAGCTATGTTAAATTACCAGAGGGTACTTGCTGGTTCACCCCAGTCAGTGGGTCATAACCTCCAGCAAAGTTCAACTGGACCATGTGAAATGGAACCAGGGACGAGGTCCAATATTTCATCATCATCCCGTTGCTGGTGATAAACCCTTATGATACGACATGAAATTCCTAATGCTGTTGGCTAAAGGAAGTTAAATCCCATTCATCCCCCATTATCTCACCATTCATTCCCCACAGCAGTTATGGCCCTATAGCCACTTAGAAATGATATTATAATATTACAACTCCTCTATAAGTAAGCTTAAGGTATAGTAAGGTTATATATCATGAAACAATCCCAGTGTAACCGAGTAAAGGGCTATAACTGCATTCAATCCCGGATGCTTAAATTTAGTTCAGTCCCATTCACCTCCATCTCAGCATTCCCCACACTTATAGTATAATAAATCCTCTATAACTAAGGTATCCTAAGGTATACTAAGGCTGGTTGGTGGTTTCAACCCCTCTGAAAAATATGAAAGTCAGATCGGATCATCATCCCAACTATTGGGATAAAAAATGTTCCAAACCACCAATCAGACTAGGAAATATTGGGTTCATTTGCTTTTGTTTAAACACTTTTTTAACGGTATAGATGTATAGTTGAGCCATGTTGAGCCCCAATACCAGAAGGTTTGTTTTCCTAAGGCCAATTTTAGGCTTGTCTTTCTTCGTTGATTCGTGGAAACTCCGCACGGTGTACCTCGCGGCAGCAGCACGTGCAGATGCATCTCATCGGCCCGCGCCGAGGCAGCGCGCGCCTGCGACAGCTGCCAGCTGGGGGAGGACCTGAGGCGGCCGACAGCTGGCGATTCAGCGAGCTGGAGATCGGGTTCCAATATGGTATTTTTAATGGATACCGGTCCATATTACCATATATACATATATGTTAATAATGGAACAAGATGGTATTTTTATGAAACTATGGTAACTATGGAATGGGGTCCTAATCTAGTTACAGTACCCATAGTTACTGGAACAAAAAGGAACATTCATTAAATATTTTTCGGGGGTCCATAGGTACTATATGGATATCTATGGATAGGAAATCCACAGTTCTTGGTATGGAGAATCGGAAACCCACTGTTATGTTGAATGGGAAAGCCATCCGTGAAGATAATTGGAATATGTATGCATTGATGTATCTGGATCTGGTGGTATCGTGGTGTGACATCATGGCATACCATGGCACTGCAGTTAGGTACGTGTCAGGTACTGGTATCTTGACGGTGCTGCATGTTAAACCTGAAACAATCGGCTTGCGGGCCATACCTTACTTGGAAGCCAACAATCATTACACAATAGGATATAATTTGCTGCCATTCGAAGCACTGATAGCAAGAACAACCAAAACAAAATGGTTGGGAGACTCTCTACTAACATCTATACTAAAGTCTACCGACTATATCCACTAACATCGGCTATGTGATTGGTCCAAATTATGCCCAATCCATGCCCAACCTAGCCCCCCCAGCCGTCCCTCCTCCACCCCCGCTCAGAAAACAAGCTGAATGAACAACCCTTGGAGAGCTCCGCGGCTGGGGGGAGCCATCGACAGCCGTTGCGAAGCTTGAATAAAACTTACAATCTAAACATATCTATAAACTTTATCAAAACATATCAAATTCCCGTTGTTTTTGGTTGACACCTCCGCAGCCTCCGCATATCCACCCTTCGATAACACTGCAAATGGAAGAAATCCTGCTTCATTGAGTCGTTTTGCCCCAAATAAAGTGACTGAGAGGGTGCAGCATTTCTCCGCATCAACAGTTTCATCTTGTTGGGACCCACGTACCCAACACCCCTAAACTCAAAGTCAAGCACTCAAATGGGCGTTCTGATACGCCTAGATGTGACCGCGAAGTATTCGAAGAATTGGCTTTCGATACTTGAGGATCTTCCATGTCTGACAGTTCTCCCGTCAGATTTTGCCTTGAGGGTTGCAGGGAAACATGCAAAAAAACCGAAGCCCTAAAAAAGAAATGATCCAAATTGATATGTACCTCCCTTAATATATTAAATATATTATGTCGATTTACTTCCCACTTAATGTCCACTTAGTTCGTCGATTTCCTCGCTAGCCATGTTTGATGACACCGAAGGGTAATCGTTGAACGTCCAAAAGTATGGAAGCCCATACAACACTCATGTTGAGGGATCAGCATCTTCAATGCCCTTTGGGTAGAGAACATGGCAGCTTTAGATGTCAAAGTTCTAACCCAACCAACGCCTTTGACTTATCCACTTATGAGATCTTCTGAGCAGCTTTTCTACCGTGGCAGCTGTTAAACTGTTTGCTGAGAAGTACAAACACATGACATTTGGGTTTGAATGAATGAATCAATCAACATTGTCTACGCAAAGCCGATGTTCACACTTCCGAATCACTGCTTAATTCTTTGACAAGAACTTCAATTGTGGAATGGTGTGTATATATATATACATACATACGACATACACATGCATATATAGGAAGGTATATAATAGATTATAATAGTACAGTGTATATATAAAAACAAAACATATACATACTATATTGAACATCTAGACAACATGTCTTTTACATAGACACTGTAGTTTGTACACATATATCCACAACTCAATGGCGTCTGGATCGTCTGTTGATCCGTCCCACATCCGTTCCTTAGTCGCTGCAGGTTCCATCGGGACCAAGCAGCAATTTGGCCTGTTGCAGCACCAAGCGGCATTGGGAAGCGCGTTAGATTTCCAGAGTTTCTGAAGATAATGCGGGCGTGCCCGAAAATAGTGAATGCCCTCAAAACAAACATGTACATCCTCAATTATTGATATGATAATCCTAATTTTTTTGTGTTGGGTTTCAACTAAGATTCGCCCAACTAATATTGGAACATGTCAAACATGAAGATTGGAAGACTACTGTTCAAACTAGAATGGCTAATTTCAAGGGTCTTACAGGATTCTGCGTTACATTGTTGGATAGTAAATCCACATGTTTTCGGGCATATTGACTAGATTGTCCTCCAAAATGGTGCAATGTGTAGCTGCCTGTAGCAAGGAAATATCAACCCACCCTGATAACCTGTAGCAGGTTGCAATGTGGCAAACCGACAAAAAAAACAGGTCTCTTTTTGTTTGGCATATTATGGTAATTGATCATGACATTATCACCATGAAAATCACAATTCTTGATCATTCTTGTGGATCTACGTGTAGATGTATGTTGCTAAAAGAACCATTTCCCCTGCAGACCTAGAACTCTCCAATTCCTGGATCATCCATAAGGGTTGGTGTATCTAGACCTTCATGGATCAAGAGAATTCTGCTGGTCAAATCCGACAACCTGCGGCTCCACCGTGCCGTCGAGCCGCAACTGCTCCTCGCTCACCGAAAGCAGCAGCTCCGAACCGTGGGGGCTGGGTGTGGCCGGAGGTGGCGCAGGTGGCACCGGCCGCGGGCGACGGAGTTCTTCCTCCATGCCTCGACGATAAAATGGGTGAAAATGGGGAGCCTGGGCCTCGCCGATCTGGCTGAAATCAGATGATTTTTGGGGGATTTCCCGATTTCCCCTTTTAAAAACAATCATTTATAGTGAGGTGGTCGTGAGACGATGATTATCACGTGGATTGGATGGTGGTTTCAAACCAAAGAATAGCAAGTACAGTATCTGTTCATGATGGCTCAAACTACTTGATTAGTGGGCCATGTTTTTGGCTACAAGACCCTGTTAAGTTCCGCAGGTACGGAAACTTGTAAGCATCCCAACAAACAAGAAACATGTATAACAAGAGCATCCCAAGATCTACATCAAATCCATTCGGGTGTGTCTGGAAATAGGGAATACCACGCTAAATGATCAGAAATGGCCACTTTTATAGCCACTGAAATATATGAAAATATCAATTTTCCTATTTTCCCCAGTACCCGGTGACCGCGCCTGCCAGAAAACTCATGGTGGGCAGAATGCTGGGCATCCTCTGCTGTCCCGGTTCCGGTTCCGGTTCCTGGAGGTCTCCAACAGGTGATTTAACGTAGCGAACTGGAGAATCACCTTTTTTTAAAGGCAAATCATCAAACAACAACATCTATTTCTATGGGCCATGTTCCATTGCTATGTTCAATAACCAAAGGGTATACAACATATATTTATGTAAATATGAAATGATAGAAACACATATGCACAGCCTAAACTAAACCATGATACGAATATCATATCCTAATCATAGAAGAGTACGGAATAACATAGTATGATAGAATATATAGTGATACATGCTATAAAACATGTATGATATATGTACCATACATTCACAGATATGTATGATACATGTATCCTACATGCATCATATGTGGAATATGATATATGCATGGTAATACCATACGCACAATGCACTATCATATTTTCATACATACACGTATGTATATATATATATATATACATACACGTATATATCATATAATAGAGTGCTAACAAAAAAACATGAGTCATGCTTTATCTCATGAGAGCCTGAACATCGACTTTGACCCTGGACCCCGGGAACCCCGGGACTGATGGGGTGGAATCACCTCTGACCCGGATTGTTTTCCATACCAACTATAGATTGGACTCAATGGAATCACGGCCCATATGTTTCCATATCTTCCCAATATTCCCGGAAAAAAACAATATTCAGAAATCTATCTACCTATCTAGTCAATATTCCAATATATTCCCATCTACCCTCTGGTAATCAAAGGTGGCATTTTTGGAAATCCAACATTTACAGAATTTATATGTTAAATGAATGGATTCCAGCCACCTTTGACGCCGAGCCCCATGGGGGTACCCTACCCCCAAATCATCTCATAGGATGTCATCCACCGGATCCTATCGCAACGCCCAGCGGCCACACGAAGACCCGACAGGATGGAGGGATCGTTCAGGGACTGCCTGGCGCTGCGAGGTGTGACTTGTTTTTTGGCGTCTCTTTGTGGGGATAAGCAACACTTCACCAATTAAAGCCGTAGAAACCAGCATTTTCTATGGCAAATTGTTATACAGTCCATAAATGGTGTGACAACTTATCACTGGTAAAAGGGCCATAAGTGTAAATAAATGATGATTTAACATGATGTAACCAGATGTAATTTGTGGATATAGTATACAGGTCGGGATAAGGGGAAATGATTGATGGGTACAAATATGGGATATATATATACATACATGCTAGTAACCAGTCGTTGGGTGTGTCTTAGAATCTTGTACAGCCACAGATAGCCCCATGTTGACAAATCCATAGCACCGCAGCACAACACTCGGGATCAACGGGTGTGGGCAAGCCTGGCTGCCATAAACAACTACCATAACTGGGAATGGCCTATAGAAGCCATATCTATAGTTGGGAATCGGAATGGTTTATGGCAGTGTAGTTTTCAAAACATGAATGAAGTTGCAAAACGTGTTGAGTCTTGTCCAAGACATTCCAAGAGAAAAAAGTCTAGAGACCCAGAGTTCCTTGTCCATACTGGGTTATACCACGAGTGTCATATAGATATGTAAATATATATATATATGGAATATCACCACTTACATATATATATATATGTAAAAATATTATATGGGATTATATGATGGGTTATATATGGATCATAAACCACTAACTAAGTAGAATTTGGCATCCAATAATCTTGTAATATGCTCCAAGCGGCAATGGTGCGGGTGGCGCCACTAAAGCTTCAAAGTCGCTGCCTCGGGGCAACTGCAAAGGCCGGGGCTCACCAGTTTGAACCTGTGCAAAAATACGATCCCCTGTGTGTATATATATATATATATATATATACATACATACCGTGTATGCAATATGTACAAGTATACATATATATATATATACTGTGTAGTATATATATATATACACATAGTGGGCAGGCAACCTACCAAAAAGAAGCTGGGCCATCACATTGGTGAGGCATTGCAAAACATCAAGTTAAGTTTTGTTGTAGCCTTGTCAATCAAAGCTTGGCGGTTGAAAGTTCAATCGGATTTTTGTAAACATTGATCCAGTTGGATAGTGTTGGATGGCATTTTTTTCATAGGAAACCACCATTTCTTTTTTCGTCAAGTCATCGAACTAAGTGGGTCAGTTTCAATAGCTATGTTAAATTGCCAGTGGTTACATGGAAAAAAAAACAATAATTCACTAAATTGCCAGAAGAGAAGGCCATTCTGGGATAGTTACCCCAACCCAATTCCCATCATTCCAGTTCCCTCACATTGAAGTCCTTACCTTGCAGGATATTTCATGGGATAAATTACCAGCATAGCTGGTTGCATATTCCAATATATCCCAATTGACATCCATTTAAAACTGAGTCTTAACACATCTACTTTTCTATCCCACTTACTTGGCCACTTACATAAGCCGCAAATTATATACAATTTTATCAATACAATAGGTATGCAAAATTTATCCATTATAGATAACTTACCAATCAAAAAATACAGATTCTCCATAGCTATGCTATATGGAGGCTTCCCAAAGTGGGGCTACCCAAAAAAATGGATGGTTTTAATATTGGAAATCCCAATCTAAAATGCATGATTTAGGGGTACCCCTATTTTCAGGAAACCTCAATATCAGAACCAACAAAAATATCCCGAAGGATCTGGCATGACTTCATATGTACCCTCTGGTAAACTAACATAACTATGGAAAGATCCACCATTTTTAATGGGAAAATCCACTATAAATGGCCATTTTCAATAGCTATGTTAAATTACCAGAGGGTATAGGTATATATAAGCCATTATAAGCCACTTCCTAGCCACTTTTTGGTCACTCCTCTAGGCCACCGCGCAGACCGTCGAATCCGAGGGAATCCCCACGGCAGAGGGCATGCCCAGGACGGCAGCCGTTGTTGTTGGAGGCAACATGATCACATCCTGGCGCGGAAAGCGGGGCTGGTGAATGGTTAATGGATGTTAATGGTGAACTATCTATATTTATATATCTATTTTCACCATTATATAACTATCTATAATCGGGGAAGAATGGTGAGTGAAAATAGATAGAGAGTTAATAATGGTGAATTGTGGTTGGTTCATAATGCTTAGTACCCTGCTGATAAGCTGATAATGAATAATATATTCATAAGCTATCCAAATTATCAGAAAATTAAGAGTCACAGTAATCAGGCTGCTTAATATCATTCCCTATGGATCCAAGAATTTCTTCTGACGGAGTTTTTTTCGGGGTATGATTTTGGGGCCTCTCCCTTCTCGTGAAGGACATGGATCCGTAGGGATTCGATCCTTCCTTGATGATGATTTCCTGGGAGAGGAAATCATAGCTCTGGGATAACCACCAAAACATTTTTTGGTAGATGTATATATATATATAAGAAACAACAAACCAGGATATCATAACATTTTTGAATATCATGACACGATCAAGAACAATGACATAAAAAAATGGTGGTACATAATAGCAAAATTGAAATCATCATCACAACAATAGGGTCATCAGTTTGTGATATAGTTGGCAAATAAATATACATAAATTGCCCAGACTCAAACGCTCTGTTGAGTATATGATGAAAAATCAGGAATGAACAATTCCACAAGCTATATGTATATATATATGTATATATATATGTACATATATGTGTGTACCTATCTAGCTAGCTATTTAGCTATCTGCCTAGCTATCTATCTACCTGCCCATCTACTTGCCTATTTCCCTACCTATCTACATATCACATATCTATCAAAAATCATCCAAATATTATTACATGTACATATGCATATATATGTTTATATATATATAAATATATGTATATACATATAAGTGTTGATGTTTGCAATATTTCATGATTGTATAGTATATATATTTATATATAATTATAAATAACTATATATATATATATGCAAGCTGTGAAAACAACTCGCATAGATTACTGTGATCATGGGGTTGATCATGATACCTCTGAGAACAGTACGGCATACATCCTGCTACAAGGGCCCCAATGAATGAATTGAAAAACCTGGATGATTGAAGGATCATCATCATCGCCCTGCAAGTGTTCAAGTGCCCATGAACATGACCCAGCCACACCTAGCCAAATCAACCAACTCTCAGTTTGATTGTGCACCGTGGTAGAGGAAAATGGAAAATGACGCATTCGTCGATCATTTAGCTTAGAAAACAAGGGATTTCCCTGCTGCTAGGATCTGAAAACCAGCCAAATGTTGAGGGTGAATAATAAAATTGATCTGGAACTTCATGTGTGACAAACCTAATGCCATAAATTTGCTACAAAACATACTCCATTTACCCAATGACTTGGAAAAACCAAAGAAATAAAAACACATTACTAGCCATACCAATACATACCTATATATATATATGTATGTATTTGTCTATCTATACATATATATATATATGCAGCCGCATGCCGACAACTACTTGGATTTGCACATTTTTTACCCCTATATTGCCGTCTGTATTTGGATATATATGTGGAGCATGCGTCCGTAACATTAAATTTTCCCACTGGATTCAAGTTTGTTTTTTTTTGTGAGTTGCAGCAACAATGCTAGCCATGTCCACATATGGTGCCATATGTTATTAAACAAAAAAACACCATTATATGTTGGTAATAACATATGGCATCATATGTGGGTATGAAATACAATTGTTCTGTTATTAAACATGTGGGTATGACACCAACACTATACAATTTGCATCAATGCATCAATCATGTCCTGTTGATAAAATAGACAGTCGGGTTTGGTACACCCATAGATCAACCAATGGAAAAGTTGGACACATCCCGTTGTATACCCATTGAATTACCTTTTTTTATTGCCATGATTTGTAGGATGTCCCGATTGTAAATATATATATAATATATATATATATACCCTCTGGTAATCAAATGTGACTGTAGATGGATTTCCTGCTGTATACTGTAAATCCTGGATTTCAAGTGGATTTTCCAGCCTGCAACGTTTTATTAACGGACGGTAAATCCATTGCCATAGATATCCCGTGAATAATCATTAATGTCTCATGAGTCGTCCATGGATCTTCTATTAGCTCTTAAATTCCCGTGATCTCCCAATTACCCTCTGGTAAATTAACATAGACCCTGGCAGATAGGGGTCGGAAGAATAGTTTCCATTAAAACTAGGCTCTTTTCCGGGTCTATGTTAATTCGCCAGTCTACTATACCCTACGTATATCCCAATTACCCAATATTCAATGATATTCCCATGATATTCCAATAATATATCCCAATTATATCCCAATGATATATCCCAATTATATCCGAATGATATTCCCATGATATCCCAATGATATATCCCAAATATGTCCCAATGATTTTCCCATGATACCCCAATGATATATCCCAATTATATCCCAATGATATTCCCATGATATCCCAATGATATATCCCAATTATATCCCAATGATATTCCCATGATATCCCAATGATATATCCCAATTACATCCCAATGATATATCCCAATTATATCCGAATGATATTCCCATGATATCCCAATGATATACCCCAATTATATCCGAATGATATATCCCAATTATATCCGAATGATATATCCCAAATATATCCCAATGATATCCCTATCATATCCCAATAGAAAATCATGTTTGTTCTATCCCAATGATATCCTAAATATATCACCACGTTTGTTCATGAACTTCTCATCTTCCTTGGATTTTTAGGGGCACCAGCGTCGCCTCATCGCCCGTCTGCCAACTGCGGGACTGAAGGTCTTGCAGCGTAAATCCTGGGATCATGTGATGAAATCCACAGATAATATGTGTATATATAATATACAATGATATGGGGTTTAAAGGCAAGTATATGTACTGTACATATATATATATACATATGCAGTTTTATCCATATAGTTTTATATAATCCCATTTAGTGTATATAAAGGTTCCATGAACTATATATAATCCACATCATTCCATATAATCCATAAAGTAATTATGTTATATGAAAATTGTAATCGCATATTCTGGATTCTCATTATATATTAAAATAGTTCCATTGATGGGATATATAACGTAATATGTAATCCAAAAAATATATATTGTACATTAATATATCAGCACATCCAATGTACTTTAATCCCATGTATAATAATCCCATAATTTAATAACAATCCACATGTCTTAATCCATTTAGTAAATAATGAGAATCCAACATACTAATACGATCCATACAATCCATATAATAGAATAATTCCATATCATAGATCCCATAAAAAATTCAATTTTTATATTTAAATTAATTATACCATAATCTACCATAGCTATTTAAAAAAAAATCCCAGAGACTCCATATCGATGCCTCCCACATGTTCGTTCTTTTCCAAGGATCTCTGTACCGGATCCAGCTGTAGCAGGCCCTGGCTCATCCCATGAATTGGTGGTTCATCTACTTACAATTGGTGGGAGAAGCCGCCAAGTAAAATGCGAGATTCACATACTGGTTGGTGGTATACCATGGTTGGTGGTTAATATACTGTTAATGATGGTTTATATATTGTTATTATATGGTTAATGATGGTTAATAATAATCTGGTTGGTGGTATACCTACCCCTCTGAAAAATGATGGAGTTCGTCAGTTGGGATGATGACATTCCCAACTGAATGGAAAATTAATCCAAATGTTCCAAACCACCAATCAGATATTCACGGAAACTCAATGGAAGATGGAAGATCAATGGGATATGACTGGGATATCATGGAATATTGATGGAAGGTTGGTTGATATCCGTTGGTGTCATCAACCGTGGCTAGCTGGAGAATCCTCGAACTAAATTGAGGTTTGTAGTGGGAAAATCATCGAACTAAATGGGTTTTGATTACAGGAGGGTACAAGATGGTACAAGATGTATATGAGTGGCGGACAAAATTACTTGCTACTCGCAATGGACATGGCCAAAGTGGTTGGTCCCCTATCCGTTGTGAAGGTTTGTACTTCCATGCTATGTGTAGAAATAAGGTATCCGTAAGTGGGTGGTCCCATCGGTTGTGAAGATTTTAACACAAATTTGAACATCGCAAGTCCACTCCTTACTACTTTAGTTTTCAGCTACTGTTATTTTTTCGGTTACTCATATCTTTTGTCAACTGTAATTTTGTAGGTTACTCATATCTTTTGTCATCCTGGAGAAGTTGACAATACGTAACTGTACCAAACTCCCCACTGAAATGGACATATCGAAATAAACATTCCATCAAGTCCATAGTCTTTCTACTTCGGGATGATTGTACGTACTTATGGTGAATGTGTAGGGAGTTCATCAATAAATTAAGAAACATGGGGTTTAGAACATTTGACAAGCACCGTAGTGGGGCTATTATGGTAAATGTGACCAATAATATGATGACATATCCATAGTGGTATAATATGGCAAAATAAGTTTGTATACTAACTTTGCAATTACCAGAGGAACACCCGGTATATGTATAGTGGTACTGTGATTTAAATGGTGTCATGATATGATTATTTGTCTGATACACATACTACATAAATCACTAAACTGCAATCATTCATTCAAACAAATATAGGAATCATGTGATAGTGTACCTGCTTCGGGAGGGCACACTAAGTTTACATGCACATGTTTTGACACTTGTAGACTATCTTTCCTTCATTAATCAGCATTTAATAAACACAATATAAATTCATATCACATAATCATCAGTGAGACCTTGGTACACCAGAGATTCCATGATTTGAGATAGGCCCCCCTATGTCTTGCAAGTCTGACCCAGGATTGGACCACGAAGTTGGCCATGGCAAACCCAGGGCCAGGGGCTACAGTAGGGCTTCGCCATTGGAACATCCTCTGTGAGGCGTGTCGAAATCTACCATCCATGGGTAGTTCCTCTGAGGGGACCGTCTCTGATGTGCGGCGTCATCGGTCCCTGATTGATCTCGGACGCTCAAACATTTCATGGAGCCGTCGGGCCCACGAAAGCCGCTTGAAAGGCTGGTTGAGTACAAAATCCAACGGAGTCCAATCATTTGTGGCGATTTCCCCTATGAAAAACTTGCCATTTTGGAAGATTTTCTCAGCAACAAAAAGATTGGGCTGCGGAAATCTAAAACCACTCCTTTTCAGGTCATTTAGAGGAGCCATTGGTCAATCAATTAAACATGATTTAACCTGATTTAAGATGATTTAACTTAAACATACTTAGGATACCCAGATACCCCAAATGAATTGTGGCATAGAACATGCTGAGATTGTCATTACCAAGGCTGGCACCATGGCCCGCCTTCAAAATCAGTCGTGCAGCTTCGCTTGAAATCTTACAAACTGCATCGTCCAAGGCAAACTGCGACCTGGACAGCTGGGAAGCGACATGTCAACTCTATGAGGTGCCCCAATATCTGTTGGCTGGTAGACATGTGTATATATAAATATATACAAATAAATAAAAAAACATAAATAAATAAACAAATAAATAAATATGCTACCCCCCCCTGAAAAGTCTACCTTTTTTGTGAGTTTGGAAGGGTCTCAAGATTCCAGCTGTACTAGAGTGGTGATAATATTTTGTCATCAGTCCACACATGGAAAATTCTGAAGTCATGGGTGGGCTGCAAACTTCAGTCATCAGTCCAGAAGTAGGAACTTCTGAAGTCATGGGTGGGCTGCAAACTTCAGTCATCAGTCCAGAAGTGGGAACTTCTGAAGGCATGGGTGGGCTGCAAACTTCAGTCATCAGTCCAGAAGTAGGAACTTCTGAAGTCATGGGTGGGCTGCAAACTTCAGTCATCAGTCCAGAAGTGGGAACTTCTGAAGTCATGGGTGGGCTGCAAACTTCAGTCATCAGTCCAGAAGTGGGAACTTCTGAAGTCATGGGTGGGCTGCAAACTTCAGTCATCAGTCCAGAAGTGAGAACTTCTGAAGTCATGGGTGGGCTGTAATCTTCAATCATCATTCAATAAACTTGCATGATCATGGGCAAGCTGGAGGCATAAATTTCAAGCCAGTACTGGGAATGAAGCTCACACAACGAAGGAAGGAATCAAGCACATGTCCGGCGGCATAGCAGCAATTTCTTTCTCACCGGTGATGTCCTGGCGCACAAGCGTTCAAGACGCAGGAACCACACTCTCAGACATGTAAGCGGACAGGAGTTCTCCTGTGCGCACCCACATGTCGTCCCCCCGGTACCAATACTCATATATGAGGGCAGAACGAATTTGGGCTTGCAAGCGGCCCATGCCAGCACGAACGTTCGTCCCTTTCGACAAACGTTCCTTAATAAATTTCCACCCTCTTTGGCTTTGTCAAGCACTCCAGCAGCCTTTGTTCTGCAGCTGCATTCCAGGCACCGTGCAAGCCCACGGGGTCCAAGTGGAGCCCCTTCTGGACGTTGCAGACCATCGCCGCCAGGTGTTTGCGGAGGAGTGGGAGCCGGGTTGGGTGTACCGGCACCTCCTGTCGCAAAGCTCTGTTCAGCAGCGCTTCCAAGTCGGACCTTGGCCTCTCCTCCGCTTTGTTGTTGTTGGTGGCGACATTCAACACTACCAATGCCTGGTTGTCCTTCAAGGTGACACGGTTGGATCTTGTCCTGTATGTTGACTGGAGGCAGAGTGGCAATGCTTCGGGCCGAGAGCTACAAACTGTGGAGTGAAGGTGGAGACGCAAGCCTTTGACAAAGATTGACCATATCCCTCAAGTGCAAAAGCTCCTCAGACTTGAGGTCCAAGATTGAAGATTAAAGATTGAAGATTCCCCAGGAGCCTTGTTCGAGAATCTTCAATCCAGGATTGAAGATTGAAGATTGAAGATTCCCCAGGAGTCTTGTTGGAGAATCTTTAATCCTGGATTGAAGATTGAAGATTGAAGATTCCTCAGGACTCTTGTTGGAGAATCTTTAATCCTGAATTGAAGATTGAAGATTGAAGATTCCTCGGGACTCTTGTTGGAGAATCTTTAATCCAGGAGAAAATCTTCAATCTTCAATCCGGGATTGAAGATTCTCCAGGGAGAGTCCTGGAAAATCTTCAATCTTCAATCTTCAATCTTCAATCCGGGATTGAAGATTCTCTAGGGAGAGTCCTGGAAAATCTTCAATCTTCAATCCGGGATTGAAGATTCTCCAGGGAGAGTCCTGGAAAATCTTCAATCTTCAATCTTCAATCCGGGATTGAAGATTCTCTAGGGAGAGTCCTGGAAAATCTTCAATCTTCAATCTTCAATCTGGGATTGAAGATTCCCAAGCCTGAACTCAAGTCTGAACATCAAGTCTGAACTTCACAGATCAAGCAAGGCTTTTACAGGCAGTTTTTAAAGGCCTATTTACAATGTATTTATATATGGCACCCCCAGTCCAATCTTATGAAGCTTAAAATGGTAGACTTTTGGGGGGGTGCCATAAATGTATATATATATATATATATATATCCAACTAGTTGACGAGCTACTATATGGTTAATCCAAATATCTGGGGAACACCACCTTGCAGTAGCTGTTCAGTTAGGAGATATAAGATAATCCCTTCTCCCTATTACTGAATCTCCCCTAAATGAAAAAAAACTACCCCCGATTATTTGTTTTGGGAAATTTCAGACTGGTCAGTTTGACTTTTAATTGATCCCCTTTAGAAAACAGCTTAAACATCAAGGTCCATTTGAAGGTTCTACCCCCTGAAAAATTAAAACTAGTTAGCCCCGGGGTGGTATTTTTTATAAGGGTCCGTGTGTTAAAATCGAAAATTGCAGCTGTTTTACTTCAGGTTTTAAATTTGATATTAGGGGAAAGCTTCGAAATCCAATGTTTGGCAATATTTTATATAGATTTTAAAGGGGAATTTAATCGATTTTGAAATCGGAAATGTTATTTTTTTAATAAAAAATAAGGTTTTAGATTTAATATCGAAATCCAACGTCTGGCAACATTTTATATAGATTTTAAACAGGAATTGAATCGATTTTGAAATCGAAATGTTAGTTTTTGTTATTATTATTATTATTTATTAATGTTTTTAATTCCCCACCTGCCAGGTGAGGGTTGTTAGATTTTATGTCAGTTGCCTGCTCCTCCTCTCCTCCTCTCCTCCTCATCTCCTCCTCCTCTCCTCCTCCTCCTCGTCGTCCTCCTCCTCGTCGTCCTCCTCGTCGTCCTCCTCGTCCAACTGCGACCCGCGATCCACAGTGTTCTCTGTCGGACCTCAACCACGACCATCCACGCCCAGTGTGCCCTGCCGGACCTCAACCACGACCATCCACGCCCAGTGTTCCCTGCCGGACCTCAACCACGGCCATCCACGCCCAGTGGTCCCTGCCGGACCTCAACCACGGCCATCCACGCCCAGTGTTCCCTGCCGGACCTCAACCGCGAGTATCCATGCCAAGTGTTCCCTGCCGGACCTCAACCGCGAGTATCCACGCCAAGTGTTCCCTGCCGGACCTCATGAGATATGCCAGATAGAATGCCAGAAGATATGCCAGATGGAATGTCAGATAGAATGCCAGAAGATATGCCAGATAAAATGCCATGAGATATGCCAGATAGAATGCCAGAAGGTATGCCAGATAAAATATCAGATAGAATGACACAAGATATGCCAGATAGAATCCCAGAAGATTTGCCAGATAATATGCCAGAAGATATACCAGATAAAATGCCAGAAGATATGCCAGAACATATATCAGAAGATATGCCAGATAGAATCCCAGAAGATTTGCCAGATAATATGCCAGAAGATATGCCAGAAGATATGCCAGATAGAATGCCAGAAGATATGCTAGAAGATATGCCAGAAGATATACCAGAAGATATACCAGATAGAATGCCAGAAGATATGTCAAAATATATGCCAGAAGATATGCCAGATAGAATGCCAGAAGATATGTAAGATAGAATGCCAGAAGATATGCCAGATAGAATGCCAGAAGATTTGCCAGATAGAATGCCAGAAGATATGTCAGATAGAATGCCAGAAGATTTGCCAGTAAGAAAATGTAAAAATGTCACGGTGGGGATCACACGAAGTAAAGTAATTTTATATTGGAGGAAAGCTTCAAAATCGAATTTTTGGCAATATATTTTTTCAATTAGATTTTAAACAGGAATTTATTTGATGTTGAAATCGAACATTTTAGTTTTTTTAATTAAGGTTTTAGCTTTAATATTGAGGGAAAGCATCGAAATCCAATGTTTGGCAATATTTTATATAGATTTTAAACAGGAAATTAATCGATTTTGAAATCGAAAATGTTAGTTTTTTTTGTTATGAGGTTTTAGATTTAATATTAGGGGAAAGCTTCAAAATCCAATGTTTCGCAATATTTCAGTTAGATTTTAAAAGGGAATTTAGTCGATTTTGAAATAAAAAATATTCCCTTTTTATTAAGGTGTTTAATCTAAGATTAGGGGAAAGCTTCGAAATCCAATTTTTGGCAACATATAGATTTTTAAATAGCCTAATTGTTCTTGAAATCAAACATTTTAGTTTTTTTAATTAACCCAGATCTTCCAAAGACCAAGTTAAACTTTATGTAGATCCTGGGGTCCTGGGAATAATAAATGTACTTTCGGCTTAGTTACCAGTTACCAAATATGATATATTCACAGCCTCAGCAACACCGTTGTTAAAGCTGACTGCATCCCTATGATTGGCCCCAACATGGAGTTTTGAGCTATGAGCAGGCCAATCACTTTTAAATCTGGGAGGCCATGTGCTGGAAGCAAATCCAGACCATCCCAGGAAAACCCGTCGATCTGCTCATTTTTTTCTCCCAAACTTGGGCCCAAGGTTTTGGTGGCTGTTCACAAGTTTTTCACGGTCGTTTTACGTTTTTTTCACCTTCGTTTCATGGGCTTTTCACACTCCAGACTTGTTTGGATTCGGTAAAATCTCCTGATGATACCCATCCGGATATTGTACGCAATCCTGACATGCTAATAATCCTGGATCGCTACATGGGAGTGAAGCAAATAGCAACACATGGCAGAGCCCTTGCTCCCATGCACTTTTGAGGCGCATCTACTGTAATAAGAGCAAGTGGCTACTCATTAAATCTATTGGGCCATTGCATCTCAACTTGTGGCACGGTGGGGGGCAGGCGAGCCCCTGTCGACAACGCATATATATATATATATGTATGTATGTATGTATGTATGTGTGTATGTATGTATGTATGTATGTATGTATGTATGAATGTATGTATGTATGTATGTATGTATGTATGTATATGGCATTATATGGCTATCTATCGCCACATCCAGAGGCATCTTCCAAAGACCAAGTTAAATCTGGTCGTTACTAAAGACCAAGTCAAACTTGGTCGAGGAAGCCTTGGGTGAGGTTTTTATTTTAATATTAGGAACCAGCTTCTCCCCGAATATTAAATACCCCCTGACGATAAAAACTAACCCTAGGTTTTATTATTTGGGGGAGTGGGGGACGTTTAATATTAGGGTGAAGGGATTATATCTATAAATGGTTATACAGCACTGTATATCTGGGGGGCACATGTGTTTGCATGTGTGAGCCATGCTCCCTGTATAGTATGTATATTTACCTATGTTTGCCTAAGTTTACTGCGCGATGTCTTAGAGGTAAATGTTGGTAAATGTTGAGAATATGCCATAGAGAGCGACGTAAATGGAGCATCTGGCTATGATATTCAGATGGTTTCTGCTGCAGGTTCCTTTTTCCATGACCCCCGGGAAATCATCCACGTGATCGGTCAGCTTTCAGGGGGCTGTGGTTGTGAGGATTCGAGTAACAGCCAGCACCATATTGTGATGAGCAATAGTTGATTGGGGTTCCGAATTATCAATAGCTGATAGCTAATTTGGAATCAGGCCTATCGATTTCAATGGATTTTTTCAAGGTTCAGGGGGGGCCTTTGTTTAGATCGATCTTGGTATCTCTGTCTTTGCATAGTTCTTGGTACTGATCTATTTCTATTCCATCTCCATTTGTGGCTGTTGAGACTTCCGGAGTTTTCTTCGGGAAGTTCCCATTCTCTGGCTGGAACAAATGTGCATGGGTGAAACATTGGCAGTATTGGAGGTTGGCATCCCCATTACGTAACCTTAGTGTTGTTCTATATATATAACCATATATTGTACTCAAACATCCGTAGATGTACATTCCATATCCTCAAAACATTCCCAGAACATAAATGCTCCGATATGCTTCAACAAAGACTATATCGATCAATGATATAGCATGCTGTAGATGATTCTCACTTCAGGTCTCCATAGGGATCCATGATCCATGTGTTCGTTCTATTTTGTGGCTATAAACGTATACACCAATATGTTCTGCCAACCACTTGTATGTGTTGGTAAGCGTGCCGCTTCTACACTTTAATTAGACGATGACAGTAACGTCTTGAAAATTGCACTATCCATTCATATATATATATAGTGTGTGTGTTATATGAATTAAATCATGTTAAATCCGCATCTTTCGTTGGTTAAAATTCATACAAGTCAGTCTTCAAATTCACGAGGTCCACAAACCCATGGTTTAGCCTCCTGTAAAGCAACATAGACTAGATGTGGAGAACCCACCAGTTGTAGATCGTTTTCGGGAAACCGTGGCTTTCCCCTAAACGTTGACCCGTAAATCAGAGGATCCACGACACCCGTTGATCCCAGCTGCTCGGGGTTGGGGTAGCCCCCCGTCAGCAACAGAAAGGTCAGGACGCCGAGGCTCCAAAGGTCCTGGGCTGTGGAAAAGCACTTGCTCCTCCTGATCTCGCAATCAAAAAAACATCAAACATAGATAAACAGTACTGGTTGGTGGTATCTACTGTTAATAATGGTTAATATGATGGTTAACATGATGGTTAATATATGGTTAATGATGGTTAATAATAATCTGGCTGGTGGTATACCTACCCCTCTGAAAAATGGAGTTCGTCAGTTGGGATGATGACATTCCCAACTGAATGGAAAGTCATAAAAACAGTCTAGTTTTCTGAGTTGAATGTCATGTACCAGTCATTTTAGTCAAACCACACCCGGTCGTCTCAGGCACCACCCGGAAGTCGTAGGGCTGGCCGCCCGTCGTCGCCGACACAACGGAGAGCACTTCAGGGGCCACGTAGCGCTGGGTGCCCACCACCGAGTGCATCTCGGGGACGCCCGTGACAGCCTTGGACCTGGCTCCGAAAAACAGCAGCTGTGGATCTGATGTTTTTGTTGTTTAATGCTATTTGTTTTAAGGTTATGTTTAGTTGTTTTGTTTGAAGTTCTTCTATTGTTTTGGGTTATGTATGGTTGCTGTTGGTTGAAGTTCTGTTTTTTTTCCGAAGGTTTGTTTGAAGTTCTTTTTTACAGGATATGTACGGCTATATATATATATACATATGATGAACATGGCTGTTCTGTGAACATGGCCATTGTTCTGTTAACATTGTTTATTTATATATATATATATATATATTGATGTTTGCTATTGTGTTTTTTCAATAGTAGTCTTATATAAGGATTAATACATTGGGTTACTATAAATGAATAGTATATATATATAATATATAGATTAAGTAATATGATTCTTGATAACCCTATTAGTCGTCAGAATATATACTGACATTTAAAACCAACCGTTGTTGCAGTTGTTAATATGAGATAGACCCCAAAACTAGTATACTATGTGACTGCATACATGCTCAATACATATATATATATACTGTATAAATCATTTATGTATGAACATAATCATAACATAATCCTTTGTTGTTCAAGTTCTTGAGTACAACACAGGTCAGATGTGTTTTCCGTTTTTTAACCAATTTGTGATTGTTATATGAAAACAACAAAAAAACAAACACCATAATAACACATATAAATATATTTATACATAGAGATCTCTGGAATGAATGGAGTTCGAAACAATGACAATTGGTGCACGCCAATAGTGAGGGAAAAAAATTGACCTTTGTTCATGAACTTCAGAGCTGGGATGTGCATAGTTTCGGGATATCCTTCGCATCCACCAAAGTGTTTAGTGACTGTTCACCCCAATCTTGCCTTTGCCTTCCCATCTTTCCCTTTGGCTGGGTCAGGGATGCCCGCAAGTAGGAAACTACATTTAAATATACGGATTTGTAAATATACGAACATGTATTTAAGACGACCTCCGGAAAGGTTTTCCTTGGCCTGCCCAGCCATTGAAACATACGGAATTCAATTTGCTTAAATATACATTTGAATATTGCGGATGGAACTGGTGTTTCATACTTCTTCCGGGGCCTTGTGGTCTGGTCCGCCCTCCACATTTAAAATGTCGCTACCGTAATGAAATGCCTCCACATCAATTCCCCAAAAAAGTTTACCACATAAAAATTGGTGAATCCAGGGTTGAAACCAAAGATCGACACGAAAAAAACTTGTTTGGGACGGCCATGGACGGCCATGGACGGCCATGTTAGCTGAGTTTTGTAATCACCATTTAATCAGCATATCTCCATTTACTCTCCATTTTACTATGTGTTCTCATAGAATCACCATTCTCTCAGGGATTTCCATGAAAAAAAAACACCTGAAGGTTCCCTCTGGGTCCCCGACAACCCAAAGTCGCTGATCTTCACGTTGTACATCGTCAGTTTTCCCTGCATTTCACCATTCCAATGATACGCATCATGTAATATGTGTGTATATATCTATTATATGGATAAATGACATTGTGATCTATTCTGATAGAATTGCACGTGTGATTGGATAATAATGGGATTTGAGCATCAACAACACGGATTAAGGTAATTTATAATAACGATAATACAAATATTGACCATGGCACATGATGCGGAGTATGGGATATTCAATGGGGATAATATTCAGGGGATGTATATACATAATGATATTTTAGATTATATTGTATATATATATATACAATGATGTTTTATATATATACAACTATGTTATATATATATATATACGTAGGGCAATATAATGTAGGGATATTCAATGCGATATATGACCAACAAAATGTTAGGTCCCATGGTCTGTCTTGGGAAACTCCGAAGCTGAAATGTCCCCATGGCAAAAGAATAGCCTATGGTTATTTAACATAGCTTTTGAAACCACGGCCGAATATTTGTACATATATATATATATTATTTATTTATTTATAGAGAAAAACATAATAAATATGATGATTTAGCTATTGAAAATGGTGATTTGGTGATTTCCATACTAAACCTTTAAATAACCAGAGGCTGATCTGGTACCATCCGTGGTGCCCTCCAGTTGGAAAACCTGGATTCACATACACCCTCCGGGCCCGTCACGTGGGCTGGGATTTTCCAGCCATTGATTGATTGCCAGGGTTCCTGTGGGGTATCAAGCAATTCTTCATTCATATGGGGATGGGTCAAAACCCTGGTACCTAGTGAACCCCAAAAGAGCTGGGATTTATGGATGTTCATCCCACTAAAAATGGTATTAATAGGTATTGACCCATACCCATATGGGTTTGTCTGAAAATAGTGTATATTCCCAATTAATTATAGCTATTTCATAGGGATAATGATCAGCAAAACCATTGGGTAGAAAGGGGTACACGACATTTTCAGACACACCCGTATTAATGATTGACAGATTGACATTAAACGGTATATATCGGTATATCCCAATTATACCAACATACTATTGTTCCTTAAATCTACCATTCTAAACATGACTGGCGTCCAGTTCTGACCTCAATGTCTCGCCAGTTGATCGAATCACACGGGGTTTTCAAAGATCTTTACCCCATAAGAATGGCATTTTGGTGAACATGGTAAACAACTGGACTGTATATGATCGTTTTTCCCATTTTCAAATGAATGATCAACAAATTATATCTATCTATCTATCTATTTATCTATCTATGTGTAAATATATATATATATTTACACGTATATATCTATTATATATATATATAATATTTATATCATGTTGTATCATTCCCTATTCCTTATATGCATACATGCCATCTTCTTCGCAGCCAAATGAACTGATCCTTCATGGAACTCAAACGCGCGCCTCGCGGTGTTTGTCCGAAATCAAGACATTCTCCAGTTTCAGATCTCGATGAATGATGTTTCGGCTGTGCCTTGTTTTGTCGTGGCGACGTTTGTCGTGCCCGGATGTGGGTGTTTTTTTCACCACTGGGAATTTATTGGGCCCACATCGCATTGTTGTTCACTTGTTGATGGATTTATACATTGTATAGTCATTGGGTCTTAAAATATGTGGTTTGAAGATATCAGGCAATCGTTTGACAAAACCTCTCGTTAGAATGCTTGCAAGCTGGAAAGGCCCTGTCTCATCGAGTAAAGAAGTGATTGTCAAAACATGTCAAAACATGGTATGTGTGTTGTGGTCATCCTTCCCGTAGTGGGATTATACTTATAATGGGTACTAATTATATACATCTCTGTGCGAGTATCAATGGATTGATGGCGATCCCCCAATATATACAATCCAACTTTGGACTCGGCTCTCGCATGAACTCAGAGGTCCATAATGACACAGCCCCGGACTCTGGTGGTGGGGTCAGTGCATTTGAACTGGGCCAACAATCGGAGCGCCCCAAGAGTTGGTATACCAAAAGAACATGCATCATGCACAACTTTGGACCATGCATGGCATATATGATTCCTTCTCGGAACCCCGCCTGTCGACAAATAGGACCCATCATGACCCATCCAATTCAAACAATCACCCATCTGAAAAATCGCATTCCTTCATTCGACGTTTAAATTCTGCTTATACCATCTCAAAGACAGCTAATCCCATCTAATATCATCCAATCTCCAAACGATGGAAGTTAAGCATAGAATTTCAAGATGTAATAATTCAGACTATCAACTACCCCCATGTTTCATTCATGTCTTCCAAGTTCATGTCTTCCGTATTTCAACATGGAATCTTGTAAGTTCATGCCTTCCAACTGCGCATCAAACTATCCACGAGGACCACAGGTCGTCGTGTCCGTAAAGCCGCCGCGACACAGGAAAGCAATACCGTCCACCAGCTGCCAAAACCTGGGTTTAACTTGGTAAGGAATAGCACTTAGATTTCGGGCCAAAAGCATTTGATTTGGGGTCCCAATTTTGGCTAGCATTATTGTTGATATTTGTGATGTCCTTGAGTTGGGGACCTAAACTGGTATAGTATATGTTAACTTCTTGGGGCCCTAAGTGTTAAACCTATCTGACGATCTACTCTTATTATTCCAAATATGTGTAAATATGTGTGATGCCCATAGGGTTGGTGGCCTAAATATTCCTTTGATATGGTGTATGTTGACTTCTTGGTGGTGCAACTGGTAATCCCATTGCTGTGCAAGGACCCCTGAAGTCTTGATCCCAAATCTAATGCAAGCAGAAAAATTGTTCGTTGTAGATTTCCCTGTCAAGAAAATGGAGGTCAATTTCTGCAAATTTCACTTGGAAATTTCCAAAATCCTATGGTTTGCTGAACCCTGTGTAGATGTCAGCCAATGATATTCAGTAAATAGACATCTACAACACATTCCTTTTCCCTAGGAATCTCTACAATTTCCATTTGAAAGGCTTAGATCTGGGATTTCCAAATGCTAATGGTTGACATCTACAAAGTAGAGCGTTTAAATCACTTATTTTACTTGCTACTTGATTTGGGGTGTGTAGATGGAACTCTGACATGACCTGATTTAGGTAATTTTCGGCCGAAATTTGTAGATCACTCCCTCCAAATCAATTGTCAAACAAAAATATAGGTGTGTTTTCCACCATGCCACAGCAATAGGATTAGCGGGATGAGGGGTGGGGGCTAGATGGCCCCTGGGAGAACTGAGGGAATAACTAAATGGGATTATGTGTTCCTGGAAATATTTATAGGGGCATTTACCATCCCAAATCATTTGCATTTCACCCCGAATCCATTACCAATCCTTTGGTTGCCAAAAGCAGCAAATTTGGAGTTTTTGGTGATGAAATCTATAGTTAAAAATGAGTAATGATGCTTCATGATGATATATGATGATTAATGCTGGCTGATGATGGTTAACAATGGTTGGCAATGGTTCATTATGGGTGTTAAAAACAGCTAAAGCCAATAGTTAAAACTAACAATAGCGACAGACACTCACCACTTTAGGGTTCACTGGTATTCATGGTCAACCTCAGATTAATTACCCCTTGAATTGGGGATTTACATTACCCCATTTTGGGACAAACGCGAGTTTTTATTCACGGAAAATTGGGGAATGAAACAAGATGCAGCCCAGGAACCCGAATGCAGTCACGTAAAACACTTTCGTGAAACAAGTGATTTGAAAGGTGTTGTACATTTTCCCCTGGTACCGTACCAGTGCCCTGTAGACTGTGGGATCCGAAAGAGGGTGGAGTGCAAAGTGCGGAGTGTGAAGAAAGTGGAAGGTTGAGTGGGGAATGCAGTGTGTAGCGTGTGAAGTGGGGATTGTGGAGTGTAAAGTGAAGAGTGTGGAGTGTAGAGTGTAAAGTGTGGAGTGTAAAGTGTGGCGTGTGGAGTGTAGCGTGTGGAGTGTAGAGAGCGACGTGTCAAGTGTAGAGTGTAGAGTGTGGAGTGTAGAGTGTAGAGTGTAGAGTGTAGAGTGCACAGTGTACAGTGTAAAGTGTAGAGTGTAAAGTATGCTGTGTGGAGTGTAGAGTGTGGAGTGTAGAGTGTAAAGTGCGGAGTGTGGAGTGTGAAGTGTTGGGTGTGGAGTGTAGCGTGTCGAGTGTAGAGTGTAGAGTGTGGAGTGTAAAGTGCAAAGTGTGTAAAATGTAGTGGAGTGTAGAGTGTCGAGTGTAAAGTGTAAATTGTAAAGAATGGAGTGTAAAGTGTAAAGTGTGGAGTGTGGAGGGTAAAGTGTGGAGTGAGGAGTGAGGAGCGTAAAGTGTAAAGTGTGGAGTGAAAAGTGTAGAGTGTGGAGTGTGAACTCTGGAGTGTGGAGTGTAGAGTGTGGAGTGTAGAGTGTGGAGTGTGGAGTGAAAAGTGTAAAGTGTAGAGTGTGTAAAGTGTAGAGTGTGGAGTGTAGAGTGTATAGAGTGTGGAGTGCGGAGTGTAGAATGCGGAGTGTGGAGTGTAAAGTGTCAAGTGTAAAGTGCGGAGTGTGAAGTGTAAAGTGTAGAGTGTGGAGTGTAGAGTGTGAAGTGTAAAGTGTGGGGTGTAAAGCGTAAAGTGTAAAGTGTGGAGTGTAAAGTGTGGAGTGTGGAGTGTAAGTGTAGAGTATGGAGTGTAAAGTGTGGAGTGCAAAGGGGGGAGTGTCGTGTAGAGTGTGGAGTGTAAAGTGTAAAGTGTGGAGTGTGGAGTGTAAAGTGTAAAGTGCGGAGTGTGGAGTGTGGAGTGTAAAGTGTAAAGTGTGGAGTGTAAAGTGTAAATTGTAAAGTGTGGAGCGTAAAGTGTAAAGTGTGGAGTGTAAAGTGTGGAGTGTAAAGTGTGGAGTGTGGAGTGTGAAGTGTGGAGTGTAGAGTGTAGAGTGTAAAGTGTAAAGTGTGGAGTGTAAAGTCTGGAGTGTACAGTGTAAAGTGTAAAGTGTGTAAAATGTCGAGTGTGGAGTGTAGAGTGTCCAGTGTAAAGTGTAAAGTGTGGACTGTAAAGTTTAAATGTCGAGTGTAAAGTGTCACTTGCTAAGCGCGGAGTGGAAAGTGTAAAGTGTGGAGTGTAAAGTGTAAAGTGCGGAGTGTGGAGTGTAAAGTGTGGAGTGGGGAGTGTAAAGTATAAAGTGTAAAATGTGCAAAATGTAGTGTGGAGTGTAGAGTGTGGAGTGTAAAGTGTAAATTGTAAAGTGTGGAGAGTAAAGTGTAAAGTGTGGAGTGTGGAGTGTAAAGTGTCGAGTGTAAAGTGTGGAGTGTGGAGTGTGAAGTGTGGAGTGTAGAGTGTGGAGTGTAAAGTGTGGAGTTTAAAGTGTGGAGTGTGGTGTGAGGAGTGTCAAGTGTAAAGTGTGAAGTGTGGCGTGTAAAGTGTGGAGTGTGGAGTGTAGAGTGGGGAGTGTGAAGTGTAGAGCACGCAATGCGACACGTCTGAAGTGCTGCGCTTGCCACGCAAAATGACGATGGAGGTCTCCAAAGTGCTGCGCTTGCCACGAAAACTGCAACTCATCTTCTGAAAACGACGCAAAAGTATTGCGCCTGCCACACAAAACGACTTTCGACTCGTTATCAAACAGGTTGGAATTTCACAAAGTGCCATGCCTGCCACGCAAGACGACATGACAACCTGCTTTGACAGCTTCAAAAAAGATAGGTTTTGCAGCTTCCCACATAGACACGGCGCGGCCACAGGAAAACCAGAGACTCGAGACGAGACACGTGGGAGCATCAAAACGAGCATTTCGTGCGAGACTTCCTCCAATTTTCACACTTTTGTAGCTTCAGGATCGACGTTTTCCTACGAGTTTTCCTATGAACCTCCAAATTTGCTACCTGAAAATCGATGTTTCTTGCGAGGCTTCCGTCAATTTTCAAGAGATCTCACAAAATGCCACACCTGCCCCGGAATCTGCACCTTGTCGCCACTTGACGCAGCCCTGACAATAAGATTCGCAAAAAACACGCAGCACCACACGCCTCAAGTGCTGCGCCTGCCATGCAAAATGACGATGATGGTCTCCAAAGTGTTGCGCCTGCCACGAAAAATGCAACGCATCTCCTGAAAACGTCGCAAAAGTATTGCGCCTGCCACATAAAAAGGCCTTTCCACACGTTACGAAACACGTCTGAACGAACTTACCATAGGCACGGCCATATGGCCCTGCGGACGGTTGCGGACGGTTGCGGACGGTTACGAACGGTTTCGCAACGTCGAGCGAACGCACCCTCAACCCCTGACCCCGAGAGTGAAACGGGAACCCTTGCTACGCATTCGGAAATTACCAACAGAAATTCACCAAACGAATTGGGCAATTGGAAGGTGTTTTTGCCGATGTTTCATGACTAAAATGGATGTGTTGGTTGAACACACCAGCATATATTGCGGTTGAAAAGGTGGAAAAAATCTACAGTTGGATCGGTAAAATTCAATCACCTCATAGCTTGGGGGAATGCGGATACCAGCCCTTGAACAAGTCAAATTTTACTGGATATTGCTCCAGTTATGAGTGGTGGCCAGTTCAATGTTCAGGTGATCTTACTGCATTCTTTTCTTGGGCTGGTATCGCTGGTTTCTATAGCCCATTTGTCCAGGGTTAAGGTTTGCCATACACCTTCTTTGAGATTCTTGACCATACTATATATATATATATATATCATATATATAAATATATGTGTGTATATATAATATAATATTAAAATAAATTTTAATATAATAATACAACATAACATAATATAATATAATATGATAAAATAAAATATAATATGATATGATATAATATAATAGAATATAATATAATAGAATATAATATAACATAACATAGCATAATGTATTATTATAAAATATAATATAATATTTATTATAATAAAACATAATAAAATAATATAATAATATAATATCATATCATATCATATCATATCATATCACAAAAATAAAAAAAAAAGTTTGAGGACATTTTAGTGGGTAATTACATATATACCTCAATCCCCATGTGTTGTTGGTTTAAGTGGATTACAATAATCAATAATCCATTACTTATTGTCCCAATATCGCAAATCAATCCTCGAATGTTATAAACTGTGCCAAGAGACACAAAGGCGGCCTCGCGCTCAAAGAGTCGCGTGGGGCGACGTTGCATCAGCGCCCGAAAGAGGTCACCTCTTTAAAAATGTGGAGCTGTGAAAGCCACGAGGATTTCATGGAGATTTCAACGGCAAATATGGTAAGTTTGAAAATTTATATGTTTTTATGTGATGTTTATGATGATATATATTGTTATAAAATACTTGCGTGTGTTTTATCGGACTTTTAGATGTTCTTTCATGGGAAACGAAAGCACCAGTTCCAGAATTGATCTGTTTGAATTTCTCCCTGCCTCCTCGCACCAGTTCCAGAACAAGGAAGAACCAATCGCCCTCCTTGGTCCAAAGAACCACGGACCATGGAATGTTTTTTTCCAAAATGAATCATCATTTCGGGGTTCCATAAATTGGATACCCCAAAAATGGATGGTTTATATGTTTTAATGGAAATCCGAAAATAAAATGGATGGTTTGGGGGTACCCCAAATGTATGAAAACCTTCATTTTCTGATTGGTGGTTTCAATCCCACTGACATATGAAAGTCAGGGAACCATCATCCTAAATAGGGTTGAAAACAAGGAACATATTTAGAGCCACTACACAATTTTGATCTATTGAGGTCACTACAACAGTGAGACCGGTCATCACCGGTTTTTGTGTATGGCGACTTCACCCTGCAATTGACTACGTAAATCCCTATTGAGGTATGGTTGTTTCCAAAGCCATGGCTATGTTAACACAATGGTAGACAATGGTAGGTCACCACCACTGCTGGGTTGCCCACTCCTGCTGGATCCACTGGGATGTTTTCCAGTCTCGGATTTTATAAATGTGACCTCCATTACTTTTTTGGTGAATTCTCCAAATTCACACAAAAATTTCTGGGTCACAACTGGATTGCACCCAGCTGGCCTCAAAGGAGTCGACCATTTGTACAATCCGCCTCAGCGTAACTCATGGGACCCAGTCACTGATAACCCCGTCTGCCCCGTGATATGACGGTTTGTCCTTTTGATACTTAAAAAATCGCGAAACAAATTGTTGCAGTAGATCTATAGAGGTTAATAGATTGGGATGTTGGGTCAATGGGAGTCATTTCGATGGTCATTCTATTTCCCACCTGAGAAGGGATGAGTCAAAAATATAATGAATCAGGTTTTTTTTGGGTTGTGCAGCTTGGGTGTTGGACCAGAAGTGTGTTTTTTTTTGTAGTGATATTCTCAAGTTCCATTCTGGATATGGGACCAACTTGAGGTCCTGACAAAAAACGGTTTTAACTGGTCACCATCAGCGTGTGGTTTGTTCACCAGTGAGGTTAACCCAATAAAACTATATCGCATTCAGCAACCATGTGGGGGTCATTTTACATCATCCTAACTCCAATTTCATAAACCTCTATTCGGCATGGTTCATTTTTGGGTTTACCACAGAGGAATCATCCCCAGTAATTTGCATCTCAGATATTTGACCCATGGCCATCAGCCGTCCGTGCGTCGATGGCCAATGTGTGTCGGGTTCAAATTTCCGCCCTTCAGTTGACCTTTGAACTCATTATCCCTGAAACCCTGGGGATCCACAACAAAAAACTCAATCAACCGGCTCTATTTGTGGTTAGCAAATGGTCTGAAATTGAGGATGTTTTATTGTTGTGGATCCCGCATGCTTACTTTCACGGAAGTAAGTTAATCTAAACCTTTTTTGAAAGTTTTCGACGCTGCTCCTCTGGTTTATCGATGTTTGTCATCATATTATGAGGCTAGTAGAGCAATAATAAGCCACCCATATGTTTAGGGTTTATTCCACATATTTATGTTAAGATTGCGATGCTTTACTATTTGTTCACTCATATTAAAGCATATTAAAACTGGTTAGTTATTCTTCCCACCTCGCCAAACGCCCAGCGGCGGGTGAGGCGGAAGCTCCTTGAGGATCTTCAACTCTCCTGGGCAGCGAAGCGCGCGAAGCGCGGGAAGCGCTGGGGCGAAGAGGCAAGGAGAGAAGGGGGAGACAACATGAACGAATAAGCCATGGATCTATCGTGATCTAAACATATGGGACCCATATGGGATATCTGTCTATCATTGTCTATACTTTCATTGTCTATCTATCACTCTATCTATTTTCTATCTATCCATCTTTCTTTCTATCTATCTAACTACCTATCTATCTGTCTTTCTAATATTTCTAATTTGTCCAATCGTTCAAATCTTTCTAATCTACCTATCTATCTATCGATCTGTCGGTCTATCCAGCTATCTATCTATCTATCTATCGATCTATCTATCTGTCTGTCTGTCTATCTGTCTATCGATCTATCTATCTATCTTTCTCTGTAATCTTTCTAATCTTTCAAATCTTTCAAATCTACCTAAAATTTTATCTATCGATCTATCTAATCTGATCTGATCTAGTCTAATCTAATCTCTCTATCTTTCTAATTTCTCTAATCTGTCTATTTGTCTAATTTCTATCTATCTATTCTATCTGTATGTATGTATGTACGTACGTACGTACGTATGAATGTCAAATGTATGTATGCAAATAATCCCCCTCTGGTCTACCCCGGAAGGTCCTGTCCGGGAAATGTGTGGGTCATGATCTCTGACCCTTAAAATCCTGGTACCTTGACCTTTCTGGTAAAATCCACTTTCCAAGATGCATGAGCCTTGCAGGCATCAAACGGTCCTGATGCCTAAGGTTTCCAGAAGGGATTTGTTCTCCCCTGATACCGCATGAATTCCAGCGTGTCAACCCTTATACAATTCTCAGATAACCACCCTCAACATATGCTGTCAACAGATTAGTTTTCTGGGTTCACATGTACATACAAAATCTAACCGAAAATCTAAAGCACGGGGTCCGAACGTTTCCAATTCACGACCGATTCGAATGGGGATTGTCTGAAGATCAGGTGGTAGTACCCAAGACTCAACTGTTTATCATATAATCGTGTTTATTGAAATTAAACATCTTAAAATAAACATTTGGATCACTGTCGGATCACTTGGGGGCTTTCCAAATCATGCCAAATCATCCCAATTCTCATTCTCATCTTTTTGTTCAATTTGCGGAGGAATCACAAAATGCAATGCGATCCAACATTCCTCGTCACAAGTTGCACAAAGTGTTTGCCGTTCATTTTGTGGGCCACAACCTTGACTTTTCATGTTTTCCCCATGGGACATTAAAGTCTTGTCACATTAAAAACACATTGGCCTGGTGATATGTCGTTTATCCTATGGAGGCCAAGCTTTGCAGATCCACCGCAAGCATGTAGCCCAAGGTCTTGCCCCCTGCATTTTTCACACCTGCCCCTCGGCCTTTCAAGTCACGTCTTTTGTTGGTGGAGCTGAATATTTGTGCTTGTTTCTTTGCCCATATGTGTTTGTTTCTTTTTGCAGAGACAAATGTATCTTCAGCCTGACGAGCATTGCATGGTGGCAAATGTTTAGTTGCAACAAATTTTGCAGTTTCTGAACTTGAATGCCAGGGAAAAACATGTCCAGTACGGCCGGGGATATCAGTGTCTCAATTAGAATAGACATGTGTGGGGTTACCTCACTTCAGACAAACCCAAATCCAGCAACCTTTGTCCACAAAGTACTCGAAAAGATTCATTTTCTGATGTCTGACCTATGAAAATCCAGCATAAAACCAGCCAAAAAAAAAAACGTTCCAACCTTGTGGATTCATATGAAAAACCACCCCGCCCTAAACAATCATGGGACATTTTTTCCTGGCTTTTGATGTACATGTTCAAATTAACCCGCCCCCACATGAACAGCGTCTCAAAGCTATTTTCCTATTGCCGGGCAATTTATACACCAAAGGTGTAACTGGAAGCAAGATTGATTTCCTGGGTTTTAAGGGATGTATCGATGTAAAATATGCGCGTCCGTGATTTCAAAATTACTATTTTTTGGTAGTGGACTCCCAGGAAAAAAAATCAACCACTACAGAATGGGGTCATATCAATATATATATATATGTGTGTGTGTATTATGTGGGTTGGCAACTTCAACTGTATGCGGTTGTTCTTGAACAGAAAATGTTGTCTTTTCAAAACAATGCACGGCACAAATTGAGGAATCCGTTGGCAAGGCCATGTTCAAGGAATAAATTGTAAATTAACGTAGAGGCAAATGAAAGGGGATAAGCTGCAGGCAGCCCTTGCGCATTTTGGAATAGATTGCGAGCTAGGTATAGATTAAAAGGGAGCGAGACACATGTTGCATTTACCTGTCCAAAATCAATGTAAATGGAGAAAACAGCATGCAAGCGGACATGTCTGAAACAATCTGAAACAAACAGACTTTGGACACCAAAATAAGGGACATAAGAGTGCCAGACTGTAGGTGGACAAGATGTTCAAATCCTGCTGCAGACTCTGTGGTGAACCCCCGCCCCCAAATCTCAACGTTTTCCGTCCACTGGAAATCATTGGAGCTGGTATCATTCCAGTGACGTCACGCCGTGAGGTCATTAATCAATATCACCCCTGGTTTCCTCAGTAAATACATATCATCTTTGTTGGACATTTCCATTTTCCCTGATAAAACCACCATTTTCCCTGGTAAAACCACCGTTTTACCATGACTCTTCTCCAGATTTCAAGTCCCAGGTGCGTCCCAAGCGTGTCAAATCGCGCTGCGCCGTGCTGCGTAGCCGCAGGGCACGCAGGTGCAGCACCTTCACTGCCTCTTCGGTCAGCATTGGGGAAAAACACATGGGATATGCTGGATATATGGTGGATGTATACATATATATATATCTGTATATTGTATATATAATTATGATATATATATATATAATCTGCCGACCGCTGCCTTCGCCAAGGCATGGGCGGCGCCTGGGACCACCGGAGGTGTGGAACCTGTTTTTGTCGGCTTGCTATTAGCTTGCTGTGGTTTGCCAGCAAGAGCAATTGCTTCTTAGTTCAAACCCTTAAAATCTTTACAACGCTTCACCATCCTCTTGGCACGCCCAACACCGCAGGCAACAGGCACCCCAAGGCCAGATCAATGGCTTCCTATGGGCGTTCAAGCGTGCCGTTTGCCAGCCTTTGAACGCTTAAAACGCTTAAGAAGCTTCGTGGCACGGCCAACCCCGCAGGCAAAAGCTACCCCAAGGCCAGATCAATGGCTTCCTATGGGCGTTCAAGCCTGCCGTTTGCCAGGCGTTAAACGCTTAAAACGCTTCAAACCCTTAAAACCCTGACAATGCTTAACCATCCTCTTGGCACGCTCCAACCCCGCAGGCAACAGGCACCCCAAGGCCAGATCAATGGCTTCTTATGGGCGTTGAAGTTTGCCGTCTGCCAGGCGCTAACGCCCAACCCCGCAGGCAAAAGCTACCCCAAGGCCAGATCAGTGCCTTAAACGCTTCAAACGCTTCAAAAGCTTAAAACCCTTAAAATGCTCAACCATCCTCTTGGCACGCTCCAACCCCGCAGGCAACAGGCACCCCAAGGCCAGATCAATGGCTTCTTATGGGCGTTTAAGCCTGCCATTTGCCAGGCGTTAAACGCTTAAAACGCTTAAAAAGCTTAAAACCCTTAAAATGCTTAACCATCCTCTTGGCATGCTCCAACCCCGCAGGCAACAGGCACCCCAAGGCCAGACCAATGGCTTCCTATGGGCGTTCAAGCCTGCCGTTTGCCAGGCGTTAAACGCTTAAAACACTCAAAACGCTTAAAACGCTTAACCATCCTCTTGGCACGCCCCCACCCCGCAGGCAACAGGCACCGCAAGGCCAGATCAATGGCTTCTTATGGGCGTTGAAGTTTGCCGTTTGCCCGGCGTTAAACCCTTAAAACCCTTAAAATCTTTACAACGCTTCACCATCCTCTTGGCACGCCCAACCCCGCAGGCAACAGGCACCCCAAGGCCAGATCAATGGCTGTTTGCCAGGCGTTAAACGCTTAAAACACTCAAAACGCTTCAAATGCTTCAAACCCTTAAAACGCTTAACCATCCTCTTGGCACGTCCCAACCCCACAGGCAACAGGCACCCCAAGGCCAGATCAATGGCTTCTTATGGGCGTTGAAGTTTGCCGTTTGCCAGGCGTTAGACCCTTAAAACCCTTAAAATCTTTACAACGCTTCACCATCCTCTTGGCACGCCCAACCCCGCAGGCAACAGGCACCCCAAGGCCAGATCAATGGCTTCCTATGGGCGTTCAAGCCTGCCGTTTGCCAGGCGTTAAACGCTTAAAACGCTTCAAACCCTTAAAACGCTTAACCATTGTCTTGGCACGCCCAACCCCACAGGCAACAGGCACCCCAAGGCCAGATCAATGGCTTCTTATGGGTGTTCAAGCCTGCCGTTTGCCAGCATTTAAACGCTTAAAACGCTTAAGAAGCTTCTTGGCACGCCCAACCCCGCAGGCAACAGGGACCCCAAGGCCAGCTCAATGGCTTCTTATGGGCGTTCAAGCCTGCCGTTTGCCAGGCGTTAAATGCTTACAACGCTTACAACCCGCAGGCAAAAGGCACCCCAAGGCCAGGTCAACGGCTGCCAAGGCCACATCAATTGCTTCTTAAGTCTTCTCTTGGCGTTCAAGCCTGCCGTTTGCCACCTTTCTCCTTCACAACGACGTCTTCCACAGAAAACTGGCTCCCACAGACCGTTCGATGATCTATTTGCCCTGTCTTGACGTTCCTGGCCACATTCCCTTTGCAAGCGAGGCAAACGTAAACATACGCTTTCTCCTTCACAACGCCGTCCTTCACAGAAAACTGGTTCCCACAGACCGTTCGATGGTTTATTTGCCCTGTCTTCACGTCACTGGCCACATTCCCTTTGCAAGCGGGGCAAACATATGCTCTGACCTTTCCATTTAGTGGCCCTCATGAAGGATGACCTGCTTGATATTTTACTGACCTATGAGTGCCCCTTTACTGGCGCCAAGCGGGTTGCTGGACTTGGCGCTGTTAAACCGGAACATGGGAAGTGTCATGGCTGCAGTTGTTGGAGGCATACCTGTCAAATTACCAATTACCAACTTTCAATCGATGCAGCCTTTCTGTCCATGGAACTCAGGAAATTGAAACCTACCTGCGAGCTTGCTGGTTTGCTACCTCCATCAACACCAGCTCCGGTGCTATCCTTGCGACTCCATATTGAGGCTGATGATCCTTTGAATGCTGCAAAGAACCCGTTCTTTGACTGAATGTTGCATACTTCCAAAAGCGTTTATACTATATTCAACAATCCTGTAACCCCATTTCCCCACAATAGTGTTAAATCTTTCAAGGTCCTGCTCATACGTTCAGCTCAGGAAAGACACTGGCGATGAAAACAACTATATTGATTACTTCTCCCAAGGTTTAGCTACTGGGGACTCTGGGTGCCAAACCATCTAAGATGGCTGCTTGGTGCATGGCAAGCGAGGTAACGAAGTGATTTTCACCTTCGGTTTCTTATGTCATAAGTTTTGGGGATATTGCATACTGCAAAAACTCGGTAGGAAAAGACTTTGAATACTTCTGTGTACAAACATCATTTCATGTTTCACCCACCCATCCAAAAAGGATCTGGCCAAGCTTGCTGATGACTTTGATGCTTCAACCTTTGACTGGGAGACTGTGAAGCCCTTTGGCCTTCTGAGCCACTGTGCGCGGACTGGCGCGTCTAAGATAACATGTGGAAAGCTTTTGGCCCGTTGTATCGAAAAGGTTGATTGTTTCAGAAACAAAATTGGAATCCGACATTGTGTATTCAAAATTGGGGTCACACACAATCCGGTGCTGCGATATCAAAGCTACCATGAAAAAGGGTATACAGAGATGTGGCTTTTAGCTACATCTACAAGCATTGATTTGATTCATATGCTCAAAGCTGCTCTTATTTGCCAGTACTGTCTACATGTAGGATGCAGAGACAGAAAGGGAAGTGGTGGTGAGGGGTTTCTAAATCGAAATGATGCCCCCCCTGGGCCGTACTATGCTTACATAGTTGAGCCCGAGCAGACCAACACGGTTGGGTGGGGTGACTGTGCCGGTCTCTCTCGGCCGGACCCCTCCTAAGAAGGAGGTTTGGCGGCACCAGGGCGCTAGCCCATTCTATATATATATATATGAAAACTTAACATGATTTTCTGAGATATATAAATAAATATATATATATATATCTATCACACAAATGACTTTATGATACATGCGTGATGTATCAACTGTATAATTGTATGAGAAATGGCAATTGTGGAAACATGGCAAAAAAAAAACGCAAATTTGATATAATATGACTTTATGAAAGATTGTATATCGACCACATGACTTTATGATATACCAGTTCAAAAATAGGAAACCTACAGGAGAGTTTGGTTGTTGTGAATCACGGATGGCAGAGCGAATCCACTGATGGACCGAAAGGTGGTTGGAGTTGTGTTTTTTGGAGTGGTTGCGATGGTTGCAGTGGTCACCTCGCCCCAATGCTGGATGTAGGGTGGTGTAGCGCAGTTGTAGTTGTAGTTGTAGTGTAGTGGAGTTGCAGTTGTATAGTGTAGTGTAGTTGCAGTTGTAGTTGTGGTGTACTATGGTGTAATATGTAATATGGTGTACTATGGTGTAATTGGTGTAGCGCAATGTAGTGTACTGTAGTGTTGTGTACTGCAGTGTGGTATAGTGTAGTGTAGTCTAGTGATGTGTCGTGTAAAGTACTGTAGCTGTAGTTGTAGTGGAGTGCAGTGCAGTGTAATGCAGTGGTAATTGTAGTTGCAGTTGTAGTTGTAGTGTAATGTAATGAGTCCAGTGTAGTCTTGTGTAGTGTAGTTGTATTTGTATTTGTGGTTGCAGTGTACTGCAGTGTAATTAGCGTGGTGTAGTGTAGTGTAGTGTATTTGTAGTTGTAGTTGTCGTGTAATGTAATATTGTTATTATTATTATTATTAGTAGTAGTAGTAGTAATAGTAGTATTAGGCGGAGCAGTGGTAGTAGTGCCTTTTCCGATTTTTCCACTCCACCTGTCTAAAGTATTGCGCCTGCCACGAAAAAGTGAGGCCAGGTCATACAAAGTGCTGCGCCTGTCACGCAAAATCATCTTCCGAAAAATGAAGATCTGATGCTCCAAAATGCAACCCCTCTCAGGAAATCAGCGCCGACCTCCTAACAGCTATGATAAGCATGTCTCTTGTACTGCGCCTGCCACGGAAAATGCATCTTTGCAGACCCTCTTCAAATGTCCCACGCCTGCCATGTACATTTTGACTTGGAAATGTGCTTCGCACCACAACGGCGTGCAATTGTTCATCTCTCATCTGACCACATGGCTCCGCACCCGCCGCTTTAGCGAGCCTACTTTTCGACCCTCTGGAGCCACAAATCATTGGAAAAACACAATGTTTCGCGACTTTTCTACCACCTTTTCACGCACCTGCATCTTCTGTCTTCTGACTCTTTCTCTTTTCTGATATTATTTCTTCTGCTCTTCTCTTCTCTGACTCTTCCCACCTCTGCTTTTTCATCTGTCCATATTGTCGGAAGTTTGACTTCTAAACTTCCTTCGATAAGTATATGCTATATGGTGGATAAATAAATGATTGAAGTGTAAAATGACTGTATAAAATAGATTGTATGTAAACCGAATGACTTTGTGATATATGTCATTATGATATACCAACTACATAAATATATAATATATGGTGAGTATATAAATATATAAATATAAATACATATATATAATGTGACTTTATGATGTATTATATATGAACCAAATGACTTTACGATAGATGATACGTGCATGATATATGGCGGATATATATATATATATACATAATAAATATAACATAATATAATAATAAATACTATACAATAGGACTTTATGATATGTTATATATATATGTATGTATATCAACCAAATGACTTTATGATATATCATATATCAACTACAGAAATATATGATTGTATGTGTATATATATACATATACAATCATATATATACATATCTGTCTATTCCTGTCTCATGGGACAACTTTTCAAAAAGTGCAATTAAAACTAAGAAACACAGTTTTTACACATTAAACAGGTGATATTTATGCAAAAAAACATAGATGACATTGTTTGTCTAACTTATATTCATATATTATATGTAAGGCATCTTCAACCAGTCCACACCGCGAGAAAAAAAATCCTGCAAGCCGCACGCAGCTTTTGATTTCTCAACTTCCTTGCATCTCAATTTGGTCTGCAGGGTTGCTTCCAGGAGGCTGCATCCATGGAAAAAGATCTCTTCGGTAAACATAGCCCACGGCAGCCACAAGAAACATCAACATGAAGGCAACGATGAACCACACCCAGGAAGCACCGCGGGATTTTGACTCTGGCACTGGCACGGATGTCTTGTTCACCGGAAGCAGCAGGGTCGCAAAATTGCTACTATGAAGGCCCAGCCCCAGTTTCACGGTCACATTTTGGACACCAGTCAAAAAAGCATCCTCGTTCACCTCCAGCTTAAAGTCCACAGAGTAGCTGTTCAAGGTGCTAGTAGCACCATAGAAATGTGGGTCGACCCTCACCAACCACTTTTGGTTTAGCTTAGTCAAATGTGCGTCACCAAATTCTTCAAGGATAGTCAAGTGCAAGGTATCTTTGTTCACCCTTGAAACATCACTTCGAACCGAACTACCAAGATCAATCTTGGGGAAAATGCCAGGTCTTTGCAAGGCTCGACTGGAGAAGCTGACCCAATGGGTATAGTTGATGGACTTGGTCAAGGTCATCTTCCATGCGTAGGTCCTTTGCAAAACAGACACACAAGATTCCCACTCCCGTGTCAGAAATGTCTGCGGATACAGCAGACTGAAAGCTGCAAATTGCACGGAGCCGCAGCTGGCATCCTCTTCCTTACCATCAACCAAGATGGACAAAGGTAGCTTCCATTCCGTGTTGTCAGAACCGGGTGATGGCGCTGCACGCACCCAAGCAAACGTCCTTAAGGGGATACATTCGAGGTCGAAAACCTCTCCCTTTTGGATGGTCACAGTGTGATCATGAACCAACGGAAGCCAGGGAGCAGTTGGATCTTCCTCCATCTCTGAGCTTGTTTTGGCATAGCGCGTGTATACCAGTTTGCCACACCAGCCCTTGCGATCAAAGAGAGTGAGGTTGTGAAAGTTCCCGTGGGCTTCTCGGCAATCCACGCGAAAGCTGAGCATCTGTGGGACAGCCGCAGACTCACGTGCTTCATCTTGGCAGCGATAGGAAATCCTCATGCCTACGAAGCTGCAGCCAGACCCCCAGGAGTCAGGAGGCTTGAAAGGTTGGATGGACTCGCCAGTCGTAGTGAAGTACGCCAGAGACTGCGCCAGAGCCAGGAACAGAAACAGGAACTGATGTACAAGTCCCATGGGTTTTTTTGAAAGACGTGAAAGAGTTCCGTATGTTCGAGCCAAGCTGGGGATATTCGGTACATTACATTTATATAAATACATTTAACATCATTCAACCGGGGAATTGAGCCATGAAGAACTTGAACAACACGGATATTAAACTTGATTGCGGCTGTAGAATGAACAGTTCTTGTATATTCTGGTGATGGAGAATACAAATCGCAATAGACCGCAGTCTGGGAAGTATACAGAAATTGCATGTTGGCGTTTCCTGGTGACCTTTCTCGCTGAACAATTACATGGCTGTGACAGTTTTGCCAGTTGAAGTAGAAAAAACTGAAAATGACATGCACATGTGAATCAACAAGTAAAGAACTATGAGAAGATCAAGGGCATGATGAGGATAGTAGGGATTTCACCAGCCAAAGACAGTGAGTTTATTCAAGCAAAACATCATGATCAAATCCACTGCGGAGTTGAACAAAATGTTTTCCAAACCGCCAACCGGCTATCATTCCACTTATCTTTTTTGACACTTTTTCCCCTATGTTTTGCCCTCCCCAGGTTGGGTTCGACACATACAGCGTTGAAGAATCCTTCTTCTTGCACTCGAACCTAAGCGCTGGAGGGAACAGCAGGATAAACTACCCCGCCTGGGGATCCCCTGTGAAAACCATGCGTATCGCGTGTGAATTTGTCTATAAGTACTGATTAATAGTAATTATTAGAGTAAGTACCCTCTGGTTGAGAAATGTTCGCAAATCCAGCCTGATATTTTATGAGATTATGGACCATGGCCCAAATTGAGCTTGATGTTCCAAAGCAAAATTGTGAGTTCACCAGAGGGAAAACGGAACTAAACGTTGGGCTCGTCAACTTGTGTCTGGTCCACGGACGAAATACGCAATATTTCAAGCAGCACATGGCACCAGCCCATAGGGTCATTGAAACATCCATCCCAGACCAGACATCAACGTCTCCAACCACAAGGTGGATGATCCACTTTTGTTGGTTCCCCGAGTTTGGGCAACCCTCCGGTGTCATCATGACTGGAACATCCAGCAATAGTTCGATGATTTTCCAAGCTATATACACTAATTATACACCTCCATTTAGTTCAGGAATTCACAACCAGACCAGCCAGGTTTAACGACACCGTTGCAGGTAAATCCCAAGGCTGGCTGGTTCAATCTCAAAACAGCTAGGAGGATCAGCCATTTTCCTTTCAGATATCATAGCCTGACGGTCCTGCCGCGGTGTCCCATAATTCAAGTTGGATATATTACTTTCGTAAACTCCCCCTTTCATTCATTCTTCAATTTCATTGATTTAAACTCGGATTATGTCAACTCTACTGTGCTCAAACCCACCAATAAGCAATATCTGTAAAGGCACAAGAACACAAACAAAACCCTACTATGGCAAAATTTCAGCACATGCGGAATTTGTTAGTGTTTCTCTTTACAACCTATAAACAGATCCCAATTCTCCGTCGCCCAAAGTCCAAGCTGCCCCCCGGGAGCCAAGTCTCACCAGTCACCAGATTTCCATTGGTTGATTCAACCCCATTCAAGTTGATCATATCTCCATTTTTTCTGTTGTTTTTGTTTTTAATATATTGTCCAAATCCTGTGTAATTATGAGTACATACATACAACTATGGCAACCCCAAACAAATAGAAAAGCTGGAAGAATGAACATATGAGGTAAATACCATCAAAACATATCTACAACATCCCGGAAACACTAACTGGGCTAGATTGAATTATCTTGTACTTAGTCACTTAGTCTTCACATATCTGGTAAATTACAATATATAAATAACTTGAAATCTTTTTCCTGGGATAATTCACCTTACTAACCTATCATTAATTATAATAATTCACTTTATAATTTTACCCAGACATACTGGTAGTGTATGCCCCCAAAATGGCCATGTCATTTTTTGTTGCTTCCAATGGCTTCTATAAACCCATCATGGCAGCGCCAAGGCACACCCGTCCCGACGCACCATGCCCCAGCTCGCCCTTGAGCGCGAAGCCGCCGCCGAACTCCACCGGTGGTTCCGCCAGGGAGCTGCGCGCCGTGGGCGCCGCGGGCGCCGCGGGCGCCGCGGGCGCCGCGTCCATGGAGATTCGGTGACTGTTTCGGGGGGAAAACCGTTGGAAAACATTGGATTCAGGTCTTTTTCTGGGAGTTGTAATTTACAAACTGGAAACATGTGTTTTGTTTCCTCAAATGTAACAATGTTGGTAAGATTTGGTATTAACATATTTTGGGACTTGGTGGTCTGCCATATCTATACAGTATATATATATAATTATATATATAATTATATATATAATTATATATATATTATACATCGGCTGGGTTGGGACCCCTAACAAAAATATAGTACAATGGGCAAACCAGTATATATATATATATATTTGGTGCCAGATCATTTCCGCACTCGGCTGCGCTGAATGTGATTGGCGCTGTAGCGTACCACTACTGGGTGTGCTGCGCTGGGTGGGCTGAGTGGGTTGGGTGGCGGAGTTGAAGAACTGACTCTACTTGGGTACTGTAAGTGGTTGAGGCATACATCTCAATCATCCCATCTACAATCATCCCATCTATGGGATGGAAAGCCAAAAAAAACAACTTGAAATCAGGAATCGGTCATCCCTTCAAATGAACGAACAGAGACATCCTGTTTTCGACGTTCCAAGCTCGGGCTGCAACTGTTGAGTTTGCCAAGAATCAACAAGGACTTGGCTTGAACACTGTTGCTGCAAATCACCCACCATGCCAAGTGCCCCCACTAGCTACATTCTCTTCACCCTGACCCAAGTTCTAGCCGCAATTTTCCGACAACATGGCCTAGCCGGGGAAAAAACACTGCCCAGTCAGATTTTCAATTTTCCCACATAGGCGTGAAAACTCATGGACCTGGAACGAAAGTCTCCCTTCGAGATAAGACAAAATCCAGGAACTAGTATGAGACAAGCCTGCCTGACAAGTTGGTCGACCCTCAATACCAAAAGCCAAAAATGCCAAGGTCTCTTCCGATTATACACTTCAGGATTTTACTTCAGGTGCATCTATTATTCATATACTACAATGTATGAACTTACGTTCCCATTTACTTCAGCCATGTGAAGAGAAACCCTATTTCAGGATACATCGGACGCGTATGACACAGTCAGCATGACTGCAGACACCCAATGGTCGTTCCACCGTTTCCCGGTGGTCGTCGTCCACATGTTGCCTCAGCGCATCTTTTGAACGCACGGCTAGTAGGGGCTTGCACGGGCTCCCGCAGCACCCCGAACGGCTCCATAGACCTGAGCCAGAGTTCCTATGAGATCTGAAGATCCAATCATGGACGTTCACGACATCAGAAAATGGTATGATGTGGATTGATGTGGATTGATTCAAGGTGAAGCCAGTTATAAAGAAAACCATCCATTTCCCATATCCAGAAGAAGTTTCAGCACCCAATTGGTGGTGAACTTGGAGCATCGGGCTTGCGCCGCAAGCCATTGGATCCTCCAATGACTGACTGCCGAAAATATGGAGGATACCGCAAGCACCCAAAAGATATGGATATTTATTACTGTATTACCCTTTCTTGGTACGTATAATCATCGAATAATCATCATATCATAACATCATGGACCATACACCCCTTTTTAATCCTTTTTAGCTATTATAATTGCAAAACAACTTACCCAAGGTCCCAAGGTTTGAGTTTGTATGAAAAAGGGGTGCCCCGTAACACATTCCAAATTTGTCAATGGCTATTTCCATGGTCCATCCCTTAGACACACCTGCACACTCTGGGATCATTAAACCATTGCTATTTCCATCCCTTGGCCCACGCCAAGATCGCTGGTTTTTGTTGACCCTATTTTTGTTCTGATGATTCCTGATGATTCCTGGCATGTTTCTACCCTTTTCGCATCCTTCCCCTCTCGATTTCGCGAATTCGAAGCAACGGTGGGCTCCAAACCGAAGTTGGCACCTCCCAGGTGGCGACATAGCCATGGGAAATCCTCCAGAAATATGTCCGGTTTTCTGGTGGTTTCCATCAATGAAGGTACCCCAATAGCTGGATGGTTAATGGAAAATCCTATGATTCCAATGGATGATTTAGGGGTACCCCTATTTCAGGAAACTCTCAAATGAGCTATGTTCATTGATATACAGGCCAGCACCATAGATACCATAGATGATGAGGGTCACAGTTGGAAACTGGCTATGGTAGCTGTGTGATACTGATGTTTCCCAAATCCAAATACCTTCACAGAAACTACTTTGCGCATGTCTTGGGGGTTCAGAAACCTTCTTAGGATAAAAATCGACCCAAGAGGGTTTGCAAAATATGACACTCCACTCGTAAGTGGGGCCCTCGTAAGTGGGGCGCAGTTAGAAGACTGACAATGTTTCTCGGCAGTGTCTAGAAATTGTACAACTGTTCAATTGGCTGTGCAATCGGAAACAACTAACTCAAAGTAGCGCAACCTATCTGGCACAATTTCCTATATTTTCGTGGTTGATGCTGTTTGCTTGCGACTTATCCTACCGAAGTATACTGAAGTTGATTCTTGAATTTAGTTTCGTGGACGAGGTTCAGGCCCTTCTGCTCTGAAGGGTGAAAATTCTTGCAATCATTTCGGAAACACTGGAATCCAGCAAAATTTCTTTCCACAAGAGAGTACAAACCAGGCGTTTTGACCTATAGCTGAAACCACCTCCTCATACCGATATCCATGGCTAAACATATTATCTCAGTTGAAATGCGACGTCTTCCATTGATGCTAAGAACATCAGAAGCCAAAAAGTCATAAGAATAAGACGTGACCTCTTCAGGTATGCCACTAACATCCAGTGACTAATTATAGAACTCATAACACGTACTTTCACCATCTTTCACCCATAATTACTATCCTTCATTGTCGATCCAACATGTCCACCTCATCCCCTTGGGCCCTTGATAGCAGCTTTGGAGCCTTCGAGATCCTCGATAGCTTCCGCCCAGGCGCAAACACGTCCGTCCTGGGGCCGCGCGCTGTGCGCAGCGCATTTGTGGGTCGATTTTGGGGATGACCAAGGCGTTCCATAAATTTCTTAAGGAGTCTTAAGGAAATTCTATTGTGGAGATAGTTTATTTATAATATATATATATATATAATATCCGTGTTCAAGTTACAAACTTAGGAATCAGATTTGATAGCTGCTGAACTATATAGTTCGTTTAAGTCATCATAAATACGGGCAAAGTATCTTTAGTTTTGTCTATTTTCACGTGGGATGTCCCTTACCTCGCCAGCCGTCAGCACGCGGCCACCCGGCAAGCACAGCGCAGAACGGACGATGCCCGCGTGGCCTGTCGTGGAGAAGATCCACGGACCCCTACAGTGAAAGCCCTCTAAAAACCCAGGGAAAAACCATGGGAAATCAGGGGAACCTTGGGAAAATATGGAAAAAATGCATAGTTAAAGCCCGAAATAATGACCAGTTATTTTTGTGACTATCAATGGGGTTAGTTTTCCATAAATGCGGTGATTTCACTGACTTAGAAGTGGTATTTCGGTCCATAACTGTAATTAGGGATCCCCAAGGGAGATTGGATAAAATACCCTCTGGTAATTTAACGCAGCTATGGAAAATGTACAATTTATAGATGATTTACCTATAAACAAAGTGATTTTCCATAGCTATGTTAGTTTACCAGAGAGTATGACCTGGGGGTGCGAGACTACCCCCAGTTAGATGAATGGAACATCCCTCTGGGATGTGGGATGGAAATAAACCACTGATCCCAAGTCGGAATGACCCCTAACCGAACGCACGGATTGATGTTTTGTTTGTTTTTCCCTACTACTAGGAATAATAAAATGTATCTATCTCAGATGAACATCTATCTATCTAGTTATCTATCAAACTATCTACGTATCGAACTCGCCAAGTATCTAACTAACCAACTATCTAGCTATCTAGCTATCTATCTATCTATAAATCATAAATCTTACTAAACCCCCATTCGCCCCCAGTTATTGCTGGTGAAATCCCCTCTTATAGGATGATCAACCCCCTCTGAGGTGTCCTAGCCATTTAGTGGATGTCACCATAGTGAAAAAGCGGCCCCATATCCCAACTGCTCAAAAATCCCAACTGGGCTTCAAAAATCCCATGCTTATATCATCTAATAATATCTAATATATCCATTAAAAAAACAACATCATATCCCATGGTCAATCCCATAGTTATAGGCCTATTATATCCTATTATCATATAGAGGTTTCCTGAAATGGGGCTACCCCTAAATCATCCATTTATCCATTTTAGTTTAAAATTTGTTTTCATATTTTGATGAAATCAACCAAATTTTTTGGGGATCCCCCTATGGAAATCCCATGAAATCCATCCACTCAACTGGCCCAGCACGGTGCACCACGGTCCACCACGGTGACCGGGTCGCCTTGGTCCAGTCCTTTGCCAAAGACCGCCACGGGCACCGCTTCGGCCAAGGTCACGCGGAAGAGCAGCAGGTCTCCCAAGGTGCCGGCACCTGTTTCAGGAGGGAATCGAATCGTTAAATTCATCAGTCAAAACTAGACTATATCAGTAGATGTACTATATCTATCTATCTATCTATCTATCTACCTATCTATCTATCTATCTCTCTCTCTCTCCCTCTCTCTCTTTCATCTGTCTATCTATCTAGCTGTCTACCTGTCTATCTATCTATCTATCTATCTCTCTCTCTCTCTCTCTCCCTCTCTCTCTTTCATCTGTCTATCTATCTAGCTGTCTACCTGTCTATCTATCTATCTATCTATCTACCTATCTATCTATCTATCTATCTATCTCTCTCTATATCTAGTATCTATATCTAATATCTATATCTAATATCTATATCTATATCTAATATCTATATCTAATATCTATATATATATATCCATATCTATATCCATATCTATCTATCTATCTATCTATCTATCTCTCTCTCTCTCTCTCCCTCTCTCTCTTTCATCTGTCTATCTATCTAGCTGTCTACCTGTCTATCTATCTATCTATCTATCTCTATACCTAATATCTATATCTAATATCTATATCTAATATCTGTATCTATATTCATATCTATATCCATAT
>CAMXCT020002422.1:0-72500 GCA_947184155.2 Cladocopium goreaui
AATCTGGTAGATGAACTTTTGTCGAGGTGGGATAGAATAAGGTTTTTTTTTTTAAAATCATATCAATCTTCCTTTGTGTGAAAAAAAAGTTCTAATCTATCCCACCTTCTGTTTTGCAATCTGGATTTGACATTTTTTTGATGGCAGGCCCCCAGATGATACACTTGCAAGCTGCACATTTGTTCATTTTTTGTGGTGGCAGACTCCCAGATGACCGTGGTAGTTGAAAGTTGAAAGCTAACCTTCTTTACTTTTTTTTTTGGCGGGGGCAGGCCCCCAGGCGAAAATGTGACAGCTGCAAATTGGATATTCTTGACGTTTAGGCGGTGGCAGGCTCCCAGATGAGAATGCGACACTCGCAAGCTGCACATTTGTTCCCTTTTTCGGGAAGCAGGCGCCCAGATGAGCGTGACAGTTGCAAACTGAAATTTCTTGACCTTTTTTTTTTTGCGGTGGCAGGCTCCCAAGTGAAAATGTGACAGCTGCAAGCTGGATATTCTTGTTTTTTTTGCGGTGGCAGGCTCCCAGCTGAACCTTCTTGACCTTTCTTTTGCGGTGGCAGGCTCCCAAGCGAAAATGTGACAGCTGCAAGCTGGATATGCTTGACGTTTTGCGGTGGCAGGCTCCCAGATGAGCGTGGCAGTTAAAAACTAAACCTTCTTTACCTTTTTTTGCGGTGGCAGGCTCCCAGGTGAAAATGTGACAGCTGCAAGCTGGATATTCTTGACGTTTTTGCGGTGGCACGCTCCCAGGTGCGTGCGGCAGTTGAAAACTGAACCTTTTTAGATTTTTTTTGGCGGTGGCAGGCTCCCAGGTGAAAATGTGACAGCTGCAAGCTGCCTATTCTTGACGTTTTTGCGGTGGCAGGCTCCCAGATGAGTGTGGCAGTTGAAAACTAAACCTTCTTTACTTTTTTTCGGTGGCAGGCTCCCAGGTGAAAATGTGACAGCTGCAAGCTGCCTATTCTTGACGGTTTTGCGGTGGCAGGCCCCTAGATGAGTGTGGCAGTTGAAAACAAAACCTTCTTTACCTTTTTTTTGCGGTGGCAGGCTCCCAGGTGAAAATGTGACAGCTGCAAGCTGGATATTCTTGACGTTTTTGCGGTGGCAGGCTCCCAGATGAAAATGCGACACTTGCAAGCTACACCTTCTGTGGTTTTTTGCGGTGGCAGGTTCCCAGATGAGTGCGTCAGTTGAAAGCTGAACCTTCTTAACCTTTTTTTTTGCGGTGGCAGACTCCCAGGTGAAAATGTGCATTTTTGCGGTGGCAGGCCCCCAGATGAGTGCAGCAGTTGAAAGCTGGACCTTTTTTTTTTCCCCGGCGACAGGTTGTAACATTCGCTTCGGGGTCCTGGGATGAGGTTGTGGTATGAGGCAGGCCCTTGCGTAGCAACGTAGTGCGTATAGAGTTGTTTCTTCTACCAAAACAAGTTCCTGTTGCTGCAGCTGCGATAATGTCTAACCTGATCTGTTCTTGTTGTTTCTGGCAAGCAGAACTGGCGATGAGGGATGAATTTAACGTTGGGCTAAGGTGCTTAAACGTTCAAGATACCACAAAAGGTTTTGGTTCATTTTGACAGCAGAACGGTGGTCATGGAAGTCCAAAACATCTAAGGAGTGTGTAACAACTCACCTGCCGAATGGACGCAAGGGTTGCGATGCAGCTTTTGGCGTGAGCCTCAAATTTTTGTGGAAGAAGTGGGCCGTTTTTGGCAAGCAGAACTGGCGATGAGGGATGAATTTAACGTTGGGCTAAGGTGCTTAAACGTTCAAGATACCACAAAAGGTTTTGGTTCATTTTGACAGCAGAACGGTGGTCATGGAAGTCCAAAACATCTAAGGAGTGTGTAACAACTCACCTGCCGAATGGACGCCAGGGTTGCGATGCAGCTTTTGGCGTGAGCCTCAAATTTTTGTGGAAGAAGTGGGCCGTTTTTGGCAAGCAGAAATGGCGATGAGGGATGAATTTAACGTTGGGCTAAGGTGCTTAAATGTTCCAGATGCCACAACAGGTTTTTCTTCATTTTGACAGCAGAACGGTGGTCATGGAAGTCCAATACATCTAAGGAGTGTGTAACAACTCACCTGCTGAATGGACGCCAGGGTTGCGATGCAGCTTTTGGCGTGCGCCTGAGCGAACCAGTTTATACATCTGAGTTTGCATGTCTCTTCATGATTGCGTAGTACGACGCGCGTTTGGGGAAGGCCCAGTACTGTTTGTTGGCAGGTGCAGCTGCTTAGTTGAAAGAAAAGCCGCAGGGGATCCCCTTGAACCCCTGCAGTCAATGTTGACATGCCGCGGACTTTTCAGAATAAATTTTTGATGTCTATCGAGGAGACCTCCCAGAATGAAAGCCTTTCATGTCTATTGATGTCTGTTCGATCGGTATTCAAACATTGACAAATTTCAACATTGACCGCAGGGGTCGCAGGGGATTGGGTGTGTCACATTTTTCTAGGGGTCTCTAGCAAACGAAATGAGAACGCAGAAATAGATAAGATGGGACGGAATTAATTACATTAGCAGAAAAAGCGACTAGAAGAATGTAGACGTAGCTGACACAGCATGCTGTGGTGAATTGTGGCCCCTGATACCGTCAGTGCGCACGATGCTTCAGTACAGATCTTACGTCGATTTCGTGCAGAGCACAGCTGCCCACACCACAAGATTAAAGGCGTGCTGTGTGCCGTCATGCTTTTGGGTTCTCTGGCCCACCTTGCTTTTGTCACTTTAACGCTGACTGCAGGGGTTGCAGGGGACTTGGACTGGCCCAGATGTTATCATTGTAATGAGGAGCTGGAATGAAACATTTCGCCTGCAGCCATCCTGTGAAGGCTCCACCGACCTTTGCATGCTCTTCGAGAATATCCTTCACTATTTCCGATTGGCTACATTGTCTTTGCCGTGATGGGGCCATTTTTGGAATCGAAATATAGGCCCTATTTAGGGGTTCATGGTTTGTTCTGTGATAGTATATCTTCCACAGATGATATTTTTTTTCCGTCCAACGCCTTATGGCTTCCGCAAGGTCGTTCAACATGTTTCAAAGCATGTTGCATTTGGATTAATTGATTAATTAAGTCACGCAAAGGCCGATGCTGTAGTGGCCGCAAAGTAAACTGGTGGAGGACCGATACATAGTCTTATGTACTGTCACGTTCATCAGAAAACAAACAAAAAGAACAAAGCACCAGGAACAAAACAACAAAACACCAAAAACAAAAACCAACATACACAAAAAGCAAACACCAACACAAACCACCAAGCAGTGACGTGACAGTTCCAGTTAATGGGTGAAAAAGATCAATTGAAGCAAGAGGTGATAGCTTAGTATCATCTCGGCGCATGCAAATGACAACTTGTGTGCCATGTTGACGCAGGCCCATAAAAATAAACAACAACAAGATCAATCACAAAATCACAATGGGCCACTTCAGAGGGTGCAGGAAGCAACAAAGCTCAATGCGGAAACCAGGGATCCCCCCAGCCAGCATCCTTGAGATCACAAAGAGCAGCCTTCACGGCATGACATTCACCCTGACACTTTGAAGCAAACACCGACAACGCCGGGTCGCAACGAAAGTGGTGAGAAAAACTACCGCAGTGAAACAGGAGAGTGAAACAAGATCTAATGTGAAAATGACAGCAAGACTACGGCACTCAGGGCACTCTCAGAGTCCGCTCAGTAGTGCTTTTCCAATCATCATGCTCGCAAGGGTTATCCATGTGTATTACCACAAGCGCAGAAAGGCTCTGTGCCCTTTCCTAGCATCAGCATCAAAATTGCGGTTGCGGTAAGCACCACTGTGCTAGTGCTCTTGCAGGTAGTCTTCATGGGATGGGAGATTATGCTCGTCATCGTGCGTGGTGATATTTGCGCATTGAGTTCTTCTGATGACGTGCTGGCTCCTCTGGCTGTATGATGAAGCTGTAGTATGGCTTTCTGCCCTTGAGTTACTTCGTGACTGGCAGATATTGTACAACTATCCAATATACAGCCAATCTGGCGGAGTTGCCGTATGGCCGCCTCAAGGTCATTGACCTCTGGGATGGAATGTTTTGTGTGCCTTGAAGCTTCTGGCGTGCCTTCTCTAGAAGTTTGGTGGCATCATCGACTTCGCTGGTAGTGACCTGGCAGAGGGTCAGTTGGGTAATGGACTTTGCAAGGCGATGGACAGCAGCATCTTTGATAGGAGTCGGTCGTTCCATCCCAAAAGGCTTGGACAGATCAAGTTTGTAGTTTTGATGGCGGAATTTCATCTGTGGAAGATCTGCCTTTCCTCGACCAAGGTTGCAACACGTGTTAACTGAATGCCTAGAGGCCCTACGTCTACCGAACAACCTGTAAACAGCTTAGCTTACATTCGAAATCTTTCCAAGTCAAAATAGGTTCGTCCACAGACGATACTTTGTGAAATCAAAACTGTGCAACGTCACCAGGCAGTCGGTGAGAGACCCTTCGGGAAGGTACCTTAAGGGGGAACCTTGAGAAATTGAGTTTGAAGGTCCGTTGAGGAAGGCTTCGAAGCCCCCTTAAGGTGCCTTCGAAGCCTTCGAAGCCCCCTTAAGGTGCCTTCGAAGCCTTCGAAGCTCCCTTAAGGTACCTTCAAAGGCTTCAGCCAAGGCTTTAAAGCTCGAAGCCACCTTAAGGCTTCGAAGGCACCTTAAGGGGGCTTCGAAGTGTTCGTCCAAGCCCCCTTAAGGTACCTTCGAAGGCTTCGGCGAAGACCCCTTAAGGTACCTTCGTCGAAGCCCCCTTAAGGTACCTTCGAAGGCTTCGAAGCCCCCTTAAGGTACCTTTGAAGGCTTTGAAGCCGTAGTAGTAGTAGTAGTAGTAGTAGTAGTAGTAATAGTAGTAGTAGTAGTAGTAGTAGTACTAAGTAGTAGTAGTAGTAGTAGTAGTCGTAGTAGTAGTCGTAGTAGTAGTCGTAGTAGTAGTCGTAGTCGTAGTAGTAGTAGTCGTCGTAGTAGTAGTAGTAGTAGCAGTAGTAGTAGGAGTAGTAGTAGTAGTCGTCATGGGCGGGCCGTCGTGGCCCAAGAGGGTTGCATTTCTAGTCACCACGCCTGGTCCAGGTGGGTATGTTGGGTGCCGAAGCCGAAGCTGTTCGTATTTCTCGGCTTGTTGGCCTGGTTTGCTGTGAGTGTCACATTGCGATGTTTTTTTGGCAATTTACTTGGAACCATGGTTTTTCTTTTTCACGCTGACAACAATGTCTCAGAATTTTTTACACACACAACGCGGAACGAAGCTGTTTCTCGGCTTGTTGGCCTGGTTTGCTGTGAGTGTCACATTGCGATGTTTTTTTTTGGCAATTTACTTGGAACCATGGTTTTTCTTTTTCACGCTGACAACAATGTCTCAGAATTTTTTACACACACAACACGGAACGAAGCTGTTCGTATTTCTCGGCTTGTTGGCCTGGTTTGCTGTGAGTGTCACATTGCGATGTTTTTTTTGGCAATTTACTTGGAACCATGGTTTTTCTTTTTCACGCTGACAACAATGTCTCAGAATTTTTTACACACACAACACGGAACGAAGCTGTTTCTCGGCTTGTTGGCCTGGTTTGCTGTGAGTGTCACATTGCGACGTTTTTTTTTGGCAATTTACTTGGAACCATGGTTTTTCTTTTTCACGCTGACAACAATGTTTCAGAATTTTTTAGACACACAACACAGAACGGCTCCAAGGGGGCTTTTTCGGTTTTGTTGCGAAAGGTGTGGCTCACAGGTTTTCGCACTGTGCACAACATGGTCGGCAGTGGCGGGCCAAAGTGCCCTTGTGGCAGGTGGCTGTCTTCTCTTCGACGCCAGGACTTGGCTCGGCAGTGGCAGGCCTGGCCGGACGGACCAGACCGTGAGTCTCTTTCAATGCCCGTTTTGCTCGTGTGTGTTGGGGATCGTGTTTTCCTGTTTTTTGGACCTTCATTATTTGGTGCTTCTTTGCAGGAATGGGAGCACATCAAATGGCGGCAGCACGGAGGGCTGCGGTACTGGAATCTCTGCCTCGAATGCCACCGTCACGTGTGGGGCACCGACGGCCGGACTTCAAACCGGTACTGCCGGCCCCGCTGCCTGCCGTGCCCCCGGCTACCGGCCGGAGAACTCTTTGTCCGGGAACCCCCTCCTGAGCTGGCGCCCTGCTCGCATTTCTGTTTTCCGTGTTCCACCATGGGGTCGCCAACGGGAAACTTTTTTTAGAGTTTGCACGAATGAGATCCAGCTGTCCCTGGAAAGATCCCCCCATCAAAATCTTACACCAATAGACGTCGAACGTGAAACTTTGTAGTCGCTTTCTTTTAGATTTCCAATGGCGACTTGTGTCTGTGTGGACCACAGCATTTCTTGTTGCACACACTGTCCCAGCTTCGGTCAGGTGCCGCCTGCAGTTGTCGCGCCGCATCGGCCCCGCACGCGCTGCAAGCGTGCTCGACAGGCTTGGTTGCGTACTTTCTGGGTTCCATTTTCTTGCCCACCACGGCCGCCGCCGCCTGAGGACTTCGGGGTTGTACGAGTTCGACGGGAGGCGGATCCGGCTGCGGGACGGAGCCTCCTGCAGCGACAGAAAGAACACTGGCAGGCTGGGTCGGCGGCAGGCTGGGTCGGCGGCATAGCGGGGTGCTCCTTTGTTTGGCACTTTCACGCGGGTTCACAAAATGCATCTCATAAGCGTGGTGTGTCGCCTTTTGTTTTAGATCAGAGCGAGTGTCACGTCTGCGTGATCATCCCTTGAACCTGACAAAGTCCATACAGCTTCTTCAGCAGGTTCCACATGTTGTTAGCCACTGCCACTCCCTTTCCACAGCTAAGAGTCCGGGTGTACGCTCTATGTTATTAGTCCTGTCGTAAGTCTGTGCGAATTCCCCTGTATCCATTTCCACGTGTTGTTTTCCTTTGTGGGGCCAGGAGTCTAAGAGTCCGGGTCTAGGGTACGTCGGCCCTGGTTGCAATTTTTTCCTATATTCATTTCCACGTGTTGTTTTCCTTTGTAGGGCCAGGAGTCCAAGAGCCCGGGTCTTGGGTACGTAGGCACTGGTTGTAAATTTGTCCCTACTTCGAGTTAGTTGCAACTGGTTGTACTGATTTGAAGGTTCGAGACTTAGCACTGACTCGTTATATTTATTGCAGGTTCGAGGGTTGGTTGTCCTGAGTTGTGAGGATTTCGCGCTACGATGCCAGGTTCTAGAAGTTCTAGGGTTGGGTGTGCCTGGTTGTAACCATATGGAGCTAGGTCGAGAGTTCACGCTCTACATGTTGTGAACTCGTCCGTTGCTTCCGCGCGCCAGGAGTGTCACCTTGCCACCGGGGCCGCCGTTGCAGCGCGCCTTGCTGGAGTCGGCGCAGGACGTGCCAAGCCAGCGTGGTGCGTGGCAGGCTGCGCCGTTTGCCTGGGACGTGCGGCGCCGCCTTTTCCACGGGTTTTGTGGGGCCTGTGGCGAAGAGTCCTGGGACCTGCAGCAAATGCAGCTGCAGCGAGTCACTGTGCTCTACCGGCAGAAGGCCGGGCATGGGGTTGTGTTTTTCCGGGTACTATACACCATGACCATCTACACCTTCCGCATACTAGCATGTTCCTGATTTGGCGTTCGACATATCTGGTTGTTAATCAATTACAGTTGGACCACAGATCATTGTGAGTCATGGTTACGGACCCACCACTCACTCATTTCACCGCATGTTGTTGACGCATGACTAAACTTTCAACCAGAGAGCAGAGGCCACAGTGATTTTTGAGTTTCACCATTTCCCTACCTAAATCATATTCATGCTTTCCGACCCACCATTCACTCACTTAACCACATGTTGTTGACACATGACTTGAATTCATCGAGAAACGACATTGATTTATTAGTTCCACCATGCCCGTACCTAATTTTTTTTTGTGGACGGTGCCACCACCTTCTACAGCAAAGCTACACCTCACGCATGACCGTCCATGGCAGGATGTGGCCCTGTGCCGCAGCAGCTGTTTGCGACAGTTGCACGCTGGGCGCCACACCTGGGTGTACGAACTGGAGGCATGGTGCCTTCCCTTCTACCGCACTCGCTGAGCTGCATCCCGGGGAGGGTCCGGGTCAACAACCCCCCCCAACACGGGGGCCGCAGCGTGGGACACTGCGGCAGCATCCTTTCCAAGCCTGTCCAGGCCTGGATTGGGGGCTGATCGTCCTGGCAACAAGCCAAAGATCGGGAGAGCCGTGTGGGATTGCTTGACACTTTTGGTTTCTTTGTACCCACAACAGCAAAGAGGGAGACACCGAGAAGGCGTTCCTTGCTGCCTGGCGTGCCGTCGTGGGCCAAGAGGGTTACATGTCTAGGCACCGCGCCTACGTTGGGCTACATGGAATCTGACTTTTTTATGAACTTTTCCCTCCCTTGCCTTCCACAATGCCATGATCTAAAACCTAACTCTTTGTTTATAGTTCCACTCTTGCCTTCCACAATGGCATGATCTAAAATCGAACTCTTCAGTTCCCCCCTTGCCTTCCACAATGCCTGATCTAAATTCCAACTCTTTATTTAAATTTCCCCCTGCCTTCCACCATGCCATGGTCTAAAATCTAACTTAAAACTTCCCCCCGCTTGCCTTCCACAATGCCATGATCTAAATTCCAACTCTTTGTTTCAATTTCATCCCCCTGCCTTCCACAATGCCATGATCTAAAATCTAACTCTTTATTTAAACTTCCCCCTCCTTGCCTTCGACAATGCCATGATCTAAATTCTTTTATTTAAACTTCCCCCCTTGCCTTCCACAATACCATGATCTGAAATCTAATTCTCTTGCCCTCCACACGACTGCCCCCAGGCAGTCGGTGAGAGGCCCTTCAGGAAGGTACCTTAAGGGGGGAGCTTGAGAAATTGAATTTGAAGGTCCGTTGAGGAAGGCTTCGAAGCCCCCTTAAGGTGCCTTCGAAGCCTTCGAAGCTCCCTTAAGGTACCTTCAAAGGCTTCAGCCAAGGCTTCAACGCTCGAAGCCGCCTTAAGGTACCTTAAGGGAGCTTCGAAGGCTTCGAAGGCACCTTAAGGGGGCTTCGAAGAATTCGTCCAAGCCCGCTTAAGATACCTTCGAAGTCTTCGGCGAAGACCCCTTAAGGTACCTTCGTCGAAGCCCCCTCAAGGTACCTTCGAAGGCTTCGAAGCCCCCTTAAGATACCTTCGAAGCCCCCTTAAGGTACCTTAAGGGGGCTTCGGTTCCTCGTTCACCCCCCCCTCCCCCCCCGTCCCCCCTTCGGCAAAGGCTTAAGGTACCTTCGAAGGGGGCTTAAGGTACCTTCGCCGAAGGGTGCTCCACGACTGCCCCAACGTCACTGATCTCTCAGACCAGGTAAGATTTTCACTGTTGGCTTCCGGTGGGTCACCACTGACCAGGTAGGTTTTCACAAGAGCAACGCGCACTAGCGAGCCATTGCGCGCTGTGAGATGGTCCTATCCACCGGAAGGAGAGGACCCAAGATCGCATCATAACTTCATTAGCAGATGCAGCCCCCCCGAAAGGGGGCGTTATGCAAGGGATTGTTCGCCAAGACTTGTTCAGAAAGGGAGCGACCAATACACAGTATCAAAAAGTGCAGCCTGCAATGAGATCAATGAGCCAATGGAAAGGTGAAACAAAAGTGAAAGAGTGTGAAACAGAGCTTTGGTGAAAAGGGAATGGACGCGTATCTGTCGCGCTCAGAGTCCACTCAGATTCCGCTCAGACGTTCTTTTCCAAGCATCATCGTTGTAGGGCGGTTAGTTTTTTTGTGGTCGGCGTCCGTTGCCTTTCGGCGGGTCGCACTTGAGACTTCCGAGTGGACTAGCAGGGATTCGAACCACCACCGGCAGTCTGTCAGCGCTGGCAAGACCAACGCCATACCAACTGAGCCATCGGGTCCTAGCCCGTGAGCGCCGCAGCCTCTGGGATGACACCTCTCGGACTACTGCAGCCGCCAGCCGCAAACCACTAAGTGCTGTTGTCGTACGAGAAGCGCCTGGCTGAGGCCAAGCTTGTCTGGCAGTGACGTCTGTCCTGGTGGGAGGTGAATTTCATCCAGAAACTTCGAATTTCTTTGGGTTTGTGTTTGCCAGACAGGCTACACAAAGAACGGAGTTCAAACGCAAGCGCAGGTTGTTGGAAACGCTTCCGAGTTTTGTTTCGGTGCCAAAAACTGCAGTAAAATTGCGATTTCAACTTGTCCCGCGCAACTTTTGCACGAAATGAGATTTGGTCCCAAAAAGTAATTTTTGTGTTTCCGGATGAACCCTTTCGCACGAAAAGAGGTTTGATCGCCAAAAACTGAGTAAAATTTGGATTTCCGGGTCGAAATGGGGTTCGATCGTGAAAAACTGCGGTAAAAGTGCGATTTCCCGATCGCGAAAAACTGGTAAAAGTGCGATTTTGTGAAAATTTGACATCTGTGGTGAGATGAATCCATTGGTCTTTTCTGCATTGGAAGAAGTGAATTTGATTTTCATCTTGATGATGAGCTCAACCGTGATGGTTGACATCGTATTTGCACGTTTCATGTTTTGCACGTTTTATTGGAGATGACGAAACCCAACAACGATATACTTTTCGTCTTCTTTGAGTACTGTGATTGCACGGAGAACATCGTGAGGATTTGAATTTGTATAGTGACATGGAAAATCAAACCATTTTCCATATACTTTGCTTTAGTTTTGCCGGCAGAATGATTACAGAATCATCGCAGAAGTACACGAAGGAATCGTGAGAAGATCGTAGAATTCATTTTTGTGACTTCGGAAGAAGGAACTTTGTTTGACATTGATTGGAGAAGAGTAGTGTGTTTTGTCTCTCAATGATGATAGCGAGAGCAACGTTCTGAAAGGCATTCAGAACTGAGTTGCTAACAGATCTGAGGGAGACATCATGAATCATGTTTTGGTGCTTGAAATGTTTCAACGTTTTTCAAACACTCAAACTTATTTAAACAAACAAACCATGTCTTGATGTAAAGACCTTTTGTGAGGACATGTGTTTTTGATCGCTTTTGTGAAAGTTAGCAGAAAGATGCTGACTGGCGACTCCGCATCATTTTGTGTCAAGGCGTGACACACCAACAAGAACCATAGCGACATGAGCAAACATCTTGTTTCTGTTGCTTGTTTGTAAAAGTGGCTGAGCTCTGGGAGTGGTTGACTTGGTAGCGTGGACGGTTCTAGTGAGTTAAGGACGACGTCCTGGACGCTGACCCAAGGGTTTCGAAGGTTGTGTACCTTCTACATGGTAGCGGAGCTGCCTGCTTGCTGCGCGTAAGTAGGAATGGATTCAGGTAGTGCGAGTCAAGGTGTGCAAGGTTGTCCTAGTCCTGGTATGGCTGAAAGAGGTGAAGGAAGTGGTACCGGAAATGGTGGTTGTAACCGTGGTGACGGATTGCCGCCAGTGCCAAGAACGCCTAGTCAGCAAGGTAGTGGATCTGGGATGGATGGACAAACACCTGAAGTAAGTAACATGCCCCAGCAGCAGCCACAGCAACAACAAGCAAATGTGTCACAGAATGTACAGGGATTTGCGAGCACGACAAACCTGGATGCAGGTGGTCAGGTAGGTCCGGTGCAGGGATGTCAGCAAGGAAATGTCCCCGGAATGCAAGGACCGGGACCAGCATGGTTTGGTGCGCAATGGATTCCCCAACAACAAACGTTTATGCAACAGAATTCGCAAGCGCGTGTGCCAAGTTATGGTTGTGCGAGTATGCCTGGTGGACCAAGGTCTGGAGATTTTCCAAACTTAGGAGTGAACCCAATGAGTTGCCAAGGAAACATGCCGAGTGGCCCGGTTGGAGCGAGCTTGGGAGGTTTGACGCCTCAGGCGGCGCAGATCCAAGAGGTCATGGCCATGTTAGGTAGCATGAGTGAGGGACAGCTACAGACAGTGCAGCAGCATATGCAAGATCGTTTTGTAACTATGCAACAGAGAAGAGGGGTTCCAGAAGTGTTTGGTGATGGTCTTGGTAGGGCAGCTGATTCGTCGTTTGTGACTCCGCAGCCATTTGATGTTTTGCCTGGTTTTGGTGTTCAACAATCAAATCATGGAAGTTCACAGCAATTGGATGTCTTCGCCAAAAGCGAAAAATGGTTGACACCGGCACCAACACCAGTAGGAACTTGGAAGACAAGAGAAGAAGAGGTGTTAGGTTGGGCTGGCTATTTGGATGAGTTGTCATCCTGGGCAGCTGGTGGAAGTTTAGAATTTTCTGTAGAAATCCAGCATAGTAGCCGTTGGCCCGGTCCCATCAGATGGAGTGCTCTCAGTGGAGCACAACAGGCAAGGTCTCGAAGGCTTATGTCCATCTTAAAAGCTGCGTTTCACGACAACCCCAGGTGTGTGGCGTTGGTGAACGCTTTCAGTGAGGGTGTGGCATTACATGGAGTAGGATCTAGTGACAGAGTGGCAGTAGCAGTAAACCAACAAGCAAACGGGTTTGAACTGCTTAGGCAACTTACTCTTGAATTTTCTCTGAGGTCAAGATCCGAAGCGCTCTCACTAAGGACGCAGATTGCAGGGAAGTCCTTTGTCCTGGCGGCGACACAGACATCGCCGAGTTCCTTGGTTAGTGATACTATCAGAAGAATTGACTATGAAGCTGCAAGGTTCTCAAGGTTGCTAGGAACTCTCCCTATGCAGGTGGACACTACAGGACTGAAGCTGGCAGATTCTGACATGCTAGTTGTTCTGTTGAAAAGCTTGCCTGAAACAGTGAAGAACTACGTTCTCCACCACAGCGGCGCAGACAATTACGAGTCCTACAGGAACGCTGCGATGCGATGGGAAGAGCAACAACGCCTGTTTAGCGATTTTGAGACAGCAGGCCACAGCAAGAGATTGAGTTCCCTGGAGGGGAGTGTAGAGCATCATTCTCTTGATTCCGGACTTGTAGATGCAATGGAAGGCAGATGCGGAAAGTGTGGCAGTCGGAAACACACTGCCCCAGGTTGTACCGCAGACATGAGCAAGATTCGGTGTTTTAGATGTGGTAAGATGGGACACATCAGCTTCAACTGCCCTGAGAGCAAAGAAGGTAAAGGTTCCAAAGGAAAGGGTGCTACCTTTAGGAGCAAAGGCAGTAGCAAAGGAAAAGGAAAGAAAGGCAAGTTGAATGAAGTTTCAGAGGATTGGACCGACTGGACTGCAGAGAGTTGGGACGATGATGACTATTGGTGGCATGATCAATGGCCGGAGGGCTGTGATGGTCAATGGGGAGTTTCGCAAACATGGTGGGACGATGGTTCTGGATGGTATTGCGACGGGTATGGGTATACCTGGCAACAGGGACCAGTCCAAAGTGCGGAACCGAGTGCAAGTCACGACAATAGGTCTGATGTCCAAAAGACTGGCAGTGTCGGCAGCATGATCATTAATCCTTTGTTGTTTGACATGACATGTGAAACCACTGAAGGTCTTGGGTTTGTGCATGAGCATGAGGTTGCTGACATGGAAACCGAAAATAGGCTTGTGGTTGATTGCAAAGACTTTGCAATTGAGTTGGCTGACACGGGTTGTGTGCTGGCAGAGAGCTGCGACAGCTGTACTCGTGAGTCAAAAGAAAGTGAACTGGCTGACACGGGTTGTGTGCTGGCAGAGAGCTGCGACAGCTGTACTCGTGAGTCAGAAGAAGAAGATGAACTGGCTGACATGGGTTGTGTGCTGGCAAGAGGTTGCGACAGCTGTACTCATGAGTCAGAAGAGAAAGATGAGCTGACTGACACGGGTTGTGTGCTGGCAAGAGGTTGCGACAGCTGTACTCGTGAGTCAGAAGTAGTGAGAAGTGAAGTGGCTGACATGGGTTGTGTGCTGGCAAGAGGTTGCGACAGCTGTACTCATGAGCCATGGTTTTGTGGTTTGAAGTGTGGAGATGAAGTTGGACTTGGTGATAGTTCCAACTTGGAGACACGTTTTGTTAATGACCCCAGCCGAGACTTGTGTGCCACTGTACCGATGAAAGTCGTTTTGGTGCGTGCACATGATTGGTTTGACGACCACAGTGAGGTTTCAGTTGAACAGCAGATTGAACCTTACTTGAAGTTTTTGCGACCTTTGCTTTCACAGGTCGCTGACAACACCGATGCTTCTTGGTGGCTTCTTGACTCTGGTGCATCCACAAGTGTTTTGGCTGAATCGAACTTGTCAGCCTTCAGGTCAGTGCTGCAGGACAGTGAGGGGTTAGGTAGCTACAAAGCTGCCAATGGATCCTCAGTCAACATGTCAGGCACTGCTGAGATTGGAGTTCAGATGCACATGTCAGGCACATCAGGTGATGATTGGTGTTGGAAGAAAGCACGTTTGAATGTTTTGGTGGGTTCCATCCGGCATAACATTTTGTCAATTACTTCATTGGCAGATTCGGCAGATTCGGGATGGAGATTCACACAAGGTCCGAAAGGTTTTGATTTGTTCCATGAGAAGCTTGGAATGCATTGTCTTGATGTTGCTTATTTTGCCAATTGTCCTTGGGTTCGTTTGTATCCCGATGTTGGTAGTAGTAGTGCATACAGGTCTGACTTGACTGTGAGTAACACTCATGACTTTTCTGTCGCAGCTGTGTCTGGAGGAGACGACAATGAACTGGCACGTCACCGGAGACAGGGACATATTCCATTCAATCCGAACTGCTTGGAATGTGCCAAAGGTCGTTCCGTCTTTCAGCACAGAAGAGACAAAGGTGACAGGAAAGAGGTTTCTATTCAGGCCGATTTTGCATTTCTCAAGACATCAGGCGAGATCGCCACAGACGAACTCCCAGGTTCGGTGAAGATCCTTGTGTTAACCGAGATGATGTCGAGGTGCATTGGCTATGTGGTGACAGGAAAGAGGTTTCTATTCAGGCCGATTTTGCATTTCTCAAGACATCAGGCGAGATCGCCACAGACGAACTCCCAGGTTCGGTGAAGATCCTTGTGTTAACCGAGATGATGTCGAGGTGCATTGGCTATGTGGTGGTTGGAGAAGATGTCGAAGCCGCCAGGAGACAATTGTTGTATGGCTTCAACATTTTGGGTTGACTTCGAAGGCAGTCTCCATTGATGTCCACACCGATAGCGAGAGGGCAGTGGGAGAGATCATTGGATCCTCCACTGGCCGATACACGTTCGCTATTCGGAGAGCCGCGCCACAACAACATCGATCAATTGGGTCGGCTGAGCGAGCAGTTAGGGAATTAAAGGAATCCTTTTCTGTACTAAGGGCTGATCTGAATGCACAAGGGTTGGATGTCACGTTTTCACATGAGAATTTGGTTGACGTTTTGACGTATTTGGCTTTGTGCAACAACCATTTTTCAACATCACGAGGTTCAGACAGAAGTCCATTGGAAATGGTGTCAGGAAGGAAGTTATCCAAACCAGTTTCGACTTTGTTTGGTGCTCAGGTTTTGGCAGAGATTCCTGATTCAATTCGGCAGCATTCACCACTTTCCACAAGAAATGTTGAATGCACTTTCATTCACATGGGATTGGAACGAGGTCCAGTTGTGCAGGGTCTCATTCGTGTGGATGGCAAAGCTGAGTTGATGCGTTTTGTAGCTAGGAACATCAGGGCTATTTCACCTTTGAGATGGGGTTTGAATTCGGGACAGGGAGCTTTGACGCAGTTTGACACTGGGACTGTAGGTAGTAGACCCCAAATTGTGAATGACAGTGGAACTGCACCAGCTGATATGAGTCAGCTACCTCCTGAAGAGTTGCGAAAGTTGAAAGGCCAGAGTTTGCCGGCACCTTCACAGCCCAAACTTGTCTTGCCAGAGTCCAGCAGTGTGAAGAAGAAATCTGGTGAGTTGCGTTTGGCGCCAGCAGTGCCATTGGCAAGATCGAACGTTGCCGTGACTCCACAGGAAGTTCCAGCAGAGCCGTCTCGAGTTTCTGTCACTCCATCTCCTACGTCACCAGCAGATACTGCAGATGTAGCTATTGGTAGTCCTGAGGGTTCTGAAAGAACTTCACCTGACGTATCACGTTTTGAACCGACTCGTCGATGTCCAGCATGTGAGAGTGGCATGGAAGCACCTGGTATTAGGCACAACAAGGAATGTAGAAAGCGTTTTGCTGAGTTTGAGGAACAACGGAGAAAGGAAAGACGTGTTGAACCTGCACTCTCTCAGGAGAGTCCTGTTGTCGTACCCCAGGTTCAGGTGCCAGTAGAAGAGGTCGATGATGAAGAATTGGCACCAACACCTGAGTCCGCTCGGCGACAGCCGGAAACACAGGTTGAGTACACTAGAAGGTTTAAAAGGAAAGCTGAAACCGACCGAGAACAGTTGGAAAGAGAAATCCGTGAAGATTCTGAGGAACTGCTTCAAACAAACATGGATTTTGATTGGTTTTGGGTTGGTAGTGGTGAGCCTGTGTTGGTTGCGAGTTTAGGTACACTTGAAGGTCCAGCGTCTTTTGCTCCGGCAACATCTCCAGAAATGTTTTCTGGTTCTCTTGATTCTGTTTGTTTCAATCGAGGCAATGAGCATGATTTTGTGAAGATGCGTCTTGGAGGTCAAGATGTCTTGGTTTGGAAACCGGACAGTATCATAGATGACCAGAGTTTGCAAGAGCTTGATTTGGAACAAGGTTTCAAAGGTATGCAAGAGGAGGTAAGGAACTTGGAACACTGCAAGACTGGCCGCATCATCACCCAGTCAGAGCTGGACGACATGAAGAAGGCTGTTCCGAACCTTCGTTTGATCCAGTCGAGGTGGGTTGCAGCTTACAAAAGCAGTGAGAGGGTTCGAACCAGGATTGTTGCGAAAGATTTCAATCGTGGCTCCTCAGCTAGATCTTTGGGATTTAGCAGTCCGACTCCTTCAATCGAAAGTGTCCATTTGGTACTTGCGATGGCAGCGACACGGAAGATGCTTTTGCGTGCATTGGACGTGAGTCATGCCTTCATGCATAGTCCATTGGGAACTGGTGTACATGTTGTCTTGAAGATGCCGTTGTCGATTAGCTTTCCATCAGGTGAAGCGACCTACTATTTGCTTGAAAAGGCATTGAACGGGTTACGTGATGCTTCACTGGCATGGTTACAGCTTTTGACATTTACGGTTGAACATGTAGGCCTTTGGTCGGATTCGTTGGAACCATGTGTGTATGGTGGACAGATTGTGAAGGATGGTCATGAGATTGGGTTTTGTTTGTGTGTTGTGTATGTTGATGACATCTTGTTGTTGTCGACCACTAAGGAAGCCGAAGAACATGTGGTTGCAACTTTGTCGTCTGTAGTGCCTGTGAAGACAACTGGAGAGATCGGAGAAGAGGGAGGATCCCTGACCTTTATTGGTCGTGTTATCAAAAGAGAAAGAGATTCCTCTGAGATCACTCTGGGTGTTGATCCACATTATCTTGACTCTACGTTTCTGGATTATGGTGTTACCCGTGGGTCTGAGAATGTTCCTGACATTTCAGGACATCTTGAGAAGACACCCACGGATAGCAACTTTCAGAAGCCTTTGTCAGATGAAGCATACTCACGCTTCAGAAAGGCGTTGGGAAAATTGCTTTGGTTGTCACAGGTGCGTCATGACTTGAAGACATGGATGTCTGTTCTTGGGACACAGCAAGCGAAACCGATGCACGGAACTGAACAAGCATTGAAAGCAGTCTTGAGATTCTTGTATGTTGACATGCATGCATGCTTGTGTTTACCGAGCAGAGATGAGACCATCATGAGTCAGGTTGATGATACTCAACTAAGATCAGTCCATCTTCATTCTTTCAGCGACGCTTCACATGCACCGTACCGTTTCAACAACCGCAAAGGTGTTAGCGGTGGAGCTGTTTTCTTTGAGAGGTCTTTGGTAAGGTCTCTGAGCCGACAACAGCAAGCTTTGAGCTTGAGTTCATGTGAGGCAGAACTCTATGGTTTGCAATCAGTGTGTCAAGAAAGCGTTGCGTTTGGAAGACTGGTTCACCGTCTTCTTTTTGCACTTCATGAGATCGATGAGCCAGAAGATGTTGTGATTTGGCTGGAGAGCGATTCAAGCTCCGCATTGCAACTTGTGAGATCCATGGACGTGCCACGACGTTCACGACACATTGAAATAAGATTGCATTGGTTACGAGAGCAGATGAGAGAGGGTTTGTTGAAATTGAGACACAGAAGTGGTGTTAAAAATCCAGCAGATCTTTTCACTAAATGCTTGAGTGCTAAAGCTTTCTATAAACATCGATACGCTCTTGGGATTGTTGTACCAGATGGTTTGACAGCTGAGTTGGCAGAGCTTCGTGAGTTGAGTGTGTTGCAGAAAGTGTTGACTCAGGGTTCTTCAATTGCGATTGTGGAACTGTGTTGTTCGGAACATTCGAACTTGAGAAAGGTCTGTGAAGTTTCGAAGGTCCCATACATTGGTGTAGTTGCTAAGGTGCAGAGTTCTGGAACGTTGAGTCGTGTAGCTGTGTGCATCCGACAGTGGAAGAATTCGTCATGTCCACCTTGGGTGCATATTCATGCATCGACTCCTTGTGGAAGTGGAAGCCCGCTTCGCAATTTCAATCCGGACTCAGTCACTGAAAAGGACCAGGAATGGGATGAGATCATCAACGCGATTGGTGGTTACTTCAAACATGCAGACTCATGTTCGTTTGAGCTTCCAGAACGAAATACCATTTGGTCCCGACCTGAGACAGTGAATCTTTTGCAGAGTTTTGACATGAGGCATGAGGCTTTGGTGAGGTTGTGCAAGACTGGATGTCAGAACAAGGATGGTATTCCGATTGGAAAGACATTGAAGTTTGTTTCCAATTCAGCCTGGTTTGCACTAAATCTTCATTCCAAACTTTCTACATGCACATGTCAGACACATGCAGAACTTTATCAAATCAACTATACTGAAACAGCGTTTTACAACCGAAAGTTGGCAAGATACATTTTGATTGCCGTCAAACATGCTTCGAAGAAGAGTTGAGTTTGCGTTTAAAAGGGGGACCCTGTGACAGAGAGAGAGACAGAAGTTGGATCCACGTTTCGTTTCATTTCGTTTCATTTCTGTTTGCACGTTGTTTTTCAAACAAACGTTGCCAAAGACAAACAGGAGTTTTCACCATGTTTCATTTTGTGCAGAGTTTTGTTGCGCGATGCTGTAAGATGCAGTGTGTGTGCGCAGTGCAGAACAATCTGAAAGGCCACTGATCCTATCACACTTGTGATGGCGGTTCGACACTTCGTTTCACGTTCTAGGTTGATTGCTCCTAAGAGTTTAGCCACGGTCTAGTGTTTTTTCACTACCGGACGCGGTTTGGTTTGTAGCCATGGCCAAGTCTGGATGGACAGATGAGGATGAGAAAGCTTTGCTTGCTCTTCTTCAGAAGAAGTGGAACAGTGGGAATTCAGGGTCAGGCTATGCAGCCGGATCCAGTATTTTGACTCCTTTGGAGAGTCAAGGAGCAATGACAGATGGAAGCAAGCGACTTCGTGAGGCTCTGGATGATGATGAATTCGATGTGATTTCTTCGGCAGCTGAACCTTTGAATGCACAGTTGCCTGTGATGCCTATCCCAATCTTTCCTGGGATCGCCGACAAGGTCCTTGATCAGCTTACTGCTGATTTGGTGCCTGAAGGCATGAGTTTTCGAGATTGGAGCAGAACGAAGTTTGCGTTTGGAAAGTTTGCCAATGAAGGCAAAACATACCGTGAGGTATATGTCGATGATGAGATGGCGGGATATTGCAAATGGAGTATGAATCACCTGGGAAACAAGAGTACAAGTCCAATTGCAAAGGATTGGTATTCTTTTCTCTGCGCATGCAAGGTTGTGGAGGACTCTGGAAAGGTTGGAAAGCCAAAGGGTTGCTTCACTGGAACTTCAGTGCAGAGGCAGTTGGGTGATTGAGAATATCTTCATTGGTGCAAAGGCGAGGAAAGACTATGAGCTGGTTGTTCATTGGATGGTGGACAACGGGACAATTCGTACTATATGTATTGACCTGTCGAGCTTGGGCTATATGTGCTGAAGCTTGGATGAGTTACAGTTATACATGGAATGGAGTTCATCTCAAAAGGGGGTGTGAAAATTTGACATCTGTGGTGAGATGAATCCATTGGTCTTTTCTGCATTGGAAGAAGTGAATTTGATTTTCATCTTGATGATGAGCTCAACCGTGATGGTTGACATCGTATTTGCACGTTTCATGTTTTGCACGTTTTATTGGAGATGACGAAACCCAACAACGATATACTTTTCGTCTTCTTTGAGTACTTTGATTGCACGGAGAACATCGTGAGGATTTGAATTTGTATAGTGACATGGAAAATCAAACCATTTTCCATATACTTTGCTTTAGTTTTGTCGACAGAATCATCGCAGAAGTACACGAAGGAATCGTGAGAAGATCGTAGAATTCATTTTTGTGACTTCGGAAGAAGGAACTTTGTTTGACATTGATTGGAGAAGAGTAGTGTGTTTTGTCTCTCAATGATGATAGCGAGAGCAACGTTCTGAAAGGCATTCAGAACTGGAGTTGCTAACAGATCTGAGGGAGACATCATGAATCATGTTTTGGTGCTTGAAATGTTTCAACGTTTTTCAAACACTCAAACTTATTTAAACAAACAAACCATGTCTTGATGTAAAGACTTTTTGTGAGGACATGTGTTTTTGATCGCTTTTGTGAAAGTTAGCAGAAAGATGCTGACTGGCGACTCCGCATCATTTTGTGTCAAGGCGTGACACACCAACAAGAACCATAGCGACATGAGCAAGACATCTTGTTTCTGTTGCTTGTGTGTAAAAGTGGCTGAGCTCTGGGAGTGGTTGACTTGGTAGCGTGGACGGTTCTAGTGAGTTAAGGACGACGTCCTGGACGCTGACCCAAGGGTTTCGAAGGTTGTGTACCTTCTACAGATTTCCCGTCGCAACAGCTAAAATGAGGTTCGATCGCGAAACATGGAAGTAAAATTGCAATCTCCAAGTTTGGCGAAGTGTGTAAACTCTGTGCAAAAGCGTCTGTGTGTAAAAGCTTCTATGTGTAAAAGCTTCTGTGTGAAAAACTACACGAAAGATACGATGCAAACTAGTGTCTTGTACTTGTCTCGATACTACTCTTCTTGTGGAAATATCCGGTATTTTTGGCTGGTGAGCGCGGAAAGCTTCTGGCTTTGTGCATATTTGGATGAACGAGATGAAGCGGTACAGTGTGCAAGTTCTGCTTTGGTGGGGCGTGCATATTCTGCTTTGGAGAATTCAATGCTGGCATTCTTTGAGGAAGCAATTTGGAATTCGTGACTCCGGTCACCGGAAGAATGCTCGGGTGAGACTACATCAATTGGCCCGACCAATTGAGGTAGTGTCATCTTAGTGTTCGGGATTGTGTTTGGATATTGCATTGATATAACATTCGTGGATGCGGTGAGACTGTTATCTGTTGGGATCTGTTTTATGGTAACCATGAATATTTGTAAATAGATACGAAGCCTGGAGCACTTTTCGGACATGTCTTGATGACATTGAGGAGTTCAGGATTGAGCTGAGAACGTTTGCATGCATTTGGAATCAATCTGAATTGAGGACGTTTGAATGCACGAGTGCATTTGAAGTAATTCAAGAATGGGAACATTTGAATGCAAGTGGAATCGTATGCATAGAAAGTGTTTATGAATTCAAAGAACCTGGAATGGAGTTTCCAGAAACCCACAGAATTTTTCAGCGAAAATTGCGTTCTGTGAACTTTACTTTGATGGGAAACTTTCATAGAAAGTTTCCGCACTGTGACGAACCGATTTGAACTTTGAACTTTGGACTAAACTGAGTTTAGAGTGGCTGTTTTTTGGTAGCTGAGTGTGTATCTGTGAATAGTCGACACGTCGTTTTGAGTTTGTTGGTTGACAGGTTAACATCGAGACGGTGTTTGCCGATGTACCTCAATGATGACAACTGACCGAGCACCCGTCATCATAGTGAGATGACAAAAATGGGTTGCCGGTCGTCTGAGGGGGCATCAGAGACCGCAGTGTCGATGTTGACTATCTCTGGTTAGTTGAAGAGAGTTTTTTGAGAAAGATCTTCGGATCTTGAACGTTTAAACAATTGTTGCAGTCAAGCTGTATGGTTGCTTTTGGCTCAAAGCCAAGGAAACTGCAAAGAAGTAGTCTGAGACAGTCACGTGGTTTAGTCCATCTTGCTTGTTTGTTTTTGCTTTGGTTCGTGTTTTTGCTACCGCACCTCTGAGAGAGCGTCCAAAAGGGTTGAGCTGTTCCGAACCTGAGAGCTTGTGTGTGGGAACCGCGTTTGCGTAAACTTCGCTGTGCGTAGGTTGTAGGAACTGCATCTGGGTGTAGGTCCTGGGATTTACGTAGAAAGGATTTTTGAACCAACTTGGGTTTGAATTTTCCGCATGGTAGCGGAGCTGCCAACGTGCAGCATCCGTTGTAGTCAAGTATCCTTGCAGTAGTGTAGTTGCAATGTCTGGATCTGGTGGTTCTGGTAGACGCGGAGACGCTAGGAGGCGTAGGCGTAGTGTAGAACCTGAAACAGAAAGGTTTCGCGGAGATGATCCTTTGCAAAGAGATGATGCTTGGAGAGACTGGTTGAATAACCATGCAAGGCAACGCGATGAAAGACTTCCAGGTCCCTTTGTCACAAGCGTAAGCAGGGAGCCAATGAGTCCAACTCAAGCAATGGAGGGAGGTTTGCAGCCCCCAGGTTTGGGTAATTCTGATGGAGGTGCACGACAGCAGGCAGGTCCAGGTCTAGACGCGACGAGAGCGCATGAAGTACCGGTTGATGATAGTCTTCCGTCGCTTAGTACGCCGCCTGGACAGACTGGACAAACTGGAACAAACGGACAAACCAACGTTGAAACGCAGTTGTTGCAGATTTCTCAAGCCTTGGTGTCTCTGCGGAGTGATTTGCAGGGGCAGATTGGTAGGAGTTTCGGTGCTCTTGAGAGAAGACTTGAACAGGTTGAGACTGGGAATGCTGCGGGTAATCCAGTTAGAAACCAGACTGCTCCAATGCAGGGTCCTGGTCAGCAGTATTCTGGGGATGGTGACTGTTCTTTCAATCGAATCGGGAGCCCAATACGCAGACATGATCGTGGACATGGTTCATCTGGTGACACTGCACGTCGTAGGGATGTCAGTGGTGAAAGGGATGTACTAAGTCGATCAGAAAAGTGGTTGCCAGCTCCCCCAGTACCAGGTACTAACACTTGGCATGACCGAGAGACTGAAATCACAGGGTTTTTCAAATACGTTCAGTCTTTGAGAGCTTGGTGCCAGTTGGCATCGTCCAAGATGGCTACGGAGATTGAGCAAAGTATCAAGTGGCCTACTGAGATAGTGTATTCAACTTTGACTCCGGGTCAGCAAGCTAGGAGTAGTCGACTGTTTGCATTGTTGAAAGTGGCATTTGCTGACCATGATCGTAGTGATTCACTCATTCGTGCCTTCGAGGCGGGATGTGCAGTCCACAATTCTCCACAAAAGCCTTTTGGTTCATGTGGGTACGAGCTGATCAGGGTGTTAGCTTTAGAGTTTTCACTGAGAACTAGAACGGAGGCTATTTGCCTTCGAGCAGAATTGTTGCGTAGAGAGTTTAAAGTGGACTCAAAGAGCATTCACGTAGTATCGGACTTGGTACGCATGATTCAAGTTGCAGTCAACAACTATGAAAGGCTAGCAGAGACGTTGCCTGTGGGAATTTCTAGGGCTGATTTGAAAATTACGTCTTCAGATTTGGCACTTCTTTTTATTCGGAATTTGCCTCATGATGCGAAACAGTATTGTTTGTTGCACTCAGAAAGCGAAACTTGGGAGGCTTTGCAAGCAGCAGGTCTGAAGTATGAGAGACAACAAAGGTTATATGTTGAGCTAGGGGCATTTTCGAAGCGCATGGTGCATGGAGTTGCAGGCGAACAGGTTGTTTCAAGTGATGTTGATGCACAGGGTTCAGAGACAGTTGCAGCTGTTGGTACTGGTTGCGGTCGTTGTGGGAAGAGGACACACAAGACTGAGGAATGTTCCACAAACATGACTGGTGTAAAATGTTTCAAGTGTGGAAAGACAGGCCATATCGGTCGTAACTGTTTGAGCCAGGGTCAGAACAAACCTGATGAGAAGAAACCTGTGAAGGGTAGTGGAAAACAAGGTCAGAAAGGAAAATCTGGTCCAAGTCCCAAGGCGAAGCCCAAGGCCAAAGCTAAAGGCAAGGGGCAAGGCAAGGGGAAGATGTATGAACTTGGTGAGGGTGAGGAGGAACAGGAAGAGGGTTATGAAGAGGCTGGTGAATGGGAGGCTCAAGAGGAGGCTTCTGGTTCAGGTCTTCAAATGGCTCTTCTGAGTTCTTTCGGTACCTCTGGACAGTGTGTCTTTGACATTGTGTGTGCGACTGGGGATGATCTTGGCGGATGAAAGCACGGAGGTGCATGATTTGGGACCAGATCTTAAGTCGGACTGTATGTCTGAAAAGACTCATGAAAGTTCATTGGATCAGGATGTTCGTTTTTCATGTCATGATGTGTCATCGGTGTGTCGTGGTAAGGCGACAAAGGGTGTCGGTGGGGCATCAGATGTTGTTTTCCAAAATGGTTCTTTTGGGCTGATTGGATCGAAATATGTTCCTAAAGGGGATGTGTCGTGGTTCGATGGGCTCATTTGTATGCCACTGCTGTCATCTTTGGAGACTAGAGGACAGGATAACTGGTGGTTGATTGACTCAGGTGCCAGCGTCACTGTTTTGTCGGAATCTGCATTGAAAAATGGTTCATTTCGGATTCTTTCAGAAGAAATTGTGAAAGATGGTCCACGGTTTTTTGCAGCGAATGGGACTGAAGTGTCCATGAAGAAGAAAGTCGTGGTTCAGACCTATCTTAGCATGAGTAATCATGTTGGAGAAAAGGTTGAAAGGGAAATCAAGTTGTCTGCACTGGTAGGAAACACTAGTAACAACATCCTGAGTACTACGCAGCTGGTTGAACGTGGATGGAATGTGAATCTTGGAAAGAAATCTCAATTGATTCATGAGGGCATGGGTCTTTCAGCCGATTTGATGTCGTGGGCAGGGTGTCCATGGTTGTACCTTGGATCCAAGAAAGGCTCCGGCCGTCCAGTTGCTGGGACAATTGAGGTGTCGTGCGAAAATCCGTCAGGAGCTGGGGAATCTTCGATTTCGGTACTTGAGTGGAGCATTAACCCAGTCTATAAGAAAGCAGTCGTTCAGAGTGACATGGATGAAATGCATAGGGCTAGGGGACATATTCCTTTTGACCCGAACTGTGCAATTTGTCAGAGAACGAAAGGGGTTTCTCAACACAGACGGAAACAAGACGGCACAAACATTGTCGAATTAGCAGCTGATTTTTTCCATTTGAAAACATTCAAATTTTTGATCATTTGCGAACGGTTTTCTGGCATGGTGGGGGTTGTTCACATGGGTCCCAACACTGATCATGTTCGAGCTTCTGTTCAGAGATGGTTAGGAGAGATGGGTTGCTTAGGAGACAGTCATGGTGTCCTTGTTGTCAGTACTGACGATGAAGAAGCAGTGGGAAATGTGTTTTCTAGACTGCAATTAGGTAAGGATGTCAGAGTTTCCAAAGCGCCACCACAGGGACGGGCGATGAACGGGTCAGCGGAGAGATCTGTTAGAGCAATCAAGGAGAATTTTGTTTGCGTGTCAGAGGAATTGCGAATACAGGGGCTTGCGATCTGTGATACTGAAACAGCTGTAGGAGCAGTCTTGGAGTATGTTTGTTTCATGTTAAACAGTCATGCATCAATCCATGGGAGTTCAAAGACGCCACATGAATTCCTTTCGGGAAAGAATCCAAGTGTGTCCACGCGACCAATCACTTCCATGTTTGGGTCAGTTGTGCTTTGTGAGTTACCCCAATCGGCACAGGCCGACGACAGACCTAGGTTCTTGGAGGGGGCATACTTGCGTCCAGAATTCAACAGTAAGTCAGGACTCTGCCTTGTGATGCTTGATGGTGTTCTTCGAAAGATCCATCCAAAGAGTATTAAACTTGTTTTACCAATGAGGTGGGAAAAGTCACTGCTGAAAGGATTTTGTGTTGAGGGTTAGTCCCAACATAGATCAGTAGGAGACTCTGCTCCAGCGGACGCTGTTGAATTCCAAAAGGTGAGACTGTCTGACAGTCCACCAACTGAAGAACCAGTGTGTCCAAAAGGCGGGCCACCTCAGGAGTGGTTTAAACAGTATGAAATGTACACGAAAGACTGCGCAGCGTGCAGATGCTTGGAACTTGGTCAATCGAGAAAGGGAAAGGTACACAGTGCCAGCTGTTGTGCAAACTATGTCCGGTGGTTGCGAACTCAGAGACAAGAGGCTGCTGAAGCGGCTGAGAGAGAGAGGGCAGCGTTGGTTAAAGTACCCCCCAATGAATGGTTTGATCAATCTGGGTATACACCTGGTTGTCCGGCATGCGGTGCATTGGAATTAGGTGTGAATCCTGATGGGTTAACTCATTCTAGTGAATGTATTGATCAGTTTGAAAAGCTGTTGAAAGATAGCCCAGCTGATGTGGGTGATTCCATGAAGGTTGATACCTCAAAAGGGGGTGTTGGGAATGATGTCAATGTTGATGTAGCCCAGGGCTCCTTTGGTGGGGGTGTTAAACGTCCGTTGGAACGATCGGGGGAAGCCAGTGATGATAGCTATGCTCCGAGCATTGCTCCTAGCATCCATGAGAAAGAAGAGGCTCGGTTCTCGAGTCCTAAGAATGTTGAAGATGCACAGATAGCTGATGGCTCCCACGTGTCAACTCGTGGAACGAAACGTGTAGCTGATGAACAGCTTGAACCAGAACCTGAATCCTTGGATGTTGGGGAGTCTAGGAAACGACCTCTTGGAAACGATGGGGACATGTTGGACAGTGTTGGTGTCTGTGTTACCGATGATTGTAGCAGGGTTCATGGGATCATGCAACTTTCAGAGGGATTCACCGGGGCTGACATGTTCTTCGAAGACCAGTCGTTGTTGCAGTCGGTTGTTTACCAAGGCGGTTCTAAGTCAGAGACAGTGTCGTTCTGTGGATCCTCGATAAAGGTTTGGAAACCAGACTATGCGGTTGATGATTCGACGTCAAATACCCTAGATGGTAACCTTACTTTTTCAGGGATGTTGACTGAAGTCAAGAATCTGGACAGGGTTAGTGCAGGGAAACCACTTAGACAGTCCGAAGCCACTGCAAAGGCGGATGAGTATGGTGTTCGCATCATACCATGCCGTTGGGTCACAACGGAGAAGGTGATTGATGGAGAAGATGGCGTACGAGCCCGTATAGTGGTCAAAGACATCGCTTCTGGTGGGGGCAAGGCCAAGAGCCTTGGTATTTCGTCACCAACACCCAGTTCAGAGTCTATCAAAATGGCACTTGCCATCGGTGGATATTCCAATGCGTATGGATGGACGCTGGATTGTTCGGCAGCCTTCATGCATACACCTTTGGGGAAGGAACGAAAGGTGATTGTGAGGTTTCCGGCGTCGATGAGTTGGCCAGATAACTCACCATTGTTCATGGATTTGAGTAAAAGTCTCAACGGAATCAGATCCGCTTCTCTTGATTGGTTGGAGTATGTGCAGGGAATTGTGAAACCACTTGGATTGACATGTGATGTTACTAGTCCATGTGTGTTTACCGCACCAGGTACGGTCATGATCATCTATGTGGATGACTTGTTAATCTTCTCAAACAAACCTGACATGGGGAAGAAAATTTGGGAGAAGTTGAATGTGGTAGTTCCCACGAAAGTCACGGGTCAGTTGTTTCCAAATCAAGAGGGGTCCATGAAATTTGTTGGAAGGGTGATTCGTCGGCAAGCTGGGGCCAAAGAACTGTTGGTTGGTGTTGCACCAGGGTATCTCGATTCCTGTTATCGTGATTATGGAATGGAGAAGATGAAGCTGGGGAGACCTGTTGTGCCTAACTTGAGAGAGACACTTGATGGTCCTCCGGAACCACCATTGAGTACTGAGGCATATCAAAGATATCGTAGGAGTTTGGGAAAGATGGCATGGCTATCACAGACTCGAGAGGATCTCCATATTTTCATAGCATACTTGGCTACGGGTCAACATGCTCCAGATGGTCGTCATGAAAAGGCCATGAGGCAGGTCCTGAGGTTTCTGTTGTTTGATGGTGACCAAGAATTATCTTTTCCATCTCCTGGGAATGTGAAATCTTTGTTTCAGGATTCGGTTGAGTCGTCGGGAGAACCATTAATGGTGGTGTTCTGTGACGCGTCACATGCACCTATGAGGGCGACTCAGAGAAAGGGAATTTCTGGAGCTTTCATTTTCGTGTTATCTTCACTGGTGAAAGGTTTCTCACGTCATCAGACGTGCACATCACTGTCAAGCTGCGAATCCGAGATGTTTGCAATCCAGGAAACGGCACAGGAAGCCATGGGTCTCTTACCGTTAGTGAGAAAGATGGTGAATGATTTTTTTGGGAACTTGGCTGGATTTGAAGGTAGGAAGTTTCCTATTTTGATGCTCACCGACTCCGAGTCGGCTAAGCAGTTGCTTTCAGCACTTGATGTTCCACGCAAGTCAAGGCATACGGAAGTGAGAATTTTTTGGTTGCGTGAACAATTAGAGAGGTATATTCAGCTTGGTTGGATTGAAGGGCCTATAAACCTGTCAGACATCCTAACTAAGTGTTCAAGTTACCACTTTGTTCATAGAGCGACTTGTGGATTTCAGCCGAGAAGCCCAGCAACAACCGAAGGGTCTCAAGGTTTGAAAGGGTCTGACAAACCTTTGCATACACTGAAACCTCGTGACAAAACGATTGCATTGATTTTTGTTGAGTTTTGCTGTGATGAACAGAGTGCACTGTCACAACACAACACAGCGTTTGCGTACATTGGAGTAACCGCTGAGGGGGAAGAAGCATCGACTTTGCGAAGCGTGCTGGAACGATTGGAACGCTTGTGTGCTAATGCGTCGGCTCTTGGAATGCGTCCGCACGTACATTTTCATGCGAGCTGTCCATGTGCGTCTGGATCTCCAATACGGTACTTGCGTCAGGATGCAGGGTCTGAGGATATTCGGTTCGCTGAACTTGAACCCCTTCTTAAAAGGTTGCCGTCGTACCGCAAGAAAGCTGATACATTCAGCTTGGAATGGCCAGTGAACAATGTGTTATGGTCATATGCAGGTGTCAAGGACTTGTTGAATGAACTAGGTCTCAAACAGGAAGCAGTTGTGAGGTTGTGCAAACTTGGGTACGTATCGCGCTCAGGTAAACCTGTAGGAAAGAGGCTGAGGTTTGTGTGCGACTCGGAGGAGTTTGTCAAACCGTTGAGGCGTTTCCAGGCATGCAGGTGCAAGGAACATGCGCAGCTGAATGACGTGAACTGGAACGAGACTGGTAAGTATAACAAGTCGCTGGCGCTAGCGTTGTGTAACGCGGCGTACGCGTGTGCGCGAGCGAACGGCGTGCACTGAAACACACACATAGGTGCGTGTACAGCAGTTGATGCTCTGTTGCAGTCATGTCACAGAGAGTCAGAGAGGATGAGACAGATCGTACAATTCAAACAAACGGATGTATGGACAGACAATGGACGCGTTGTTTGTTGCGAGTAATCTAAGAGGGTAGCAATGATTTTTTTTCTAGGATGAAGATGAAGTGTTGCTTCCACCTGGAAGTCTCCTGACCTTTTGCGTGTGACCTTGCTGTGTTTCACACGGGAGCTAAGTATCATCTCCCGGGCTGTATACATGTACAGAGGAGGCCTAAGAATGCCACGCTTTTGTGACCTTGTTTGGACTGTTTTGAATTTCAGCTGAAGTCACGCGACGCGTAACCATGCTAACTTGAGGGTAAGGAAGTGTTTGATCCTGGCGGATCTTCTTAGGGGTGCTGGTAGGGGGTTGAAACAGTTTTAGCTCTGTATGGGTATCCGTTCGAACGACGCCATGGATGGACGAAGCTTCCCTCGAAAGGGGGTGTGGAAATATCCGGTATTTTTGGCTGGTGAGCGAGGAAAGCTTCTGGCTTTGTGCATATTTGGATGAACGAGATGAAGTGGTACAGTGTGCGAGTTCTGCTTTGGTGGGGCGTGCATATTCTGCTTTGGAGAATTCAATGCTGGCATTCTTTGAGGAAGCAATTTGGAATTCGTGACTCCGGTCACCGGAAGAATGCTCGGGTGAGACTACATCAATTGGCCCGACCAATTGAGGTAGTGTCATCTTAGTGTTCGGGATTGTGTTTGGATATTGCATTGATATAACATTCGTGGATGCGGTGAGACTGTTATCTGTTGGGATCTGTTTTATGGTAACCATGAATATTTGTAAATAGATGCGAAGCCTGGAGCACTTTTCGGACATGTCTTGATGACATTGAGGAGTTCAGGATTGAGCTGAGAACGTTTGCATGCATTTGGAATCAATCTGAATTGAGGACGTTTGAATGCACGAGTGCATTTGAAGTAATTCAAGAATGGGAACATTTGAATGCAAGTGGAATCGTATGCATAGAAAGTGTTTATGAATTCAAAGAACCTGGAATGGAGTTTCCAGAAACCCACAGAATTTTTCAGCGAAAGTTGCGTTCTGTGAACTTTACTTTTATGGGAAACTTTCATAGAAAGTTTCCGCACTGTGACGAACCGATTTGAACTTTGAACTTTGGACTAAACTGAGTTTAGAGTGGCTGTTTTTTTGTAGCTGAGTGTGTAACTGTGAATAGTCGACACGTCGTTTTGAGTTTGTTGGTTGACAGGTTAACATCGAGACGGTGGTTGCCGATGTACCTCAATGATGACAACTGACCGAGCACCCGTCATCATAGTGAGATGACAAAAATGGGTTGCCGGTCGTCTGAGGGGGCATCAGAGACCGCAGTGTCGATGTTGACTATCTCTGGTTAGTTGAAGAGAGTTTTTTGAGAAAGATCTTCGGATCTTGAACGTTTAAACAATTGTTGCAGTCAAGCTGTATGGTTGCTTTTGGCTCAAAGCCAAGGAAACTGCAAAGAAGTAGTCTGAGACAGTCACGTGGTTTAGTCCATCTTGCTTGTTTGTTTTTGCTTTGGTTCGTGTTTTTGCTACCGCACCTCTGAGAGAGCGTCCAAAAGGGTTGAGCTGTTCCGAACCTGAGAGCTTGTGTGTGGGAACCGCGTTTGCGTAAACTTCGCTGTGCGTAGGTTGTAGGAACTGCATCTGGGTGTAGGTCCTGGGATTTACGTAGAAAGGATTTTTGAACCAACTTGGGTTTGAATTTTCCGCACTTCTCGTTTGCCTATAATACATTTTTAATATATTGTTTTGTAATATGGTGTCTCCATACTAACAACAGAAGACCCTGCTCCTCTACGCTCTCGGGCCATCCGTCGTCTAGTTTTTTGAGATATTCTCATTTGATGAGAGCATTGGAAGGACCTGTCTTTGGGTGCGTGCTCCTTCTATGGTTTGGTTGTATTATTTTCTTGCGTTACTGAACTGGATGGGAGCTCTGGAACTGGAATTTGAGACGAAGAAAGGTTACCATTAGAAGTGGGCAGTGAATCCTCGGTTTTGGATTTTGGCGACAGTGATCTCCTTTGCAGTCAAGTTTTCTCATGGTGATATTTGGATGTATGTTTGCGAGACAAACGCTGGAATGATCAGTCTACACGGGGATCATTGAGCAAGTTTTGAGTTATATTGATGCGGATGATCCGATCATATGGCTCACTGATGAACTATTTTTGGCTTTCATCATCGCAAACTTTGGACTCTGGCATCAACTAAGATTTGGGTCAGAGACTGTGGTTTGCCAGACCGATATTGTGGACGCCGAAAGGGGGTGTGGAAATATGCCTTCTTAGTGCACCCTCCGCAATACCGTGCAGCAAGTGAATATCTGAAGGTTGTGGCATGACCAGCTAAACGGAAGTTATGACCTTCACCATTGAGAACTTCATGAAGCCACTTGACGTTCTCAGCGGTGCAGAATGGCATTGTCAGGCCTGAATTTGGTGGTTATTTGCTAGTTTTTTGGCCCCGACGTTTTGTTATTGCTCCACCAACTTTGGATCTTGGCATTCTGTAAATGCACCATACATAGTGCGTTAAGGCACAATGTATTCTACGTGGATGTGATGACATGGTGTTTGATACACCATGGGACTGTCAATATTGTCCTGTGGACACCTGATTGACATCGAGGTGCTCATGGCAATGGTCAGCCCATTGCTCTTGTAACATCTGTGGTGGACGTCAACGGTTTTGACGACCCGGTACTATATGGAGACACCTGATTGTGAACTAGGTGCCCGTGGCAATGCTCATTGCATTGCCTTGTACTAATACAATGGATGACTCTTCTTCTTGTTTTAGTGGCAACTGAGATGATTGATCTCTACCGCTGTATGCTTTCATATCCAGCTTCATCCATGGGAGCTGAACCTTGACATGGAATTGCGATTGGGACATTTGGTTTCCATCCTACTATGTGCTGGGATGCGATTGACATGCGTGAGGCATCATCATATCCGAGTGTGTATTCTACTCTCTGGTGATTCTGCACCACATGGCGTTCGGTGATTTCGTCGACTTTGCTACGCACTGACTTTACTGGATGCTGTGGGGTGTAGAGCAGAACTTTCTGCTCTCCATCGTGTTTTGGGATGCTGGAACTTATTTTGGCTGAACAAGATATTTTGGAGAAGAAGCACGAGGTTTGGGAAGGTTTTGTGAACCAGAAGAACATTGTATAGAACATCAGAGAGAATCTGCTTCGTTCTTGATTGTATAGAGACCTGGTGATTCATGTTTGCATGAGCACCAGAACTATTTGAGAAGTTTTGGAAGTAGATCAATTTTTTGTAGCTAGCTGAATTTGTGACTCAACGCAGTTGGAATTGATCCATCAACCTTTTAGGAAAAAGGCTGATTTTGAACCAGGAATTGCGTTTCCTCAATAGACATTGGCTCGAGGGAGCTCTAGTGTCATGAAGTTCAGAATTGAACCGAGCTGTAGTTTCACAGTCAGCAGTACAGTACGAACACGTTTGGGGGTTTTGCTTCTTGCGGGTGTGTCCCGCTTGTTTGTTTGCCTCCTTTGTGTTGCGCCCGAGCGAAAAGACCGAAGCTGGCGTTTTCTTAGGAGCCGAGGGTTGAAACATTCTTTTTGTAGGATTGAAGCTTTGACTTCGCCTGTGGCCTTTGGTGTTCTAGACGGTTGTAGACTTTATGAGAACAACCATCTACGCATACACAGACAGCAGCGGTGCAAAGGGCATACTCCAACGTCAAGGAGTGTGCCACCTCAGGCATTTGAGCTGCAGAATCTTGTGGTTGCAGTCCCTGGTGTCAAGTGGCACAATCAGACTTTGCAGTGTCAGTGGAAACACAAATCCAGCAGACATTGGGACGAAGCGCCTATCTGCACCAAGACTGAAGTCGTTGATGGCAGCGCTCGGACTTTTCAATCGAAACACAGGAGCACTTGAAGGCAGCGATGACCCCGGAAAGGTTTTCGTCAAGGGCTACAACGTTCGCGCTCTTCTTTGCGCCTGGAGCCTGCTGAGTTTCCGAGGATGTGATGGACCAAGCTCAGCTGCGGATGACAGAGGTCTTTTGGTCTTTACAAGTGTGCTCGTTTTTTTGATGATGCTGCCGTTGGTATTTTCATGGTTTGGTTGGTTTGCGATGAGTGTGACACAACATGAGCCCGAAGAACCCACAGAACCTACAGCAATCTCAAGTGGTGATGCTGCAGACCCTGGCTTGCATGACACGTATGGTGCTCCAACAGTGCCCGCACTTTCCTACATGCCTCCAAACCCACACACGCTTGGAAGCAGCAATGACTGCTCCAGTTCAGGGGCAAGCAGCTCAAATCAGTCAACTGTGCGTACTGGTGACAGAGATGCTTCAGGTATGCCAAGGTTTGAGATTGCAAGAGATCTTCCACTTCTGGAGATACATGGTCGCCAGAGGCAATGCTCACTTAGATGTATGAGAGATGTATGCGTCATAAAGCTGCAACAACAGATGCTGGAAGAACGCTCTACGCTGAAAGGCTTGGTGTCTTGCGTGTTGTGATGAGAGAATGTCGCAGCAACGACAACGAGCTGAGGTTTGCAGCGAGTCAGATGACCCGCAGTATGAGCGACATCTCCTCAGATGAGGAATTTCCAAACAATGGTCTATTTACGAACGATATGTGCGCAGTGCTGGATGATGCCCAACGAGCAGTGGATGTTGGCGCGCAGCTTGTCGAAACTTTGGCAACAAACTCCAACACTGTTCCTGCCTCCAGTTCTCATGTGAACGCAGTTGCCGATGCAATGGTTAGCATGCTGTCGTCAAATGGACAGGAAGCAGCCGAAGAAAAGATGCAGACAGATTCTGATGTGGAAACGGAGACACAGAGTGAGCGTGGCCGCAGATACATGTCAAGTGCAATGTGCGAGGTGAGCGATCCAGAAGAATGGATGGTGTACCACCATGGTCAAAGCAGTGAATCTGACACAGATGCTGAGGTCCATCCATGGAATTCATTTGTAGCTTCACCTCATGATGAAAGTGAAGCCGAAGGTAGTCCTAAAAGGACACTTGCAAGAAGTGGCACGGCAATGCGTGTCCCAGCGGCGTTACCTTTTGGCCACTCACAATTTCCAACATTTGCTAGGATGCAAAGATCTCAGTAGTGATTGATGCCTTGTTTGCACATGCATCAAGGCGGGGTGCATGCCATTTACGGCAGATGTGCAGTGGTAGTTTCATGGCATTGGTGGCAACCCATGTCACATAGACTTGATCAGTGTAGTATCAGTTCTTATCGTGAGGCGCTTGTATCTCAAGCAAAGGAAACAGAAGTTGATAGAGAGGACGGCGGGAGGCGGACGGAGGCGGACGGCGGATGTCGAACAAAAAAATAAAACCCCACATAGCGATGTGGGGAATGATTGCCTCGGCCCCAGTTAACAACGTTTGTTCTTGGGTGCTATGTTTTCAAAGGAACGGACAGCAAGACCGGAACAAAGTCATAGCGCAGAGATCATGACGCGCACTTGAAACTGCAGAAGGGTGTTTTCCCAAACTAGTTTTTGTGAACCTGATGCGCGTTCATAAATTCGATCCTGGGAGGTTTGTTCAACAGGAACTCACCATGGTTTTCCTGCTTGAATGGATGGCGCCACTGGTAGCATTGAACAATTCCCATGTTTCACTGAAGTTCGGATTAGATTCGAGTCCATGAATGCATGGACCACTTGAGTCATTTTTTAAATATGTTAACAACGTTATTGCTGCGATTCTATGCAACAACCGCCCTTGGCAAATGGGTCAACATCACATGTTTAAATACCATTCAAATCGGGGAAAAAACCCTGCGGAATTTCAGGCCACGCAAAATTGACCACCCATGTTGTGTATCCACATGCCGGTGCCAACGACCTGCGCGATGTCATGGTTCAAGTGTTTGGAACGCATCCATGAGTAGGGCGGGACCGCGAAATACCGGCAACCGCAGCCCGGTGAGGGTACGGTTCTGAGTCGAGTTGCAATTCCCGGCCGAAACCAAGGTGAGACAATGACTTGGAGAAACTGGGGGAAAAACATTGCATTTTTGGATGTTAGTGATGTATAACCTACATCCATGCGATCAAATCAATTTTTGGATTCCTGTGGTTACATCCATGGGTGTGGGCGTCGACAATGGATGGTGGAAATGACCGCGTCTCACCATTTGGGGTAAAAACCCAGCTTCAAACAATGGGTTTAGTTGTTGGATTTTTCCACTTCACAATTATAGTTGCATCGTCATGCATCCTTTATATGGGATTGTTGCCAAATAGGATATCCCCGTCTTCAATGATCAGTTCTCATTTGGTTGGAACAACATGAAACAACCATTTTTTGCTATTTCTGCTGTAAATCTTCCATTTCAGGACAAACCCTTCTTCCACCATTTCCTTAGTGCCGTTGACGGGAAAGAAACCCTTCTGTTTTCGCCCTCAAAGGCTGGATGAGCACACCTACGGTTGGATCCTCAGTGGTCTTGGACCCTGGTTTTTTTTTTGGATCTGGTCATTTCTTGAATCACTTTCGAGAAATCACGGATTCAGGAAACATATCATTGGATTACCCAATTATTATCCCAATTATTATCGTTTTTATTTATTTTCCTGTTGTGTTGATTTATTTTCCTTCTGGTTTGGTTGCATGCGAAACTTTTCTTCGTGAGATGCTTCATGAGGTACCACAAGGAACAGGCGCCGATGCGGACGCGCCGTTGACCCCAGGAGGCACGTCAAATGGCGGATCCACTAGAGATCAACGTGTCAGAACATGGGGGATTTTTAGTCCAAAAGAGTGGCAAATTTATGATTTATTCATAGAGAATGGGGTTTGAACACATCAAATTTGGGGATACCCTCTGGTGAACTAACATAGCAATGGACAATCACCATTCTTAATGGGAAAATCCACTATAAATAGCCATTTTCCATTGCTATGTTAGTTCACCAGAGGGTACCTTATTTAAAAAAATAGGTGCCATTTGATGGTCCATCAAGCAGCGTGGCAATTCGGCCATGATGATGATCATACAGGAAACCCCGCTAGTTGGGGTGAAAAAACTTCCTGGTTCCCTGCCAAAAATCCCTGAAATCATATGGATGTAAATGGTATTGGAAACCGGCCCACCTATTTTCCCAAACTCTACCACTCAAATACAGAACTTTCTATTTGGCTGAATAATGAGTCCCAGTTCACCAACAATCACATCCAAGAATGAATGTCAGAAAAAATCTCTAGGACACCCGCATAGATGGGAAAAGGTCATGGTATCCGGTTAGAATTTCCCCTTTTTTCTCAATCCACATTTATCGATAATCCAATATGCCAATCCAATACTAGTCCAACATACAAAACCCACATTGGTGCTTGCTGTTAGCCCATAGAGATCCACCCAACTCAGAACTCCTCCCGCGGCGCTTGACCGCCAGTCCTTCCAGCCAGCAATCCAAGCTTGGCAGATCCGGCAGCCCTCTTGAAGGCGCGGAGAGGAAATCAGGGAGATACTGGGATGATCCTTTTGGGGATTTAAAATGATTTACTGTTCTCCAAAACAAACCATTTGCTTGTTTGGCTAATGATTTTAGCCACCTTGAAACCAGGGCTGCTCCAGTTTCTATGCTCCCTATTTCTCAAAGTGACTTTTTTTTTATGGGGCATGCCGGGCATCATGTCCATGAATCCCATCCCAAGATTGAACATCCGCTTTCTGAGGTCCCAAAGATGTGCTTTGTCACGAAAAACTGTGGTTTCTGAGGGGTTGGTATTTAGATTATTTAGGGGGAATTATGATTATAACTATTATAGTTATTCCATTCCATCACCAGTTCTACGGGACACCGCCACGACAACATCCAGGTTGGTTGTGCCATCGTGGTAGGCTGTGCTCAGGCTTTAGAGGCGCTCCGGACCAAAAAAAAACACCAAATTCTATTCCACAAAAGACTGAAATTGGCAAATTCCTACTGAAATGGTGGTAAATCACACTTCTATCTCTTTGTGGTAACTGTGATTTCTTCTGGGTATGATTCATACTGCCCCGTTTGCAACTCAACAAATAGCCCTTCCCCTGCGATTTCCCATTTTGGTGAATCTTCCTATTTTGATAGCCACGGGATGACGTCGGGTTTACCCATAGATAGTTGGCATGGGATGGTCGAATCAGACAGGCAGATCAGCAGGACCAGTTTATCACCTATGAGTGTATGTGCGTGGGAATTTTAAGGACTTTTGGACTGATGATTCATCATTCGCATTTTTTTTTAAACGAATCATCGGTGCATCCATGAAAAAGTCTTGTCATGATGAAAGACACTGGGAGCTTTGAGACGTCCATTTTGGGATCGAGACCAAGGGTCATTTTGGTTTCACAACTAGCTCTTGTTTCAGGTAGCTTCATGAAAAAATGCTTCGAGTCAACAGATACCCGTAATCAGCTCCATGGCTTGTTGGAAGATCCCGTATGGTTTATTTTCCCAGCTATTTTCGTTCGGGTCCCAGCTAGCCATATTGGATTACCGGAGGGTACGTGCGAACGAATCAGTAATGGACACTTCTCCAAGATCTTCGCACAGGCAGCGGGAGAAGAAAGTTCTTGGGAGCCTTGGTTGGAAAGATAGAGTCTACCAGCTGTGGCCTTTCAAACATAGCTGGAGTCATGATCAAACTGATTCAGTTAAGATAACAGCAGCTTGTTTGGCTAAGATTTAGCTAAGATTTGGCTATTCTGATTCTGATCCTGCGCACGGCTGAGGCGGAAGCTCCTGAATCCGAGCCCAGAAAAGGTTCCAAGGTGGGATGTGTCGTGTTAGCGCAAGCTGCCGCTTCAGCTAGCTGGCTTCAGTGCTCTGTTCTCCAACGAGGCCAAAGGCAAGTCCAAAGGGAATAGCAAAGGTGTGCGGAGCTCAGACATAAATTTGTTTTCCAACTTGGTAGGGAGCATAGATACGGTATCTCTATCAATTTTACCCAGGTTTCCATCTCTTTTGGTTGGGATTTACATACCAAAATTGCAAAAACGTTGCCAATCTTTCCAGTTTCCCCGTTGTTTGATTTGCAGCCACACTGGGTCAGTGTTTCCATTTGTTGCATCAGTGATATACAAGATCATGAAAAATGGGTCAATCTTTGATCTGTCCTCCGAAAATCACTAAGCCTAAGCCTGTGAATTCTCATGTTTCAATTTGCTGATCTCCAGCCAAAATCCATTCAAAAAACAGGTGATGAAGTTCGTCACTACTTTTTCAGTGATACTTAAGATCCACCATATCAAAAAATTGTGGGTGAAACTTTGCTCTAAACATGAAGCCGAATAGTGAGGGGGTCACCAAAACGTTTCTTTTTTCATCCCCACGAAATGATTATCCCGGAAAATTATCCCCATAATATCCCCATAATATCCCCATAATATCCTCATCATTGTTAGTGAATATTCCCACGTTTTTTCAAATCCCAAGCACGGAGCATGGCGGAGCTCAGGGGCCCCGGAAACCACGGCGTCTCCCGGGGCATCACTTTGCCACGTTGTCAGCCGGGAACCGAGTCGTTGGGTCTCTTTGAGACCGACCTTTTTCGAGAAAAATGATAAACCTGGCAGCTTTTACATGCTTTTGTCATTTGTTTTTTTTGATTCATAGGGGGTTCAGAAAGTGGTTTCCTGGTTTTCGCTTTTTTTTTTCTAGGCGTTTCCTTCGACCATCACTTCGAATAATGTTTGAAACTGTTCATACCTGATTTTTTTGGCGAACTCAAACGGCCATAGATGGGAGCTGTTGGGATGGTGATCAGATCACTAAATGGGGAGCTGTTGGGAGCCCAATTCCCCCGGCTCAACGTGTAGAAAATGGTGGAGTTTCGTGTTGTTTTCTCAATCATCATGGAAGGTGAAATTCCGAACGGAAAAAACATCGATTGATGATGGAGTTCAAGAGACCCCAACCAATTGAAACAGTTAATCTAACCTGACTGTCTGGGAAATCCTCATTGTTGATGAACAGCATCCTTTCTACAATTGCTTGTTTTGTAGTAGCCAAACATCTGATGATATGATGAAGAAGAAGATGATTGATGATTGACGACGTTGATGTCAATGTCGATGATGTCATATCGATGATGTTGTCGTTGATGATTCCTACTATTTCCAGAGTTTCGATTTTGGAGCCGATGGACTTGCTCCAGTAGCTCTGATCTCTTAGCATCTTGCACCGCGCCAATAGGCCATTTGCCAAGCAGAGAAAGAACGACAAGGCTGGCCAACTCTGCTGTGTGGCGTGACCAATTTTCTGCAAGCAGGCGCCAAAGGAGCGGACTCCGCTCTCCATTTTTTCGTTCTGAAACCAAGCTTCATATCCCTACTTTTGGGGGTGATTATCATGTCAATGCTGTAGTCCCCCAGCTATTCTAATGTGGGAAATCGTGCAGGATGGGCCCCCCCCCCAGTGAAATGTTTGTTGGTGAACACAACCCCATCTAAATATAAGTTATAAGTTATAAGTTATAAAGTTATAAGTATCATACACTGTTGTTATTATAGTTATTTGCACCAACTTAGCGTTCACGACCTGGGTCCCCATCCTGTGATAAACCACAGGGATTTTTTGGAGCCACGGTTGCTTCAGGTGAAGCCCCAGAGGAAGTGGATGACGACTTGGAAGAAAGCCTGGGTTTGCAAGCTGGCTCGGAGCCCCGGCCGGCTGTATACGGTAGCAAGCCTCCAAAAAGCTTCAGTTTGTCAAATCCTACTAACATGGTTACAATTTTAACAAATTCTATATATCTTTTTGTGAGTCACGGGGTTATATATTATGTATATATAATTATATATATATATAATATACACAGAATAGTGGACGTATATCCACATTGTAATCTTTGTTCTTGAGTTGCTCGCAAAAAACCCAGGTGTCTTTCCCGGAGGCCGTCAAAAAACGAGCCAACGCTTTCCTCCAGGCGCAGCGGTAATCGTTGTATCCCATGTATCACAATCTGGTTGGTTGACATCACCATTTTTGTGGCTTTAATTCACCAGCAAAAACGAAGATCTGGCTCTGGCATTCAGGAAAACAGTGCCATCTGTCGACAGTTCTGAGGTTTTCGCAGTGCCCCGCGACCGTCGTACCAGACTGAGTTGGAGTCACCAGGTACCAGGTCAGAGCGACAGTAGCAGTTCCAACCCCTTGGCGATCCATGGGAACATTTTATCGAACTGAATGAAGGATTTTCCCAGGCAGCTGATTCCAGGTATCGACGTTGTGTTTTTGAAGAGTGGCATCAACAATTTAAACCGGGTCGCTGGATTCCAGGGTGCCAATCAGGAGTTTAGAGCGACAGGGTATCCATGATATTATATCTGATATTCCACCAGTGGATTGTTACCCTCTGGTTATGTCAAACATAGCTATTGAACATGACCATTTATAGTGGGTTTATCCATTAAGAATGGTGATTTTCCAGTTCGTTATGTGGCTGTTTGCCAGGCCGGGTAGATGGGAACAATTCCCCACTGTTTCTTCAAAGGAAATTGATTTTTTCAAATCAAGTCCAGAGGGTTTCCATTCATGACTTATCCTCCGGTACTGAAATATGGCTTGCTGGAACGTCTCCCATTAAAAAATAGATGATCTTCCAATTGATGATTTTCCGAGCTTTTTTCACCAGTTACAGATGGTTTTTTTACAGTGTACCATTACCCGGCCTGGTAAACATACCAAAAACGATGGAAAATCACCATAATTAATGGGTAAATCCACTATAAATGGCCATTTTCAATAGCTATGTTAGTTTACCAGAGGGTATCTTCCTATAGTTTCCCATCATCTTTGGATTTCCCAGCGGCCCGTTCCCAGTTGAGATTTGTCGTGACAGTGATGATGCAAGGCACGGCATGGCGCGCCCCACTCCACCGTCTCAAAGTTGCTTGAAGGCTGGTGCAACAAGGTATGGCTTGAGATGGGAACCGATATGGGGATATAGAAGGTTATAAGCATAAGATGGGAAGCAACCAGCAACAGTAAGATATGCGGGTGAAAGAGTCATTGAGGTACCATTCTAGACCCGGATAGTTGATCCTTAGGAACAGAAATATCATGGTTCGATTTCCCAAACCCTGAGGCGGAGAAGTGGATTGAATAACTTTGTCTCAGAAGTCTGACCCTGTATTCTGGATTTACCATATTTATATACCTCCCTAGGATCCCTAGGGTCCTTAAGAAGAATGTGCCATGCGACAGTGTCAGCCCTGAGGAGGGAAGATTGAATCTGTGCTGGAAGAAATAGTACTGGTTGCTCCAAGCTGATAGGCTAAAGCTTTGGAAGGTATGCCTCACTAGTCACAGTGGGTAGCCCCTGCCATTCTTCCCCAGTGAAGCAGAAGGGTGGTGAATTGGCGCGTCAATTTCGGTTTTTAGCGACCCGGGGCCATCATTGTAGTGCTGGTATCTCCATTACAAAGCATCCAACATCGATCACCATCAACAAGGGTGGTATTCCGATGTTTAAATCACCATTACTTGCCGTTGACATTACTATGGGATGTATATATATACATATATATATACATATATGTATATGTATATATATATATTATATTGTATTAATATCAGACTATGATGGGATTACAGTCATGGTTAAAAAACATTTATTCCCCCGTTATTCTGGGATTATGTTCATTATTAAACCCATAGTTTTTCATACTTACCAATTATGGGACAAATTCCATTGCTGAAAGTTTGAATCAGTTCCCTTCCATGCCGGTGTTTCAAGATCCATTGATCCCTTTCAACAAGGTGTCCCCATCCATTCCCACTCTTAATCTAATGGGACAATTTTCTCACTCTGATCCCCATGATTTCGTCAAATGGTCAAGGCCAATCTTATGGGCTGACCAATGCTATAATCTCATTCCAGAATTCTATATATAATCATTTATATTACTATTACTATTGAAACTATTGCTTTGACCAATCTTATTGTTAGTTAACACTCCCTATGTAAATGGTTGGTCAAAGCAAGGTAAACTCCCCGGAATCCATGTTTCCTAGAATTGGTTAAAGGGAACATCTACATGGTTTCCTGCAGACTTTCATTCATCCCGAGCATTTCGGGTATAAATTCAAGATTAAGTCCCCCATGTAAATGGTTGGTTAAAGCAAGAAAAGCAAGAGGAAATCACCTGAATCCCAGAAATTCCTATTGAATCCCAGATTAACCATGATTAACCAAGCATTTGCCAGAATTTTCCAGAATTTTCCAATTGAATCCCGAGAAATTCTTATTGAATCCATGGGACTTTTTGTGTCACTTCATGGGTCAGAAGCTCAGGCACTACCCGCGAAGAGTGTCCAGGACTTCTTGTCTGCTGTGCAGGTGGAAAGCAGCAGAACTCGCTGTTTTTTGGTGGCAAAACATGGCTAAAATTTATTGGGATATAATGGGATATATAGCCAACATTTCAATAAGATTGAAGCATATCTTCTAAGATTGATGGAGGTGCAAATTCTGTCTTGTAACTTCCTTCAGTTTGTCCTCATACTTAAAAAGCATTTGGCATTTTTTTTTGGGACTTTTCCTTTTTTTCCTTTTTTTTTTTGCTTGAAATTTCGATCATTTTTTGTGTTTCATTACCAATCCTTTCCCGTCGTTCTGGTGTCACTTTGGGCAATTCAGCACCCTGAAAACAAACAAACGAACCATCCATGATAATTCAACCATCAAAGATTGGGTTTAAAGTTATTGAAGGGGGATTTTTCAGAAATGAGTTGAGTAGCGCAACATGGCAAGCGCGGAAAGTTACGATGAACGATAGGGAGTTGGGGTACCCTCTGGTAATTTAACATAACAATGGAAAATCACCATTTTTAATGGGAAAATCATCTATTTCTATGGCCATTTTCAATAGCTATGTTAGTTTACCAGAGGGTACCAATTCTCCATTAGACCAATGTTTTGTTTTTGATTGACATCTTCATTGGTGGATAATCTGAAAACCGCTTGAAACCTGGCCAATTCTTAGTGGAAACCATTTGAAGCGCGACTATGTTGACCTATATCCTATATCCATATGTAGTATATACAATATATATATACAATATAAAACATAATAATGATAATGATAATACTAAACAATGTTAATAAATGAATAGATATAAATAAATAAATAACTAACTAAATAAATAAATAACAATAATAATACATAATGTAGATATAGTATGTATGTATATAGATTATATGTAGCATCCGTGGCTGCATCAACCTCAAGGAGATTCAGCTTGAGGAAAACTTGGCTCAACTGATGCCAGGTCATCGTGTTCAGAGGGTCATTTCACCCGTCTCTGGCGAAGAAAAGCCTTCTGGAAAATTCTGGGGCCATGGTGAGTAAAACCAGTGTAATCCCTATAAATATATTGGTGATTTTACTAGCCATTTTTTTTTGGGTTTATGGGGTGCCAATAGTATATTGGGGAACCCCTATACCCTCTGGTAAACATACAAAAAGCTATTGACAATTGCCATAGAAATAGTGGATTTTCCCATTAAACATGGTGGATCTTAACAAATTGTGATGTAAACGTTCACCGGAGGGTAAACCAGTAAAGAACCTGCTGGCTTTTCCGCTTTGCCCCCCCAAAAAAAAGATTTCTGCGCTGAAAAACCGCAAACCTGGCACAGGAATGCCGCCTTGAACAAGCCCAAGAAGCCTTGCGCCAGGCGGTGAGGGATGAACTGGACATGGATCCAGGACATCAGGTCCCAACTGGATCAAACATGGAGGTGTTTACAAGCAGCAAAAATGGAGATTTCTCCGTTGAACAAGCGGATTTGACCATGAAGAATGGAAGTTTAAGCAAGAAAACGTGGGGATTGGGCCAAATCAAGATAAGGATTTAACCCTTGGAACTATCTTTTGGTAATCTACCCTGGCAATGGAAATTCACTTGAAAAGATAGAGATTTGTCATTGCCAGATTTGCCAGGTTAGACTACATAGGGCATTCTTAACATCTTGAGTGATTAAGCGCAATGGAAAGCCAACCACCATTTGGAATAGAAGATATTCATCGACCTTTTTGTTTCTTGTCCAGCGCCATGTTAGTTTTAATAGAATGAGTGAAATGGGCAAGATAGAACCAATGTAGGATAGGAACAAATCAGAATGATTGTGCATTAACAGCATTAACAAGTCACCTTCAGAGATTCGGAGTGCAAAAAAGGACTTTCACTCAATGGTGGGTCGTAGGACCACTCAAACTTCAGCTTGGATGGTCATTTCACCAATTCTTGGAGCAAATCTTTTCTTCCGAGACATTGTTGGAATCACATGCGATCCACTTGTTCCCCATATTTCAATGTTTTAAAGCTTTGTTTTACCTATTTTTCAAGCTTTTGTCCAGTTCCACGGTATGTTGTTTAAAGTCGCGGGAATCTGGACTTTTTCGCCAGATCCGCGCCGCCGGGAGCCGTCGCTCCAAGGAGGCCCGTTCCGCCATAGAAATTTGGTCTCCGATATTTTTGGAGAAAGGCATCTGACTTTTTTGGGGAAGTGATGAATAAAGCGCCATTTTCGAAAATGGTGTTTGTTTTCCCAAAATTGTTTCAATGGCCGGATGTAGAGCATCAAATTGGGCATGGATTACCTGACGAACACTCCGAAATGGACACCCAGCCTGTATCTGGGCCGGAATGGCTGGTCTGATTTCTAATGGGGAAATGTCATCCCCAGCTAAAAAGGCAACAGTAACTCAAACAAAATCAGGTATCAAAGAAAATTTCGATGTTTTCAGGGGACACATGGCCATGGTCAAGTTACTGTGGCTCACCTTCGTCCCAAGTTGGGTGATGTATATACATTTTGACACGACAACATGGGCATGGCTTAACAGCAAACAGACGCTAAATCAGGCTGCTCTTCACATCTCAGCCAAGACTGAGAAATGATCTTCATTCTCGATATCCATAATAGTTATTGATATATATATATTTATGTATATGTATATATATATGTATATATATATGTATGTATATATATATATATTAGATATGGGATGAGTACTATTGTTGATAGTGGATAAGAATGGATCGTTTACATATGATCTCCACTGCCAGGCCTTTGGAGGCATGCGAGCGATGCTGTCAGAAAACTCAGTCAGTTGAGTCATGGGCGATTTTTTTAAAGCTGAATCAATGATCATATATCTATAGCATCCCAATTATAGTAACATATACCTATTAATATATCATGCCACTTTTGGGGGGCGAAGGATAGCAAAAATCGATGAACATCGATTGAGTTTGCCCATGATTTAGACTATTTAGACCCTGACGACCTGACGGGTATTTTTTTTGCGGGGGGATGAAGGATTTAGTGGCCATCCATCTAGTTCATATTGATGCATCAATTGATCCATAGATCAAATCGATGGAATTTCTGCATTTATGGGACCCTCATGGAAAAAACATCTTTCGCTTCGCAAATGCCATTTTTGGTGCCTCCGCAACCTGGGAGTCGAAGTGGATCGTCCTGGATCCAGTGGATCGTATTTGTGAAGGCACTACTACCTAGAGTCCAGTGCCACTTTGAACCAGGTGGCGCAGGCGCACTGATGGCAGTGGGAAAAATCTTTCTGGGGACCATTTTGGATCAGATCTATCTTGGATGCCAATCTCATTGACAGTGTGACACACTTGCTGTGATGGTCAAATCTTGTTTGTGGTCACAGTAATTTTTAGCGCACAAATTCTCAGGACATTTTTATGATTTCGGCCCTAACCTCGACCATTCATTTTTCCTCCAGATCACTAGTGATGACATCATCCACCCCTTGGATCTTGAGGCACTGAGCTTTCTGGATGAGCTCAAAGCAAGCTCTGATGCTCGAGCCTCAACCTGGAAGATGGGATGTCCTCGGGAGCAGAGTTTGTAAGGTTCAATGAAGTTTAAGGGAAGATTTTCGGTACCCCCAAATTGATTTTTTGGGTTTCCTGAACTCTGGGAAAGGTATAGTACTGGTGGAAATTATGTTGGAATGTGTTTGATTTCGACAAACGTTTCATCATGTTTGAAATGGCTTTATTACTCCCTTCCCTGCCCCTAAATACATTATCTTACAGTAATACCCTGGGCCACCGCCGAGGTATTTAAAAAGGGCCTAGGGGATATGACTGGGGGCATGGGTATATCCCATGATCCAGTACCCCCTGATCCACATGATTTTTTTATTCCTTCTGCATCCTTCTGCCACAAGAAAATTGCATGGTAAGTCACTAAGTCCCTGTGTTTTCGACGCTGGGCCGCAAAAAAAAATTATGCCATGCTATGCCCCCAAAAAACGGCATAGCGAAAAACAGCGAGTTAAACGGTGAGGCACGACTCGTGAGCTCGGCTGCATTCAATGCATTGCTGCGTGGGCTTTTGTCCCGGAGTGGCTTTGAAGAGGACCGGAGCCATAAAGGGACGGACGGGATGGAGTTGTTGAAGTTTGGGGCAGTCAGCAAGTTAGATAAAAACCTTGGATTTCATATATATATATAGATACACACACACTATATATATATACATACATATACATACACATATACTTATATGTAAAAGTATATGTATATGCATATGTACATGTACATGTATATGTATATAATTTGGCAAGATCAATTGGGATGAGGTAAACTAATTCTACTAATTCTACCTGTTTTATTCCATGAACATTTTTATCATCTCTGTCTGTAACCCAAAAAAGCCGTATAAATCGAGGGATTTTGACCCTTGAACAATGGATGTCTAGCCACATTAAAAAGAAACGGTCATTTGGGTTCCAAGTATCACTGATTGCCATGGGCTACATGTTCACATATGTATAGACATAGAGATTATATCAGCATGTTTGTTGACACAACAGGCAATTCTGAATCATCCGGATAATTCGGATTTTGTCGTTGTGCAATACCCTCTGGCAAACAGCCACATAACTATGGAAAGATCCACCATTTATAGTGGATTTACCCATTAAAAATTGTGATTTTCCATAGTTATGTTAGTTTACTGGTATTCGCATGCTGCATTTTTGCAGTATGCGAGATATCTAAGAGGTCAGGGGCAAGATCAGTATAGACTGGTCTCAGGTAAGATCTTACAATTTTTGTTGATCTGCAACTTCCGAAGCAGCTGTACATCCCAGTTGGTTTGTGGGAAAAGAAGAACTATGTGGCTGAGCTTTACCTCATTAAAAAGTGGGTGACCCGACCATGGTTGCTGAACCCAGGCCCACTTATATGAGAAGCAATAGTTAGTTATAATAGAAAAATGTTGAATGCAACCACTGAACCAGGAATCACTGAGATGTTGAATAATCATACAAAGCATCATTAGTTTTTGCAGGATACGCTGGTAAGCTATGATTGTAGGAGTCATTTTGCTGGAATTATTTGGTTATTCTTATGATCCAAATGATAATAATCATATGTTATGAATAACTATTTTAAGTACACTTTGATTTATTTTGATTTTAAACCATGTTATTTGGGTAAACAATCACTTATGTAATAATTACATCCACAATGGTATAAACGATTATGTTACATAGCAACCCCAAAAAGATAGAACCATTGAACACCTGAACTGTTCCAAACCTTTTTCACTTCCTGGTCTCACAATTTCTGTATATTTGGGGATCGCTAAATGTGATCATCACCACCCCGCAGTCATAAGTTGGTTTACAACCCCATCTACTGTAACTACAATAAATCTAGCTATAAATTAGAGCAACTTAGTTATCGACTGGAAACCCTACATTGTTCCAACACTATAATCTGCAGGTTAATACCTATATATATATAGCTGTTATGTTTTTTATTATTAAATCATATCCCAGTTGGCTTTTTTGGTGGCTATTGACCAGTCTATTTGCCAAGGTCAAAACATGGATAAAAACACCCATTAAGGATTTATATACCATTCTGTTTGGATTCTCATGAAATGGGATGGATAGCCATGATCCATGTAACACATGTACCATGTTTTGACCATGATCATACTGCTTTATCCCAAGAATAAGCCTCAAATAGGGCTATACCCAATCCTAAACTTCAATCAGGGATGGTTGTTTGTTAGGTATACCACATCAACCAATATCAATTTGCTCATATTATTAATATATTTCATTATATACCATTGTATCCCCTATTTTGTTTGGTAAAATCCGATAAATCTCATTGAATCACCATAGATATTGGTTAATTCAATTGAGATTCAATATATAAGTTTGGTTAATATTGGTCCCCAATTTTTGTTCTGTTTGGTTAATCACATCATCCTCATCATCCTCATCACCCTCATCATCCTCATCATCCTCATCATCCTCAACATTTTCATACATTATCAACATGATCAGCCATAAAGATCATGAATCAACTGAGATGATTTTTTAGATCATGGAGCCAACTAATAGATATAATAGATCATAATAGTATATTCCATCATTATCCATATTAGTATATTCCATCATTATCCATAATTTTGCAATAGTATATTCCATAATAGATATAACAATAAAACTGATAATTGTTGCAGTTCTATTCAGCATCTTTGGGGACCACAAACTCTCGATGTTCCGCCCGCGACGGGAACCCCGCGACGGGAACCGAGGCCCAATGGCTCCGCAACGAGATGCTCCGCTTTGGCGTTGCGCCCAATGAGGCCGGACCGGACCGGACAAAGAGCAGAGTTTTGGAAGGTGGGAAACAGAAAAAGATGACGTTTAATGGTGATTTGATGGTGTTTAATGGTGATTTGATGGTGTTTAATGGTGATTAATTGTGTTAAATCCCATTTTAAACACCATTATTTTATGACATTGTGTTTCATGGTGATTTGATGGTGTTTCATGGTGTTTATTTCATGGGATTGTGATGAGATTTCTGATGGGATTTACGATGGATTCAAGGGGATGAATCATGGTGGTGAAAAATGGTGTTTTTTTTTTTTTTTAATGGGATTTAGCTCGGATGGACTCGGATGGAATGAGCTCTTTATAAAGGTGGATTTCTACCAGCTGAATATGAAGATAGAATGAGAGAATAGCTATATTTCTATAGTTATATCATGTTATATCATGTTATATCCATATAAACCCTATAGTTACTTTTTGGTAATATTTTAGTATACCCTCTGGTTATGTCAAACGTAGCTATTGAAGCTATGGCCCAGTGGAAATAGTTGATTTACCCATTGATAGCATGGTGATTTTCCATGGTGAAAAGTGGCTGTTTACCAGAGGGTAGAACTAACCTGCAATTGGCCCAACTGGCGAACTGTCTTGAAGTGGCCACATATTGAAGGCGCATTGAAAGGCAACTGTAGGGATCACGAACACTTCAGGGGACAGACAGTTTTATTGGGGCTTTCACCAGCTTCAAGGCATCAAATCGGTGTATTTAGCCCCAAGTTCGAGCAGTTTTGGGGAAAATGATGATGGACCATTTAGTTCGATGATTTTCCCAGCAAACCTCCAACGGATTTCCCAGCATCACATTTTTTTGGGCCTATTGACACACCCAGCCCCTTGGCAATGAAGCATCCCCTACCCAGGACTGTAGCATCCCCTGCAAAAAAAAGTGCATAGGTTTAGTCCCCAAAACAGAATGTCCCTATACTTCCCATTTTGAAGTGCAACACCTGAGGTGGTGAAACGGAGGTTCAACCCCCTAATTTATTGTGATTTTGATCTAGGAGATCTGCTTGTATCAAATTCTAATGTTGCCATTTCAAGAACTATCCTGCATAGTTTCATACATCATCAAGTGTCCATTGCAAATCATTCATTTGAAGCACATATACCAGCAACATGTCCAGAAAATTGGTGTTTGGGCTGTTTCAACAAAATCCTGATCTTCAAGTTGCTGGCCCACAGTTGAACTGTATAGGTAGGGTTTATGGTGGTGAAGTATAGGTAGATGGGATTACGAGCTTTATACCAAGCTGTGCATCTAATTGGCGCCTTTTTTCGTCCCCAGTGATATACAGTAGAAGATCACCAGTATATATTTGCACCATTTTGCAGCTACAACATACACAAGCCAAGAAACAATTGGACAGCACCAACTAGGCTTCATATTGATAAGATCTGATAAGTACGTTGGGTAACATCAACTATGTCCATTCACACGCCGTCAATGAATCCAGAAAAATGATCATATATGTCCATACCTGAAGTATATTTCTGGCATTTCTGCTGCAAGCTCCCGGCATTTTCGAAACAGCGTAGCGCGTCGCGCGTTGTTCCGCGCTAGGCATCGCTGAACTTGCTGATGGACACGGCCGCCAGATCTGGATCTCATTTGGATGAAGCCTGGGACATCCTGGAGGACCTTTGTCATACAGTCCCACCCGAAGACAGGAAGAAATGGATAAATAATCATAGTATATATATATACATATGTATATACATATGTATATGTATATGTATATGTATATGTATATGTATATGTATATGATATGTATATGTATATACATATTACATGTACATGTACATGTATATGTATATGTATATGTATATGTATATGTATATGTATATGTATATAATATTGACTACCAGCCCACACAAGACCATGGTTGAGTACTGGACCTGTTCAGGGGTTCATATGCTATTCAAAAGGAGGATAGGATTATATAGATCGGAATAGTTTTTCACCCACGGAACACAGATATTTTCCAATATTTGATACCAATAATTGGAATTATCAGAATTTACAAGAGCATTACTTACATATATTTTACATAGGGATTATTGCACATGAACTATATATGAATGGGCACTGGGGATTTGCTTCACCTACCAAAAAAGCATGTGTTATGGACAAATCAAAGGGAAAACCCCAACGTTGCTGAAGCATGATGGAATCAGATTCCCAACTTTGAGACCTTTTTTTTTTCAATGCATGGTTATTCCCTTTGGGCATACCAAAATGATCCGATCGCATTTTCCCCACATCGTTGAATGATGCGAGGTCAATGGGGGTATAAAAAAATCTGGAACTTTCCCGAAGTTCTGGATTTTCGCAGGAGATGCAGAAGCAAAACTTGAAGGCTGACAAGTGCGCCTTCCCGACGGTGCTGTCTCGGAGTCGCAAGGGTCACGTGGGTCACATTAAAATTGGGCCTTTGCAGGTTCCACAGTGGATGTTGCTACGGAAAAGCAGCGTTCTGATTTGGGTTCTGATTTGGAGTGTGGCAATTGGACAACACGAAGCCAATCGCGATTCCTGGTTGATGTATGAATCTGTGCACAATTACCAAGAAGAACCATATAGAATACCTATACCGGGTATACCGGTTTTTGCAGGGTTCAGAAGTTGTGATCATTCTGCTGGAAATGGCTTGCCTGGTTGGGTGGGATTTGGCAGATGTTTTTGGTATTTTCGTAAACTTGCATGAAGACCAGCGTGGTGGGAGGAATCCAGGTCAGGGCGTCACCATCAGTAGAATCTTCTCTGGTTTGGGATCATTTTACCTACTGGCAGTCGCCAATGAAACGCTCAGAGAAATTTCTGGTTCTTGTGAGGTGGCAGTATATGTGAACTTACATGAAAGGGAACAAATCTACATATGAAAAATAATAATTTCCGCAGTTGTCTCGAAAAAACTCATGGCTATACCCTCCGGCAAAGTAACAAAACGATACGGATGTCCATGCTTGTGTCAGGTTCGGAGAATGATCTGCATTTCTGCTGGTGAGTTTTCATGAGTTTTTCATTTGACTCTTTTAATGTACTGAAGGGTATATGCGGATGGTAACAGCGGATAGTATAAGATATTGTTGAACTAAACCAGATCAGCGATTACCACGGCACTACCTTGTAGCATCATCGTATTCGCATCAATGCCCAATTTGATGCTTCGATCCACCAACTTGTAACCATAGATACTTGGTAAAAGTATGTAAAAGTAATATATACATATATATATATATAAATACATATAAGCCAACTTAGCCTAGCTAACTTCTCCAATTCTGGTTATAACGTGTTCTAACCATACAATACTCTGCATTCATGGTCAACTCCATCTGATTTTGGGATTTTTCTTCGCGTTGCTGGGATTTCAGGTACACCGTCTCGATCCTCACGAAGCAGCTCTCCGATCGAATCTCTGACAAGAGGCCGGTCACCTGGAGCAGAGAACATCGCCGCAGTTTTACCATGGGGAGTTTTCACCTGAATTTCACAAGGTGGTGCCCTGTAGTTATAAATTGGTTTATACACCCCATTAACTATAGATATATCAACTATAAACCATAGTTATTGGAGTTATAAACCAACTTAGCTATCTAGGGGGCACCACCTTGCATGAGTGAAACATGGGGCTGAAACATGATTTGAAAACATGGGACACATCCTACCTTTTTGATAGAGAAAAATTCTCAGCCCAGGATGGACAGCCGGACAGCCGGACAGTTTGGATTCCATTTTTGGCGCCCTGGCTATATAATCCCTTCCGAGCAACAGTACCAATCCCAGCTCTAGTATTGGATCTGTTCATTTTGGGGTCTTATATCTATGGTCTAAACACCATTGAGGATTGTTAAATCCCTATTGTTGGATGGTGACACCCCCCTATTCCCAGAATAAACGGAATAGCGTGAAAGGGGATGGGATGGCTAAATATCAACTTATCGTTGATGAATAATTCCCTTTATAGTTTGTCAGTTGAACCCTATCGCTGATAGCCATCGATATTTTTTTGCTGGTTACATGCAGCTATATCCTACTATTCCTGGAATGTATGGGGGCCTAATCCTCATTTTTTTTGTGGGGATATATATATATACACACATGTTATATGTATGTATTATGTATATATATATATTGCATACATATTCCCCGATATTCCTTAAACAAGTTGGACTAAGTTGGACTAAACACCGTGTTTCATAGTTCCATTCCCTACTCTTGACGGTATTTGCATACCGCGAGAGGCGCGTGCCTCGCGGTGTGGCCATGGTGGAGTACTTCTTGAAGACCCAGCCGGAAGATGTGGACGAGGTCAGTGGCGTGGAAATCTCAAAATGAAGAACACATGTGGTTAATAGTGGTTAATAGTGGTTAATAGTGGTTAATAGTGGTTAATAGTGGTTAATAGTGGTTAATAGTGGTTAATAGTGGTTAATAGTGGTTAATAGTGGTTAATAGTGGTTAATGGTGGTTAATGGTGGTTAATAGTGGTTAATAGTGGTTAATAGTGGTTAATAGTGGTTAATAGTGGTTAATAGTGGTTAATAGTGGTTAATAGTGGTTAATAGTGGTTAATACTGGTTCAATGGTGGTTAATATTGGTTCAATGGTGGTCAATAGTCAGGATCAGTGTCACAAAACCCTGGTTGATGATTAGTTGGGGGATTCTACTACCCTTCATATATCGGGAACTATAATAATCCAAGAATGGGGAATACCTATAAACCAACCAGTATAATGGAATGATAGAGGGATTTAGAACACTGCTCATATGGGAATATTTCATGGGAATATACCATCCCTACTTGGTGGTTCATCCCAGAAAGTGGCTTATAACTCCACTTATAAGTGAACCAACCCTACTTGGCCCATTTATAACCAGGGTTACAACCTACTTACTAAGTTGGTAGACAATTCATCCCATTATAATCCCATGAAATTTTAGCCGTGTTACCATCGTTCCCATTAGTTACCGGTGCAGGATTTCCCTTGCCCATCCACAGGACATTGAAGAAAACCCTGGGACATATTTCAGCCGGGATATGCCTAACCTCGGACCTCGGATAGTCTTAGTTTAATCCTTTGGATTTTTCTATAAAGGGAACATATTCATAAGCAGCACAGGTTTTTTTTTGGATGACTATCAAAGATTGACCATGATCATAGGGATAGCATGGGAATATCATTCAGGTATCAAATAGAATGGGATATCTAACAATAGCACATTACTAATCATCTTATTAATCATATTACTGTATACAATATGAAAGGTGGTGCCCCAGTTCGGAATCGCTAAGTTTGTTTGTAAGTAACTATAACCAAGGTTTATGGTGGATATATCTAGATTTACTGGAGTTTGCAAGGCAACTTATGTATGGAGGCACCTTTTTTTTTGTGGGAATATTTCATCGGGATACAATACCAACGATGTAGCAATAGAAGCTGGATATATTGGGATTTAACCATCAGTAAATGGGACTATCATGGGTGTTAAAGGGAACGAGGTAGTTATGCATGTGTAACATGTATCATCTACAATCTGACAATTACCGCCATACATTGGCTCAAGCGTATGGAGAAAAGGGCTGCTTCGCGTGACTCTGCATGGCAATCGTCGGCTACCGGTAACAAGGGTACTACCTGATCGAGATAACATCCGGAACAAGGATCAAATTGTTCACAGGTTATCAGCCGTAAGGGCTCACTTCTTCCGTCGGAAGAGGAGTACCTGCGTGCTGGTAGCCGGGCCGTCTGAGTTTAAGATTGTGGACGCAAAGGACCAATCAGCTCATCATCGCAAAGATGCAGGGCGGCAGCGGAGACTCGCGCAACACGCAGTTTACCTTCAATGAGAACACTGCTATGCCGGTCGAGGAGGTCACTCAATCTTCCCCTGGCGACACGGCAGACAGTGGTGGGATACGCTCTACCCGAACTACACAGTCCGGATGGCAAGTTACATCGAACAGACGAAGAATATCCATCCAAAGTACACCAAGATCTTCTCGAAACAGTGCTCGAAGTGATGTTGTCCGTCAAGGGCACCGAACATCTCGAGGACGAACTACCCCAAGGGACAGATCCACCAGGGCCGGAACCGACCGAATTGGTGAGAGGACCGGGGACACTCGTGTTAAGAGGAGATCAACGGATACTTCTGTGGCTAGTGAACCTATTGCCATGATAGAAGAACTACGGACACAATGTCAATCCCTACGTAATCAGTTGAACAACATGGAAGCATATGCTGCATCAAGAGACCAACTGATTCATGACATCGAGATCAGATTCACTGAATATCTTCGGGAACACAACCAGAATGTGTTTGATGAGGTCAATGCACTCAGTCATAGATTGTCATGTTCCGCAAATGAGGTTGCAGAGTATCAAGCAGAACTAATGGTAGCATCTCAGGAAGACGAAGGTGCAACAATACGCATCCAAGACCTTGAACGCCGAGGTGCCCTGATGGAACACGGTGCAAGACGGATTCATCAACGTGGTATGGAGATCCAGGAAGAGTACAAGGATGAAGTACATCACCTTCAAGGACTATTGGGTAATACGGAGGCAAGACTGCAACAACTTCATCAGACCAATGTCTTAACTACCGATATTGCCAACAGATTGTACACTGAAGGTCAAGAAATGCAGATGGGTTTCCAGAACTCAATCATGGAATATCGTAATCGATCCGAAATGGCATCCTTCTCAAGCAATCAACTTGAATTGATTAGCCAACAACAATCAGTTGCAGTTCATGAATTGTCTGAATGGAATCAGCTATTGAGTGAAGCTCTAGTTCAATCTCGTAAACAGGCCGAATTGTATGAAAGCAGTATTGAAGAGATCACTAGAGAATCTAGAAAGAAGGTTTTCGAGGCAAATCAGGCCAAGTTGGAAAGTGATCTGAAGCACCGAAACACTGAACATGATACTGTCAGAAGAATTGCATCATACAGGAACCATGAGGCCGAAGCGATATCACACCTGAGGCTTGAATCACAAGCTAGTGCAAATTCGATCGCAAGGGCAGAACACTATGAAGAGCTCTACGCCAACGAGCAGGAGATGAACTGTGAGTTGAAGGATGAGATCAAAAAGCAGAACGTGAAGTTGCGAAGATCATTAACTCAGGGCACGACGACCGACGGTCGTGGCCCTGATGAGATGCTTGTTGAAGATCTACGAAACCAAGCCAAAATAGCTCAAATCAGGGTTCAGGATCTTGACCATGAAGTTCATGAATGTTTACAGGAGAACATATTGTTAAAAGAGAGATTGACTGAAGTTGCGGATGTAGGGGCGTCGTCCTTCTCCAATGCTGAAGTCCGAACTTTAAGATCTGAACTAGAAAGTGAGTGCAAAATGAAATTGGCTAGTGGTGTTCAACAATATGAGAGATCATGCATGTTCATGGGGGAAATTCAGGATAGGGATGAAAAGATTGGTATCAAGAATTCTGAGATTATTGACATGAAACGTCACTTAGATGAACTGAGAAAGAGTCTCAAGGATTCTGAAACATCTATGTCCAGGGTTAGCCCTGATACACTTCCCTATTCGGCAGGTATCCCCAACTATGATCTCGCATCAAGACTGGTCATCGACAAACTGGAGAATGAGGTGAGTGAGGCTAACTCTGAGAACGCTATCCTAAAATCTTGGGTATCACAGATCGACAAGGAGTTGACCTACGAGACAAATGCTGCTCAATCTTACTGCGGACATGCTGGATCTTCTCAACAGCAACCTTCTCAATCAAACAAAAGAATCACCGATCTGCTGAAAGAAGTTGACAACAAGATCGCCGATGGAACTGAGAAGGACTATTACAAGCCTCCGAGCGGATGGGGCGGTCCACCTGACCCTGATGGGCCTTCTGACCCTTTCGGGCCCGACGGTCCAGGACCACCTCCAGAACCTCCTGGTTTGCCTTCAGTTCGAGGATCGCAACGCGATTCAGCAGATGATATCTCCACAGCGGCATACACGGCAGAAGAAGTACCGAGAATATCGAGACGGGAGGCTGACAAAGTCTACGTTAGCCCATGGCCGAAGCAACAGAACCTTGGAGTTTGGCAATCAGATCTCATCAAGGGTGTTGTTCTTGCCGCTAATGATGGAGACAAAGCTGCGTGGGAAGCATGGCTACAGCCGGCTATAAGACCAAATCCTGACATTGAGCTGCTGAATGACAGCGGTGGGCAACGATATCAGTCAATCGACGCCAAGTTGTCAATCGCATTGTCGAACGTGATAGCGCAAGCCGGTGATGTTGCTCGTCATGTAGCAATCAAACTGAGGTTGAGAACACAGAGTCATAGTCGAAGAGGAACCTACGTTATGGGACGAGAAATTTTGGCTATGATTCTGGAACACTTCAGAACACCAGGTCAACGAGAGACAGCCTTCACCATGGAGCACATCGTATCGATGAAGTATCTCGGTGACTCCAACCTGGAAGTGTTCTACGAGAAGTGGATGGAGATGGTATCAAACATGATGCCGGATGATGTACCTCCTGACGATTGGCTTCGTGACGCTCTATACAAGAAGATTCGAAATTCGAGTCTCATGATGTTCGACATTAAGCAGTGCGAATCATGGATTGAAGGAGATCAAAGACGAAGCTATCGCTACCTGTTGGACGTTATCGAAAGGCACATCTCTAGAATCAGAGAAGACAAGCATGTGGCCGCTAGAGAGAAGTACGCAAGAGAGTTTGCAGGTGGTGGCAAGCCCACTGCTCCTGCACCAAATCCAACTGCTGCTGCGCCAGATGCCAATCCGAAAGCGAAGCCTAAAGCCACTCCCAAGGAGAAGGCAGCACCTAAGGCGAAGGCCAAGGCTGACGCAGCTCCAGTTCTACCATCACCTCAGCCGAAACAGCATGCAAAAGGAAAAGGGAAAGGTCAAGGGAAAGGAAATGGACGACCAAACAGCCGAAGCGCCAGTCCTAGATCCAAGAAGAAGAAGATCCCATGTCATTTCCACTTCATCAAGAAAGCATGCAGAAAAGGCAAAGATTGTGAATACAGTCACGACCAAAAGGTGTTTGATGCGAACAAGAACACGAAAGGTAATGGTCGAAAACCAGGAACTCCGAGAAGTCAATCTCCAGCGAACAAGACCAAAAAGATTGATGAACCATGCTGGCACTGGGCCAAGGGCAAGTGTCGGTACGGAGACAAATGCAACAAACGTCACGATCCTCATCTCTTCAACACTGCTCCGAACACTGAAGCACCAAGCCCAAAGGCTACTCCTGCACTTGTCCATGAATGGAGTGATGACGAAGGAACATTCCACAAGGTTGCATCGAATGTCGTCAAGAAGAAGGTCAGATTCGATGAATCCAAGACTTGCGTCCAAACGTATGTGAAGAAGGACTTCGTGAAGTGCAGCCGGAGATCCCAGACCATCCCCAAAGGTCATGGTAAAGTTGGTAAGCCCACCGATCAGATAAGGCAAGATGAGCAATGGTCTTATTCATGCAGACTAGCATCAAGCCGAGGGAAGGCAATGGCTATCCTGATCGATGAGAAGGGTGAGTACAGTGACATTGATGAAGTCCTAGTCATCGTCGGCCCCAGTCTGGACATTCTGATCAGATTCGACATCGAGGACGGTGAGGTATCCAGGGAGGTCTTCGTGGAGAACTATGTTCAGCATATCGAGGGTCGATATGGTAAAAGGGGCAACACAATGTGCATCACTGTTCCTGTTGAAGAAAGAGATAAGAGATTCATATTGGATTCTGGAAGTGGTCATGATCTTATCTCATCCACACGAATAAGTAGAATGGATCTCCCAACATATGATGATAAAGTCGTTAACTTCCATACAGCAAACGGAGTAACATGTTCGACCAAACGATCGAGTATCAAGTTCGAGGCATTCAACGAACCAGCAGAAGCTCACATTCTGGAAGACACGCCTTCCGTGATCTCCATGGGCAAGCGGTGCGTTGACCTTGGCTATTCATTCGTATGGCCGACTGGGAGAACTCCTTTCATGTTAGACCCCAATGGCAACATCATCGAAATGACTGTGAAAGACTATATTCCTTACGTAAGTGTCGATCAAGAGAAGAGGAAGCTAAGATCTTCATGCGCGGAAAAGATCATGGCAGCTCTCGATGATGGATACTCAACGTCAGAGGGCGAAGGTCTTTTGGTTATTGATGGAGAAAGTGGGGACGAGCTTGAGGACCTTTCCGACGCCGTTGGACGATCCGATGGTGAATCTCCCAAGAAATCAATGAAGAAACGCAAGAAAGCAAAGGTAAGGGGCGATCAACATGAAGTAGCTGTTGGAAGTGATGCAGGTGATGCTGAGGAAATGTCGTGCTATGCCGATGACTATGCCGAATTTGACGATGACGGGTACGAGCCCAGCATTGCACCTGATGATGTCTATGAAGATCATCAAGTTGAAGTTGAAGAAATTCCTGAAGATGGAGGAGGTGAAGATGACGATGATGTCATTGATGTTGATGAGGAAGATGGAGGAGTCCGATTGAGTAAGAGGGGAACTTTGAAGAATGAAGCAAGATCAAAGGTTCATCTTCTAACTCATCGCTATAAGAACCCATACTGTGAGTCGTGCGTGCGTGCCAAAATGAAGCACAGGAAGACGTTCAGAGGAGCATTCCAGCGTAAGCTCACAAAGTTTGGGGACCTGGTCACATTCGACTACGTTGACAATCGTCGTATTGCTGAACAGGACTATGGTGACGACAAAACCATCTTTGTCATCAGGGATAGATTTACGGGGATGCTTAAATCTTACCCTTCCGCTAGGAAGGATACTGACGCAGTCATTCGGGCGGTCAAACAGTTCATGGGCCGTCGTAAGATCAGAGAAGCATACTCCGATGATGCCCCGCAGTTCGACAAGGCAATGAAGATCCTGAAGATCCCAATGGACACATCATTGGCCGGAAAGACCAAGCACAACTCACTTGCAGAAAGAACTAACCAGTTTGTGCTCGTGGCGACCACAACATGCCTACTTGAAGCAGGAATTCCACCGTGCTTTTGGATGTACGCTATCAGATGCGTAAGCCACCTGCTCAACATCGAGCCCAACGATGATGAGGTAAGTTCTTGGTGCAAACTTCATGGAGAAGAATTCAAAGGGAAGATGATACCTTTCGGTGCCCTCGTGTACTTCAAGCCCAGTGGCTCACGTGAACGAGAACAACAACACAAGTTTGACCCTATGGGAATTCCCGGAGTGTTCGCCGGATACTCCATCGGTCCCGGGCTCCATTGGTCGAGAAAGTACAGGGTATGGGCATTATGTGATTGGAGTAAACAGAACTTGGCTTATGATGCTGAGAAGCCCATCGCCAAATTGAGGACTCCACACTATACAGAAAGGGTAGAACTAAAAGAACCTCTTGAATTCCCATGTAAGTCAGAGTATGAAAGGATTAATGTTTCCATTGAGGGACTGAAAGTAAAAGATCGTCTTGAAGGAAACCCTGAAATTCTACCGCCACCTCCTCCGGATGATGGTGATGACGACGAAGATGGAGGTGATGACGATGGTCATGGTGGTGGTGGTGGTGTACCTTCGTCGAAGGTCCCACAAGAAAAGACGGAAGGGGAGTTGGAAGCTGAAAGACTCTTCGGTGAAGTATCTGAAAGAATGGGACCACCGGGTATCGACAAGCCTGCACATCCAGACCTTCATGTTCCAAAAGGAGGGCCAGAACACTACTCCATTGGGAAGGCCGGGGATGGGGTCGTGTACCTGAATGACGATGGTGAATGGGTGAAGCTCAATGCTCGCGGTCATCCATATCGTATTGACGAACGTGGTTTTCGCAAAATATCAACTACTCCTAGGCCATCAAAATATACCCCTGACGAGTGGAGGAGGATGTCACCGACCGTCAGAAAGGGCATTGCCAAGGCCGAAGAGAAGAAGGTTGAAGCTGAAGAAGAAAAGAAGAAGAGCGAGGCGAAGATCAAGGAAAGTGAAGAGCGAGCAAAGAGAAAAGAAGAAAAGAAGAAAGAGAAAGAAGCCAAGAAAGCCAAATCTTCCAAGAAAGACGACAAAGGCGATCATGTTTCTGGAGTAGCCATGTCCCAAGACTATGTCCGAAGGGGCAAAGTTTTTCAATATGGTAAAGGGTCCAATTCTCTCGTCGGGAGAGGGATTCCTGCCACTGCTCCATGCAATTCTGATCTATCAGACACTGACGTACCTGATGATGATGACTTCTTGATGGAGTGGGACGAATGGTCTGAGATTGAGAATGGCAAGGGGCCGAAGGCTACTTGGAACAACGACAAAGTGTATGACTTCAACCAGGGGAAAGTGGTGGCTGCCGCGACCTTGCACAACACCAACGATGTACCCCAAGACGCTCGTGGCCTCAGTGATGTTTTCCATCCATTTCCATGCATGCCATGCATTAATCATTGTGATGATCATCGAGAAAAGATAGCTTCAAATGGTGATGGAATCAATATCAACAAGATGTTCAACACTGCAGTCGCAAGGCCTGTTGGTCGAAAGGAAATGATGGAAAACGATGATGCACGTAAGGCCATGAGGAAGGAATGGTTAGGTCAACATGCTGCTGGAGTCTATGATTTCAGTGTTATAAGGGAATATGATGACGTTGTTCGAGAAGCGAAAGCAAACAAGACAGAGGTTCACATGGCCAGAGTACATGGAATTTGTGTTGAGAAAAACTACCAGTTGCCTGCAGGAAGCCCTAGTAGAAAGTTCAAAGGCCGAGGTGTCTTACTTGGCAATCAGGTGAAGAACCAATTCTGGGAGGCTGCTTTCTTCCAGGACTTGGGCAATTCTCCAGCTACTTTTGAGGCATCGAGATGGGCTGATTTCTATGGGTGTCTTCCGGGCCATAATGTAAAACTTGCCGACGCTATTCAAGCATACATTCAGGCAAAACTAACCGGACCACCATGTTGGGTTGAGCTACCCGAAGATGCTTGGCCAGACGATGTCGATATTCGAAAATTCCGTAGGCCAGTTGTAAGATTGGTTAAAGCTTTGTACGGTCACCCCGATTCGGGAACAATGTGGGAACAACATTGTGATCGGAAAGTTCGAGAACTCGACTTCGTTCCTGTTGGAGAAGAATGGCCATCTATGTATTTTCATAAGAAACTGAAGCTACTTCTTGTCATCTATGTAGACGACTTAAAGCTGGCAGGACCGGAAGAGAACCTGACTAAGGGTTGGGAGATGCTCAGATCAAAACTCAACATCGAGCCCGAGACTGACTTGGGGCTCTATCTTGGTTGTGTCTTGAGAAAGGGATCTACCAAACTTCATGATGGTACCCCGGTATCAACCATGACCTATGACATGGAAGGTTTGTTGAAACTGTCGGTTGAGAAGTACTTGGACATTGTTGGAAAAGATACGAAGCTGAAACATGTATCTACTCCAAGTCTACCTGAAGAAACAAAGAAACATAAGTCTAGAGCACCATGTCCCGGGAACCCCAAGAACAAGAAAGTATGTCCATGGTGCACTCATGAATTTGATCCGGACGCTCCATTGTTTTATGAACAAGGAACCCAAGGGGAAGACGTCTCGCCTGGGGAGTCTGAGAGAGGTGCATTAGCGCCACACGCTGCCAGCGTGTTGATGAAGCTGCTGTACGCGGCGAGGATTGCTCGTTTCGATCTGCTTCGTTCCATTAATTCCCTGGCCAGGAATGTAACAAAGTGGACCATTGATGACGATGCAAAGTTGTATCACTTGATGTGTACGTGAATTCCAGCCTATCTAAAAGAATGACCGGATGGGTTGGGGACAACTTCAATGAATTGACATTGTCTTTATTTGCTGATGCTGATTTTGCAGGGTGTGCCCAGTCTTTGAGATCTACTTCAGGGTCTCATATGCATATTCAGGGTAACCACACACGGTTTCCTTTGTCCGGGGGCAGCAAACGGCAAGGATGCGTAAGCCATTCAACGCCTGAGGCTGAAATCGTGGCAGCCGATGTCACCCTCCGTACTATGGGTTTGCCCGCTATGAGCATTTGGGAAACGCTGACGGGAAAGTCGCCCAAATTATTGTTCCATGATGACAATCAGGGCATGATAGGTGTAGTCAGGTCGGGTCGTAACCCCACTATGCGGCATCTTGAGAGGACCCATGGCATAGCCATTACTTCCCTCCATGAACATTTTACTCGGGAGAACTACGTACTCATGTACGAGGTGACCTCGAAAATGGCCGCTGACATTCACACCAAAGGTTTCAAGAACCCGTTGGCCTGGAAAAGAGCATGTATGCTCATCAATCTGTTGGACCCTGGTGACATCGGTACGAAAGATCTGCTCGATATGGTCTCACCCACCACGGATGTTGATACCACTGTCCGACAAGTGTTTCAAACCAAAACTCAAGATGTTCCAAATTTTCCATATACCGAAATACCTATTCTACCACCTGAGGTGTATCAGAAGGGTCTTTCTGGTAAAGAACAAGTACAACAACTACCTGGCATGGATCCCATACTGGTTGTTAAGACGCCAACCTTCTTTAGAAAACGACCACCTGGTGTATCATTGCCACATGACTGTTTGAGAAGTACTTGGATACTTTCTCATGGCAAATGGATCAAGGTTGAGGATCGAGTTCCACCCGTTCAGCAACAAGACCGTTTTGATCAATGGGTAGAACGAGCTTGTTTCCAATACCATCCGTGTCATCCTAGTATATCACCGTCGGTGATTACTAGGAAATCAGCCGGCATTGTCTCACCGGGACACCCGGCGTCAACAGCACGACAAGGGCTCCATGCTGCCGCGGTGCCGACTCGTCAGACTCAAGTCCTGAAGTATCCTCAGTTAACTGTGGGGGTGGGTCAACTATTTTGTCACCAATCCCATGGAAATGAACCCACAACCATTCATGCAGCTCCTTGTGGTACTGCTTTGGTGATCAACACGCTTCTTCGAGTTGTTCATGGGGGGAGTTCTGGATGGGGTAGTCTTCCAATGGGATTTCCTCCGTCGGGGGACCCCAATGATGATCCATATCCTACAGAAAACAAAGATCCCAATCGACGACGAATTATCTTTGCCGGTGGTGATGAAATTGCTGGTAGAGTGTCAAGGGACAAAGCTTATAACCCCATGACTTCGTCAAGGAAAGGAAAGAAGATATCCAAAAATGAGTATGATCAAGATGAATGGATATGGAAGGATGAAACTACATTGACGAGAGTGCACAAGGTACCGAGAAGAAAGATGTTTACCCCCAAAGAGGCTGACTTTCTACCATGCAAGCTGAGACGGTTTAGGGATGAACGGGAAACCAACCAAGTGTTTCAGTCAAGTGGGAGGTTAATCCATGATTCATGGAGGTTGGCGGGGAATAACATCGAGAAGACCAATAAAAGAAATGAATTCTGGACGGGGACCACTACCTTCAAGATCATATCCAACGCAGACATCAATGATGTGATGGACAGCGGGTCTGATGTGGAGGACAGGGCATCGTGCCAGGACACCGTGGTCACCTGTATCCTTAATGGAAACATGAAAATCATTCCTTTGGATGACATGTTTATAGCCCATCATTACAAGCTGAAGCATGAGACCAGAAAACAAAATGATTGGGACATTCAGATGACACTCCACCGAAAGAATGGAAAGACTTTGACGTACCATTTCAAGCAATCTTATGCCGATTTTCTCGGGAAAGTACTCGATGACGTTGTCATATCACTCAACCTCTATGAGATGAAAGATGATGTCCCATGTTTGCTCCTCATGTGTGCTGAAACGCAAAGTATCATCACAAAGATTCACGCACAAGGTCGGTTCAAGATGATGCATGTGGTCACAATTACCGAAGATGACAACCTAATGTCCAACTACGGAAGGGCGAAATGGAGACGTTGCATCAGGGGTCCTAGTGACTGCGTGTTCTTTGCGGGACCTTGCACCGGTGGCTCACCGTGGAATCGCTTAAACAAAAACGTGAGTGAGGTCACTGCACACAACATCAGAATGAAAGCATTTCTGTATTGGGAGTTATGGGAAGAGTTCACATTGTGTCTGCAACGTGTACATATCTTGCATGCGATGGCACTGTTGGAACTACCTCGGGGATGCGACTATTGGAATGATGAGAGGATGAAGTTTCTGATTAATGGGACCCAATCAACTGTGCATGACTTTGATGGATGCATGTATGGTTTGACATCAAAATTCAAAGATGTTGGGACCGCCATCAAGAAACCATGGAGAATCGTATCGTGGGGGGTTGAATTCTTTGACCTGCATGCAAAATGTGATGGCTCACACGCTCACGGTCAATGTGCGGGTAGAGAAACACGAGCAACACAACTATATACCGAGAAGATTGTCAGATGTATTCTTCGGGGTGTCACAAACCAAATGTTGATCAACAACGCTTATGGAAGGAGATTTCGACCAAAGGTATTGGATGAGGTAGATCACCATAAGTCGAAGTCATGTGCTTGTGTCATTGTGAACGACTATGAATGCAACATTTATGAGAAGACCGTCAATGAACAACTGTTCATTAACTTCATCACCCAACGAGGCGGTGTGAAGGTGAAGCTGAGGCTGTATCCACGTCGTGGATCGCTATTGGCGGATCCGGATCCCGTTAGAGGTAGATTGAAGGTGAAGTTAGGTTGCTACCTGCGTCGTGGGTGCGCCTTGACGGATCCGGATTCTCCCTGCCTCGTCTCGGTCTTCGCAATGGCTGGAGCTGACCTCGTGATCCCGTCAGCGGCCAAGGGTATTGGCTCACTGAAATCAACTTTGTCCCTCATCAAGGAGAAGAAACAAGAGCATAATCTTCCCGCTCCATTCTCCACTTATGAGGAGACAAACTTCAGGGGTTGCAGGGACAAGGACATTGACGAATGGTTGAATCGAGTGAAGATTTCTCCTCCCGTCGTTGTGGCCTTAGCCTTTGTCATGGACAGAAGTGGCAGAGCATTGGTAACTCATGCAATCAGGTTGCTCATGAAAATGTTGTCAAAAGTGACCAACGAGAATGAGTTGAGGATGTCCGCCACTAGCTTCATTGACAAAGGGGCCCGATTATCAAAGTTGGTGGAGGGGGCCGCCAGAAATCCAGATGAGCAAAGCATCATGCAGCTCTTGTGCACCTTCGAGTGTGCGATTAGAATAGATGAATTATGGGATACCCTCAAAGACCACTACACCGGGCAGAACAGCATGATTAACAAGGAGATCACGGTCAAGGAATTGCGCGACAATATCGCGAATACAAGCCCAACGAACCTTGGGTCCTTGAATCAGACATACCCTCCTTACGGAAGTTCATGTTACCAAATCCGGAAGAGGACGAACTTCGAGGAGATTGCCCGTCGGAAGTGGGAAAGCTGGTCATTCGAAGCGATGCGGAGAGAGGAACCTGAGCCAAATGAAGTTGAATACCGCATCAAGTATCTGGTCAACATCATGTACGAGGAGAGCTATAGCCTTGGCTACGCACTCCGACGCCACAACGCCAGAGCGACCAGCAGTCAGGGTAAGACCATCATCGTTCAGAACGTCCTGGAGGACTGGATGTCGATGAGTTATGATCTCAGCTTGGAGCGGACGGCAGCCGTTGTCCATCTACAAACCATCCTCATGGTTTCCAAGATGCTACATGAATGGATGACAAAATTGGAGAATTTCACATCCATGTCATACTTGAGCGGGATCATTAAGACTGATCTGGTCAGAATGAAGCAGGCCATTGACCTTCGTGACGACCTGTGGGAGTTGGGGGGCTACAACATTGAAAGGGCCGACCAGGGCATGTTTGAGGAGGTGGAGAAACGAAACAGGACGTTCTCCTGTATTCGCGACTATGTGACGACCACAGCCACCACCCAGATGGGCCAAGGAGCCACGGAAGTCTCCCACATCGATGGCTGGGACATCCCGCTGATGCCGAAAGACGGCAGAAACCCTCCAAGTCAACCAGATCATCCAGCTTGGGATCCGTCACCAATCAGAATGATGAACGACAAGCAGCAAAGGGAAGCCGATGCGCAGCAGGCGCGACAGCAACAACAACAGACTGGGCCTAGCAGTTCCACCGCCGGTGGACGCGATGGTTCCAGCTCTGCTGCTGGGAGCGCACCACCACCGAAGGCTCCACCTTCGAAGCCAAGGCCATCGACGCCTCCTACCAGAAAGGACTGGGTAATTCCTCGGGTGCCAAATGGATATCTTTTCAGGACATCATCAATGCCCGATCAAAGGAATTCAGAGTTCATCACATCTGCTTGGATGGACGAACGGGACCACTTTCTGCTGTCAATTGTCCAAGGCCCCGCAGCTCAGGCTGCCAGTACATCGGGATCAGCACCTTGGGCACAGTATTTGAGGAGAGTGACGGCCTACGCCTGCATGGTCTTCGGAGTCTGCAATCCGGGGGTCGTTACTGAGGACACAGCATCCACAATCTCTGAGAAGGATTGGCTTAGATGCTATAGCCATATCGTCCGCAAGTACATGTTGACGCGGACTGGATGCTACCTGTCAACGGCAGGAATGCTGATGATGCTTGGACACCACGAAGTGAACGTCGCCAACCAGTCCGATTTGGGCCGAATCAAGAAGCTGATCACGAACCCGCTTGCATGCAGGATCATTGAAGCACCGAGCGGCCCAAGGGAGGTTGACATGTTGGCCGGTGACTTCAGGGCTGGGACGACCATCCTCATCACTGATTTGACGTTCCGCGTGGGAACCCAAAGTGGGACGCATGGCATTCAAATGGGGTTAACTGACATGGGATGGGAGAGTGTTGAGGTCTTCAAGATCCATGATTCTGAGTTGGAACGACCACTTCAACAATTTCTCGAAACGCTTGAAAAGGTCAAGCAACATCTCAAAACGGATACCATCGATGATGGCCAGGTAACGGTTCATCTTTGGTTGTCTTTGCAGTTCCTCCATGAACAGAAGCCACCCCACTGTGTAATGCTCGAGAATGATTTTCAGAATCAATTTGTCAAAGGAGTAATTGACCTTGATCAAGTCACATCCCGACCCTTGATGGTCGCTATCAACAACGACTCCATGTTCAACGGTGTGGACTCCGCCACATCAAGAATCGCAGTTGAGTTGATCGAGAAGATGAGGCTCCAGGGGATCTTAGTGACCTCTGACCAGAGAATGTGGCGGTCGATGTATTCCCAATATGGAAGACAGTTCTCAGTGTTGAGCACGACCAAAAAGGGGACCCTGGGAAAGACTGCAATCTGGTCTGTCATCGAGAAGAACCTGTTTCGCCAAAGGGTTTTCCTCATGTGTGCCACAAACAGGGAGTATGTATCCGTACTCAATGAAGGAGCATTCAAACCTGAGGAGTCCGGTATCGACACGAAGGTGTTGGAGGACATGACTGGCCCAACTGAGGCATTCAAAATCGCAAGTGGCGAAATGTCCCCAGGTGACTATGCAACCGATGACACAACCATTTTCCAACGAGGCCCTGGAACCGCCATCAACAGGTTTACGAAGGACAAGAGGTTTAAGACCCGATGGGTTGAACCAGTGGTCGGCACTCATGAACTGGAACCCGTTGTGTCGGATCGATGCATGTGGTTCACCATCGACAAGGAGAGCTCTGACATCTTGTGCGGCTGCTGCAGAAATGCGGTAACGATGGATGAGATCGAAACATGCCAGGTGAAACCGACCCACTGCATCAACTGCTCTGCAAACACCCAAGATCACTACAAGCGCTCCGCTCCCACATTGGAAGCCAGGAAATCCGTATTGCTCCTGGCGGCCAGGTTGAAGGTCGCATTTGAGGATCTTGGTGTCGACGTGGTTGACATCAATCAAGGATTTCAGACATGGCTTACATTCACGGCATCTTCTTTGATTTCAAACGCTTTATTGCCGTACGGGGAGCACTTGATGAAGTCTCTTTCGCACATGGGGGGAGTCAGGGTATCGAAGAGACAAGCTCTGGAGATCTTCCGGAATGGACGCGGCAAACAATTCAGCATCTACCGCGAAAGAATCTATGATGAGGTCGCGAAGAAGTGGCTCCTGGTCTACAGGGTCACGAAAGACTGCGGGAATGTCGCGTACAAGGACTTCTTCGAGAAGGTCGCTGTTCCTGAGGTGAAGGAAAGGAACGAAATCTTCGGATTCTCCCGTGCATCAGCCGAGAAGACTGGGGACATCATCGAGTTTTGGCTTGGCGTCTTGGATGTAGCAAACATGGCAAAAGGAGTTGTGAATGTCTTCAATGCCAGCGTTGATCCTGCTGAATTCCTCAACGGCTTGGAGAAGGCATTGGCTCAATTCACATCAACCTCCAGAACTACAAGCACCATCAATGACAAGAGACGGGGATCTTTCGACTGCACCCTGCAAACTGCAGAAGCCGAAAGGGTCATGAAGATCATCCACGCAATCCCCGGGTATGAATCGCTGATCAACTTCAGCTGTCTCACGGAGTGGGAGAAAGATCAGGTCTTCTCTCAGTATCGAAGAAAGCACCATATCACAGGGGATGATGCCAACATGGGCACTGATGCTGATGCCAAGCCAGGTGACGAGTCGTCGACTCACCCTGGGGAGGAGGAGGCTGATGAGCCAGCAAACGATCCTACTGATGTGGTTAGGGACTCAGAGATTTCCGGAAAACAACAACTCCTGGATGCGTTGGGAAAACTCTTCACTGTCTCTGAGGATGTCAATGTGTGTTTGTACTGTGGTAGCACCAAACATGGTCATCTCGAATGTGAAAATGAGAAGAAGGATGAAGTCAGAAAGGTATTAAAGGCCGTCCGAGCGTCGCTCGAGGCTGACAGTCCTACACCTGATGACGTCGAGATGGAACCGCCTGAGCACAGAAAGGACGGATCAGGTGCTACAGAAGGGTCAGGGCAAACGGATGAGCCTACAAAACCGAGGTTTGGTGAATACCAGTGGTACGACAGCATCAGGACTATGTCCGAAGTCGGAGACCTCGATGAGTATGGTAGGTTCTGCATTGAAGGGCGTGATGTTACAAAGCTGGGACCCCAGAATGTCGTTGATCTCAACGAAGTGATCCGGGACGCTATTGTCAGAGGAGGAGGTGACACTTGGTCAGTACCAGAGTTCATCGCAAACTACTCCGACAACAACATCAGAAAACCCTTCTACAAACGGATCGAAGCGCCGCGAGATGGTTTCTTGAAAATCATCCCCACGACGGGAGCCCACTTCTTCAACTGCTTCTACTTTGGAGGTGTGGAGTATGCGGCAAACTATCGCTTCGAAACTGGCAATCGGCTCGACAGCTATGAGGACAAGGTGAGCACATCACTGAACAGGATCCTGCGACACAATGTAGGGAAGGCCTCAGAGTCACAAAGCTTGTTTTGTGACGACGCCGGCTGGGTACCCATTGAGGAAGTACTCAAATGTGAGTCAATCTGGAGACATGAGTACCAACGTTGGCCGCATGTCTTCCTCGCCCCCAAAGGAAGAGCAAGCGATCAAAGTGCATGGAATGTCAAAGAGGCGAACTATCGCATGACATTGCTGTTCAAGATCATGTTCCACTGTGCCCGATATGGACGTCGTGTACGTGAACAAGTCTTGGCATTTGGGATCAACAAGGATATTGATCGCAAAAGCTTGACATGCATTGACAACAATGTCAACGCGGACACGCCTATTCCTGATGAGGGGCTATTGCTCTATCCAGTTGCAGTCCGCGCCCCAGCGGGGCACAAGGAAGGATCCTCCAGAGATGACGTCTTGTTGCTGTCATCATTGCTTTCACATCCGATCGCACCCAATACCATCATGTCACTGCCGGTTTGCTTCCACATCACGAAGAAGACCAACCTCCGAAGCATTTGGAGGCAGGGACTAATTCCGGGAGGTCTTGGAGAAGGTCATCGTATGTTCACGTTCTTCAATCCATATGTGCCATGGGATCATAGATCATGGACCATCACGAAGAGCGTTGATACGCGAAAGGGGGACTACATCTGCCTCTTCATCCCGACCGAGACCTTGATGGTGGAGTACGGTGGTCGATTGACCGATTCGGGACAGATCGTTTCGCCAAAGATCATCCCGTTCTCAGCGATCAAAGGAGGATGGATTCAAGATCCAAAGGATCAAAACAACAAGACATGGCTCCGGTTGTTCGTTCCGTCGGGCGACGACCAGGTAGTCCGGTCAGGCACTGTCAAGTCAAGAACTGTCGCCACCAAGGAGTCCATTCTGAGGATCGCAAGTCAATGCATCGACGCCGAAAAGCAACCGTATGACGAGATCACCATGGATGCGATGAACATCGTCAACCAATTCAGGAACAACCTCATTGAAGCTGGCGGACAAGAACAATACCTCGCCCGCATCAAGCTGATTGACTACATCGTCGAGCGCAAGAGGGTGGAAACTTCAGGTTGCCGTCATTGCCCTCATTGCCTCAATGAGACGCCGACGAAGTTGGCAGTATGTCTAGGTTGCTGGACAGAGCTTGAGAGCTGTGGAATTCGACCATATAGACTACAGGCTCCTGAAGACGATGAAGATGAAGCCACAAAGAAAGAGCTCGATGAGGAGGTTCGCCGACAGGAAGAATCGTTGTTCAAGGATACGGTCCACCAAGCACAGGAAAACGTACCTGAATCCAACGATTATGGCTTCAATCCTGACGAGGTCGACTACAACGAAGGCGATGACGAGGAAATGGCTCAGGAGGAAGAGACTCAGCAGGAAGACGACGAGATCGTTGAAGAGGAAGACGATGATGACATGAACGTCGAACCTGAGAATGAGCCTTCATCCAACCTGCCAGTATGGACCAAGAATCTTGCGCGTGGAAGCAAGGGTTTGCCAGGAGACGGACTTGTCAACAATGATGTCTCCGAGGCCGCGGCTCACTTGTATGACAATGCCGTGATGTCAAAGATCATCGCAATGTTCAGACTCTACTACAACCAGAGAGTCACTCTGACCCCAGAGGAGTACTATGCATTGATGACAGCCACAAAGCGAGTCCGGCTGGACCTGGACGACTTCTGCCCTTACACAGGCGAAGATCAGGATGGCAAACTCAAGCGGCCAACTGAGCAGGAATTGGACGAACTCTTTCAAGAGAAAGGGAAGAAGAACTCATGGTCAGAGGGAGAAAAGATGTACTCTGGGCGGCCGAGAAACATGATGATGCCTGTCATCAAAACTCTAGAGGTTTACGAAAAGATGATGGAGTTTCTTGTATGTGCCGGGTACACTCCTGAGTCCTTAGGTTTCCTCATGCCAATGACGAAGATGCAAGGTGATGCAAA
>CAMXCT020002422.1:77500-100822 GCA_947184155.2 Cladocopium goreaui
AAGATGAAACTTTTTTTGAAGATATTTTGGAGATATTTTGGAGATTTTAAGATGATGTAGGGTAGCCTGCCATAGTGATTTCTATTGATTTCTATTGATGACAACGATGGCCTGCCATGGCGAGCTGATGCGAGCTGAGACCTGCCAGGTGATTCCGATGCGGGCCAAGGCGGCCAAGGCGGCCAAGGCGGCCAAGGTCCCCGCGAAGGTGGGTCCAGAGGCTGTAAATTAATGGTAATGAGTAATGATTGGTAATGCAAATTTGATGATAGAATGATAGATTCTGATAGATCTGATAGATGTAGAATGACATGAGAAACAGCTAAGATATGTTAAGATTAGACTTCGTGTTTTTGTGTTACTAATGCTCTCCCTTTGAAGCTTTGGGTTTCTCCTCGCTTCTTTCTCGCTTTGAAGCTGTGTGGACTTGGTATTCGCAGGATGAGTCGCAGGAAGACCAGGACGTTGAACAGGAAGACGTTGCAGATGGAGAGAAGGAGGACAAAGAGGAGGATCAGAAGGCAACGGACGGAGCCTGCAGAGTTAAGAGACACCATAGCTGCCATAGCTGCCATTAGCTGCCATAGCTATACTACCTGCAGGACGGAGGTAGGTTTCGGGATGTTTCTGGCCAGGACGAAGAATCAGACGAAGAAGAGAATGAAGAGGAAGATGACGAAGAAGATGAAGAGGACGCCCAGGAGGTTGGGGTAGATTTGTAGACGATCATGGTATATGTGTAGACGTCATTAGATGTCATTAGATGTCATGATGTTATACAATTTCCCACATTTTTGCACATGGTCCGTATTTTCCATGCATATCTATACATATACCATATCTATCATATATGTTCACATCTATCTACACATATTGCAGGATGATTGACATTTCTTTTTTCCGCGAGGCGAAGCGCAAGGCGTCCTTGGCCCAGGTGGTGTCCTTAATCCGCGAGGTCTACAAGCGGCGGAATCCCGCGAAGCTTGGGGAAGTCAAGGACCTCGTGGCCAAGTACAAGGCCCTCGGGATCCCTCGGCCGGTGATCTTGGCGACGTGCAACGAAGACGGCTCAGTCAAACTCAAAGGAGTTGAAGACTTTGAAAACCTAAACAGCCCAAGCATTTCATTACGAAATGACATTGGATGATATTTGGATAATATTGGATACGCATCGTGGAGCATACCAATAATGACCACAGTTCTGGATGTGAAGCTGAAGATATGATATGAACAGCTGCCTGAGAATCATTGAGAATCGATATCCCATTTTTGGCACTTCCCACACAGTAGGTGTTGTACATGATGTTGCCATGTTTGAGAGAGTGAGGCAGTTTAGAATCTTCTCAGTGAAGGAGCTGTGTCAATTTGTGTTCCAACCAGTTGCACATGATTGCAATGATAATCAATGATACAGTGTGTAAGATGTGTAAGCTGCAGGGGCAAGAGGAAGAGTTGTACCGCCACATTTGCAAAAAGTATGGCGAAAGGCCGAGGCTACCGGGCTACCGTTTCGATCTGGTGCAGTCAAAGTCGCAGTCGGTGCATGTCTCCACGTGAGAGATGTGGTGATGTGGACTGAAGATGCGAACCGAAGATGTGAACATTTCTTGTAAGAATTTGTCATAATTTGTCTGTTTGCATTCTACAATATTCTACATTTGTTTCAACAATTTCAACGTTCAGGCTTCCTGCTAGTGCTCGAGGGGATCGAAGCGAAGCCGCTCTCTCAAATTGACTTTCAGCCATCCTCTGAGTCTAGTGACCTCACTGTGGTGCACTCGCAACCAGTCAGGGCCGTGGTCGGAAAAGAGCCACAGGTGGGAAGTTGATCTTATGGAACTGTTCTTGTGACTCTTGTGACTTCAGCTGAGCCAGGATACATGAGTGACACATGTGATTATATGATATTATATGTGGATACTCAGAAATGATCAGTGGTGGCAGATCTCAAGTCACCTGCTGCTTGATAGGACCTCACCGTAGTAGACATGGTCGCAGCCGCCGGGAGGCGGGACAATTGGATCAGTGGGGGATGGGAAGGCAATGGAATGCATGGGATGTGTATAATAATAATAATATATAATAGTAATAATAATAAGAATAACAATAATAATAACAACAACAATAATAATAATAATAATTATTATATATATATGCATACATTTTTAAATCCCAATCCAATTCCCACATCCCCGCATAATCCACATATTTTGTCACATTTTTCAGTGAAATTTCTTGGGCCGTTTTTGCCCTGCAGATCTCCCTTGCAAGCAGTGCTTTCGCCAGGGCCGTAGCCGTTACCGCGACCGCGATCATCGCGACCATCGGGACCACCGCGACCGCGATCGGGGTCGCCGCGAGCGAGCTGATCGAGCTGATCGAGCTGATCGAGGTGATCGAGGTGATCGAGGTCGACACGAGAAGGCGCGGTCAAAATGAGAAAAATGGATGGAATTTAGGAAAAAAAATGCGCAGAAAAATGGAGGGGAGATTTCCACTTTAACAATTTTCACAGCAGACAGTATTTGAGACACTTGGTGGTTCAGACGCTATTGACAAGATAAGGGCAATAGAAGGAAATGAGCCACAATGCATTGAGTTATAGACGTTCCAGCGCCTTTTTGAATTTTTCACTTGAGGCTTTCAATGTACTGCCTTTGTTCAGAACAGCCATAACTGGTTTAACTATCCATAACTTATCCAACAAGACGTGCAAGACCCAGGATCGTCATGATCGAAAACGCCATGAGCTCCATGAACGTTGGAATCTGAGACCCTTGGAACTGCGGAAGAGCTCTGCAGCCTCTGATGGCTTAGGCCAAAAAGCTGAAAGTGTGAGCGAAGAGCCGAAAAAGTTTGGACCCAAGGGCATCTTCCAACATGTTCCTTCTTTTTTTGGTGGAGTGTATATAGTGTGTGGTATTATAGTTGTTCATACATTATGTATCCATATGTATCCTATCCATATATCTATATTCTTGTATCCACATATATATATATATATATAATATGTTGATATATGATATATATACATTGATATATCAATCTTATCCATCTAGCTTTGCCTTATCTTGTATTCGTCCTTGTCCTTGTCTTTGTCCTTGTCTTGTCTTGCTATCTATCCATCTATTCATCTATCCATCTATCCAATCTATCCAATCCATCTGTTCATCTATCCATCTACCTATCTTGTTTTATCCTATTTAATCTAATCTAGTCTCATCAAACGTACTTTAATAATCTTGAACCATCAATCTAATTTCACCACTTAAAATTTCAAACTCTTTGAAACTTTCACCCAATCTGATCTAGTTTTCAGCGACGTATAGCGACGTGCTGAGGCGGAAGATCGCCCCAAAGGCCGTGACATCGGTCCCTGCGGTCCCTGCGGTTCCAGCGGTTCCAGCGGTTCCCGTTCCCGCCTCGCCGAGCAGCGCGGCGGCGTCGATCTCGTTCCCTGGCGATGGGCCATGGCGGCCATGGGCATTGGAAATATGGAACATGGATGACATGGATGAAAGATATGAAAGATCCAAAGAGATCCAAAAAGAAGCGACTGTCAGATGCAGATAGATGCAGATAGATGCAGATAGATGCAGATAGATGCAGTTCGCACTACGTAGTCGACGTAGTTAGTGAGCAACGCCGATGCCACCCAGTCAATCTGAAGTACTCGAAGTACTTTGGTGCATGGCATGTGCACGGCATCATGGGATATCGGACATGGGTGACGCATCGCAGCACCCAGGAAGAGCGCGGTTCGAGCCAAGTCGACAGTGGCAGAGGTGGCATCCCCTGAGGTGCTGCAATCAGCCCCTGGTGGTTACTGCATTTCTTCAAAGCACCAACTCAAAGTATCACTAGAAATCACTAGAAATCACTGGAATTGTTATAATTGTTGACCGAAATGAGACATCAAGAAGCCCAGTCCATGTTGATGAAACCTTCCGACGCTACCCACTGCAGGATGCCAGTCGGGTGCCCAGTTGTGCATTTTGGGCCCAAATCCGGACTAAACCACGATTAGAATGGGTTTGAATAGATGGAGGATCTTTTGAAAAGGATGGAAATTAATGGAAATGAGGCAAAACGGCGACACCCAATTAAACTATATCAAACATGATCGAACTATTCCATACTATTCCCATTATACGAATGGTGCTTTTTTTGACGACAGTGAAGCGTGTCTCAGGTCGCAAGGGTTTCGCGAAGAAATCCTCGGCCCCTGCGCCGCCGGTGCCGGCCGCGCCAGGCCCTGCACCGACGCCGGCGCCGGCGCCGGCTGGGCCACCCAGCGGCAAAGCGCTGCAAGCGCCGCCGGGACATTTCCCCGTCCGTCCAGGCGTCGAAAGCGTCGAAAGCGTCGACGTTTCACGTGGCATGTCGAGTCAATGTTGAAAACACAACCTCGAACCGAAAGTTGGGCATGGCATTGCGTTTCCGAGTAGATAATGTAAATCGGCAAGAATCATTTCCACAGATGCTTTGTGAGTATCAACTGGCATCAACCTACTAAGCTTACCATAAGTCTTTACAAGATTCTAATGATTCTACAAGTGACTTATCAGTCTTATCAGGCAGCTGGGTCACATTAGACAGGACCACCTCCTGCTGGCCCACCTCCCCTGGCGCCGCCACCGGGTTCGTGGGCGCCCAAGGGGCCCCCACCCAAGCCGCAGCCCTTGAAACCGCAGAAAACCGGTTGGGCACCTCAGACTCATGGCGTGACAAGATGAACCGGAGATGTATGAGAAAGATTGAGAAAGTTCGCAAGCACCTGAAACTTACAAAAACTGGCAAAACACATCAAAACACCAACTTTTATCACCAGCAGCCAGCAAGTCTTGCAACGAGGTGAGAAGGCTGGCAAGGAGTGTCCGGTGCTGGATGTTGGCCCTGAAAACTCCTCATCCTACACCTCCTCCGAGTTGTCCGAGAGCGAAGAAGAAGCTTTGCCCCTTCCACCTGCTGCGAAAGCCATGGCCACACAAGTCACACAAGTCACACAAGTCACACAAGTCACAAAAGTGGCGGCCAAGAAGGCCAGGTGAAGATTCCAGCAAAATCGTTCGGACTGATCGACTTGGATGGAAACGCAACAAAACGGCCCTACAATGGCATAATGATTCTCAGCCATGTCTGACGAATTTCTTACCAATTTTCATCCATTTTACCAATTGATTTTTGCTGACTTTGGAAGGCTCCTGCTGCCAGGCCGTAAGCCCAGTAATGTGTTGCTTCGCTTCATGTTGAGATCTGCCGCTTGCCACACCTGAATCTCTGAGGGGTGCAGAGAAGTGCCAGAGCGTTAGTAGTAGCGGCGTCCCATGGTCGCAAGTGGAATTCGGATCCAGATTTCTTGTCCAGTTTGATAGAATGTTACGCCGCATATTTATTCGTGTGGGCACTGGTTTTACTTCCTCTTTAGTCCTTTGTAAATTCCTTACTGGCGGCGATGGAGTGTGATGGATGGTGTGATGTAGTGTGCAGTGCATGGGCGAAAATCAACATGAGTATGCCCCCCAAATCGGACCGTGTTGTTTTAAAAAGATTTTAAAGTCAGACAATCTGATTCAAACAGATGACCATCTGTTGTCCGTATATTAAAATCAACCAGAACCTGCGGTGACCCCACATCGATCATCAATGGTCTCAGTCGGAGATGAGCAGCTCAGAAGCTGACATCCCACCGCAGAAGACAGTGGCAGGAGCTGGTGGTCGTTTTTTCGTGGTTAGTTTCCGGAGAAACATTTTTGAACAGATACTAACCATGGTTAGTTTATTGTTGGTACCTTTTTGGGATGTTTTTGTTCCAAAACTGTCTTCTCCTGGAACAGCTCCGACAAATTCCGTGAGGAGCGCGGCTTTCGCCAACCATCTCTCCTCCCAGACTTCGTCAGGTGGGGCTCGCAGCGTTGCCCAACATTTTTTTAAAGGACAGGTGAGGGTTTTTGTCCGCATTTTCCGGTATCAATCCAATGGGGTTGGTGATTTCAGTATCACGCAGTTGCCAACTTGATCAACAAAATGGTTTACTGATGTTTACTGTACATTTCGGGGAGGTGGTTGAAATATGTTGAAATCACCAACCAGCCTAGGGATCCTAGGGCCAGCCCAATCTCCACTGAAACGTGGTTGCCAGCTGTGGCATTTTCCAATGTTTCTTTCTGACATGCAGGCGATGGCTGGCAAGAGGAACATCGTGGGGATCCCCAGCATTTAGATGTCACCATTAGAATCCATTAGATGTCTCAAATGATTTAGATGTCTGAAAACCAGAGCACAGGCATTTGCAGTCCAGCATTTTTTCAAAACTGCCAAGGACATGGCCATACTGGATCGCTATCATCAGGTACATTGGCTCAGATCCGTAAAAAATAGCTGCAAAAGGGGTCAGCTTCGGATGTCCTGAAAATTTCGGGTGACCCATGCCACGGCCCAAGGTCTTCTGTACCTGAGGGAGTCATAGACTTCGCCCAGAGCCTGGAAAAAGGGATGCACTTCTTTGTAGGCTAAGCTGTGGGTACAGCAGGAATTGCATAGATTCAATTTACTTGGAAGAGACCATATCGTCAGCCCACACTCGCCTCCTGATAAAACATTGAACAACAATGAAATCGTGGTAGATGACGTTTAAGGACCCAACGATTCTATCACTCAACGTCAGAACCAATAGTACCACATTTGTGGTCCCTGCCGTGAAGTGGTTGTTCCAACTGAGTTGAGTGAAATGAGCGCCGCAACTTGGTATCACATTACTGCCAGTTACAAGACAATTTGTGATCGGTGCATGGTTCAAGGAGAAGCCGAAGAAAGATTGACAGGAACATAGTGAACCATATCAGATACCATATCAGATCACAGTTGAACCTTCTTCACACAGTGCTTGCTAATTCGCAGTCCTCGACACAAGCCTCGAGGGCATTTCGCACAGTCATGAGAACTCATTTTGCAGATTTCCTGCCTCTTATAGAGTACTTCTACAACTTGGTCGACTGGCTTGAGCGGGCGAATGCAGTCCTGCCGAATCACGTGATGACGGGATTTACAGTTAGTTTTGCCATTTGTTGCTTGCTTTTCTTGCCAATCCTCTTGATCGTATTAAGGATGGTATGGGCGATAGCAGAAGTTGGACCCGCCCGGAAAAGCATGACCTCATTCTTTATCGTATCCTTGGGGGTGCCATTGTATCCTGTTCTGACAGCACTCCTTCTGGCTTTGCTTTGGTTGGCGATAGGGTGTGCGATGCTCATCCTATCGAGCTTTGGACCCGCAGCCCTGCTGTTTTGGTTAATGGTTCGCTTGTGGGAGTTCAAGACAGACTTCGTAGAGGCTGAGCTCGACAAAAGCGGCGACATGCAAAGAGGCAACGAGCCGGTCGAAGACATTACCTGCTGGGAGCTGGTCTGTGGATTGTTCATCGGCATCCTGAGTTGCTGCAGCTTCGGAATGTCCCTTAGCTATCTTAGCTGCCAAAACAAGTTATATATTTTGATTGGAGCCAACGAAAAGCGCAATGTGTTCCTGTTTTTTTGTGATTTTTTCATTGGCCACTTTTTATTTTAATTACGCCCACTGCGGCAAGGAATTGCCACGTCTTGAAGTTTCCCTGTTCGGAGTCCGTGCCGCATATGTTTCATCGATACATTGGGACTGTGATAGGGCTAGCACACGGCGTCGATGTTTTAAATATATTTAATTATGCCATGTATGTGGCTACCCCATTTGCATAGAAAAACCATATTTGGTCCCCAGGTTGGCGTTTGTGCTGACCATCCTGAAGTCGCCCCTGGTGATTCTTTCATTTGTCCTGCGGTTTATCTACGAGTCTCTTTGCCGTTGGCTGGTTCTCGTGCATTGCGGCTGCCGTCCGTTCTGCTCAATTTGTGCCCCACATCGCATGGTTCAGATTGAGGGCGAGGACAAAACCATCCAGGACTTGCGTTCCGAGGGATTTTCTGCTAAAGACTTGAAGGACATCGGCGTGGATATAGGTGATTTGTATGCTGCGGGCTTTTCCATTTCAGAGCTTTCAGAGGCCTTCGACGAGTGGCAGTTCCGGAGGGCAGAACTGGAAATGGATTGGTTGTGGCATTTTCATGGCGGATGCAGTTGGTGGGGCTGGTTTCCCTTAGTTTTTTTGGCATGGCTGAGCACTCTTGCGTGCCTCGTAGCGATGCTAGTGATTGCTATAGCTGTGGTGTCTTTGGCCAAGCTGATTGTGGCTGTGATTTGGCCAGCCTACATCGCTGCTGGATGGTTGCGCATTGTGGCACAAGCAAGGAGACGGCCCAGTGCTAGAAAGTGCTGTGAGCCATTGGTGCAAGGTATGAAAGCAGGCTACCAGGTCGTTTGGGCCAGTTCCATGCTGACAAACATTTGCATATCGAACCGAACCTTGTGGGCAAAATGGAAGTTGATCGAACAAACAATTCAAGAGGGTTTCGAGTTCGCAAAAGGTGACCGTGCAGACCTTTCACCAGTTCTGCAAAGCCTCTCGCTTTTTCCGCCTGTTTTGGTTGGGTTGTTCCATGATTCCTGGGACCTGTACTTGCGCACCTTGGCGCGCCGCTTAAGAGTTTCACCTGACATCGTCCAAGAAGCTTGGCGAGGCTTGGCACGCCAGATGATCTGGTTTTGTCAAGCAGCAGTCGAGGAAGACCTCATCACGGACGAGTGGGTCCAGGAGGTTCCTGGTGGGCTTTGTTCTGGCCTGCCGGCACGATGTTTTTTACAAGCGGTTGAACGATCTCCCCACCGCAAACTGGTGCTGGTTGGGGGGCTCACTATCACTGAAGACAGGGTGGCTGAACTTGGAGGCTTTGCAAAAACAGTTTGGAAGCGATTCTGTGAAGTGCAGGATGCTAGGAATGCTGCGGCTGGCGTCCTCAATCCAGACGTGCATCACTTGCTGTGTGCAAAGCTGTTGGCTGGTGGAGAGGACTCAAGCACTCTTCCCTTAAACTTGGCTGACGCAATCCAAAAGTATGAGAATCTGCCAGATGCCACCAAGGCTGCTTGCCAAAGTGTGCTAAACCCTCTAATTGCGTTCGGTCTTGCGTGCGGTAAAGAAAACCATTTCAAAGAGAAATTGAAGCTTGTAATCGAATCCTTGCCGCACTTGGATTCCGAGTCAATTCTTCAGCTTCACTTTGGAGCCCCCATTGCGCATGAGGACAGAAGATCTGAAACTCGATATGTGTTCGCAGCTCCGCTGGTAGATCTTGAAGCCCAATATGTGTTCGCAGCCCCGCGTGCAGATTTGGTTGTGTGATCCAGGTTCATTTTGTCCCTGGATGTTCTGGTCTGCGCAGCTAAGAACCCACTGTCAAAAGAGCAAAGTCTTGTGACGGATTCGGAAACAGACACTGTGTGACAGTTGAGCCCAAATTGGGCCCAGAGCAGACAAGGCGAAAACCCGTGTCGTGTTCCTCCAGGATGGTTTTCCATGAGTTGAGGCCCCAAACTTCAGATCCTCTGGAAGAAGTCCTGCTTCTGTATCAAGCATGTGGTTTAGCAGTTTTGCCGAGAAAGAAGTCACACCCCTGGTTGGAGTGGCTTTTCAAATTTTGGAAAGTCTCGGGGTTTCTATGCGTTTGTGTCCCCACATTCTATCCGACTATCCAGCACTCAGGATTGACTGCGATCCCAGATCCCCATTATTCTTGTGCTCACACGCCCTCGCCACCACATCTGTTTTTTTTGGGTGCTGGCCATGGTTTCACAGCCAAATTTGCTGCAGCAAAGGGTTTAAAACTGCACAGCTTCCAAAATTTCCCCGTTTGGGCTAGATGCATTGCATGAACAAATTAACTATGAAGAACTGAAGAACATGATTTTCAGACAAATTTAGAAAGATTACGCTTTCGGAATTCCAACGCGCACATGCGGCATATGCGTCGCCCCCCAGCCGTTTGCAGCGGAGATCGCTCTGAATGACTCGGCATGCAGACGACCATTGACTTGGTATGGCAGTCCGTAAGCCTTCATCCGGAAAGGCCAGCATTGAGATACCTCACAGCTGAACGCACTGTGGGTTGGCTCAGCTACAAACAGGCCAGCTGGGCCAGCTGCATCCTGTGGAGTTTCCAAGGAGCAAAAAACATCTAACGCTTGGTACAGGTAATTTGGGAAACGGCCTTGGGGGTGAAATGTGAAGCAATGTAAAATCAAATATGGATAAATATGGTATGATTGTGCCCTCTAACACGGTCATGAACAGTGGCACAAGAACATATGCTAACTGTCAACACATGTGTATATACTATGTACACACACATATATATATATATATATACATACTATATATCCACCTTCAAATTTCAGCTACGAAATGGGGAGGACTTGGGCTACAGTACAGATTGCCAGCCAGGTTTTTTTTGTACAAACAGGAGGGGTTGTGCCCCCCATTTTGTATTTGGAATCATTTTGTAGTTGATTCCTTGCAAATCATCATTTTCATTTTGTAGTTGTATATGTTGAGTTAGTTGAAGCATGCAACATAAATTCACGGGGTCAACACTTGATCCAACTAAATTCAATCATTGACAACTACAAAATGTTCTCCGAATTTATGTTGGTCGGAACTTTGGATGGCAAAGACCCAACTACAAAATGCCGTTGGGAAAAATCACGTTAGCAATTCCGACGTTCAGCTATTTTTTAACTTCAGATGCATTGGATTTTGTAGTACTGGTTTTGAATTATTTTCCGAGCCAGAAAGAGTTATGTTCTTCATTTTGTAGCTGCAAAAAAAGTGTAACATGCACTGCATTTTGTAGTTGTGCACCCTATGCATTCCGCTTTGTATCTACCAAAACCATCTGCACAATTCCTCCCCCCTTATCTGAACCCTGATTACTATATAACATACATGTCATGTATGGTAACCATCCTGTTCATGTAGGGGCCTTGCGGGTATCATATGAAAACCAATCGAAATTTCCCTCCCAGGTGTGGCATTTGGCGGGTCACGTGGCTCAACGCTTGAGTGGTTCCGTGCTGGCTGTGGCCATCGATGACGGGCCCTACTTGGCCCTGGCGGAGTTGGCGGCATGGCGCAGGAGCTTTGGGGAATGTCCTTTGCATCAATCCACATAGATCCTGACATAGATGTACACAACAGCAAACACATATGTTATTTATATGTATATATATATATAAAATCATATAATCACATAATCACATACATACATACATACATACATACATACATACATACATACATACATACATACATACATACATACATACATACATACATACATACATACATACATACATACATACATACATACATACATACATACATACATACATACATACACATACATACACATACATACATACATACATACACATACATACACATACATACATACATACATACATACATACATACATACATACATACATACATACATACATACATACATACATACATACATACATACATACATACATATACATACATACATCCATACACAACATATACCACACATACATACATACATACATACATACATACATACATACATACATACATACATACATACATACATACATACATACATACATACATACATACATACATACATATATATATGTGTTTATTTATAAATTTTAAAAACAAATATTGATGAAAAACATATATTATATGGCTCCCTTTGCACGTCACTGCTGGCATGGCAACTCAAACGCCCAACAACTTGATAAGAGTAAAACACCAAAATGGATTGGCAACAGGAGGGCGTGGTGAAAGATCTGTGACAAAATGCAATTCTCCGCCAATTCTTGTTTTTGGAGATTTATGATTCCTCCGGTTTCCTCCCAGAGACACAAACTTCAGTGCTTTCTCCCGACAAAGATGGAATGAAGAGAATGGACCCAAGAATCAAAACTCGAGAAATCAAAAACAACACCAATCCAACATATACCAAAATCCCTTTGTTGTTTCATTTTTGTTTGATGAGGTTTGATGAGGTTTGATGAGGTTTGATGAGGTTTGCCGGTTTGCTGTGCAGGGGAATGATCCTTGTACCTTTGGATCCACACGATCCCCTGGTGCGGCTGCGGCACGTGTTGTCTGAAGCCCAGGCTTCATGTTGTGTTACCAAAGACTGGGGCGATGCCAAGATGCTTGGGACTTGTTTTGATTTTGATGGATTTTATTGGTTTGTTTAAGCCTAAGCTTCTGGGAAAGATTTGGGCCATGGAATCATGAGTGAAAATAATCATTGGAAAATCCACAAGTTTTTTTTCCACATGGATTGTTCCCACGAATTTTTCCCCACCAACCCCACTGATTCCCAGCGCTTGAGGAAGCTGTTGGAAGCCTTGGAAGCTCCGGTCTCTGGCTATGGCTATGCATCCAATGCCATTGAGGTCATCGATCTGAACCTGGCCTTTCCTCTGACAGATCTGACAGAGGAACTGGAACTGAGCCAGCTGCAACCACTGCAACCACTACCAGACTCCGTGGCATACATGTGTCTTGGTGGATGTGTTGCAGTTTCTCAAATGGCGAATAGGTTAGCAAACTATGCGCCGCAACTGTTGAGATTCAATGAGATTCACAGATTGGTTTGTGCTTGGATTCTTGGAAGAATAGCCAGAAGTTGAAACGATATGAGACCATGATAGACCCATAGCCATAGACTGCCATAGACTGCCATAGACCATCTGAACCATCCAAGTTTTGTACCTCCCAATTGACCGTAGCGCCGTGGCGCAGCTCATATCCAGCATCCAGATGCATCCAGATGCATCCAGGTGGTTCACTAGCGGCTCAACGGGGCAACCGAAAGGTGTCCTGGTCTCGCATCGGGCTTTCTGGAACTGGCCACATGTCGAAGAATTGGAGCCCAATTACATGCTCATCATGCTGCCACAATGAGTTTTTGATCTTGCTATGTCCCTTACCCCCAAAAGGTTGAGTAAGTGAAGTCTTGTACATGTTTAAACATCTCATTCTATTCTATCGAAATAAATAAATAAATAAATATATATATAATTAATGTTATTTCGTAAGTTTCAGAATTTTTGGGCGCACCCCAAGCATATGTCATCCTTTGGAGTGGCTCAGGTGCATGGTGAAAAATGCGCCTCAAGGCATCACTCCCGAGAGCGTGGTGCTGATTGCATCAGCCTCAACCTTCGATCCCTCCATTGGCACCTTGACTGGATGGGCTCTCACGGTGTCTGTGCAATTTCTGTGCATTTTGGGAAGCTGACGACGGGAAACATGGGAAGATGACTTGACATTATTTCGGAAGCTCGGTTCATGTTCAACGCAGCTGGTGTCAACAGCAGATAGCACCAGTGATAGATGCCCTTGATGGATTTAAGGATTTTGACAGATTCGATGATTGCTGACCCGTTAGGTGATATTTTTGCTACCTGGGCAGTGGGCGCTGCAGTGGCCGTGGCCCCACGCATGTTGTTTTTCGCCAATCTGGGCTGGGCCATCCAACGCTTGGGGGTGACGCATCTCACCTGCACGCCGTCCTTGTGGCAATCCCTGGAGCACCTTGGTATCCCATCTTTCCGGCATCACGAATCTTTATCATTCTCTCTTCAGCATCTTCAGCAACACTAAAAAACATGTTACTTTCCACATGTCACCACCAAATCAGACCACCAAATGATACCAAAGTCATCCAAAGTCATAGAATATCAGCATATAGCAGCATTATCAGCCACCTCCAGGTAGTTTGTTTGGTGACTTTTTCACCCCAGGGACCTGGAGCTACCAAACCTCACAGTCTGCCTGGGTGGAGAACGGTCGCCACAGCCTTTGCTGGACCTATGGGCGTCCAAGTTGACCCTGCTGAACACCTACGGCACCACGGAGTGTCACTCAGCAATCAAGATCTCAGGTCGTGTTGAACTCACGGATTACTCACAGTTTAGATATGTGCAGACCTGTGTAGATGATTCTATGAAATATAATATATACATATATATATATTATTTAGATGATTTAGATGATTAGTGTTTGGATATGTTTGGATAGTACCGTAAGATGTAGTAAGCCTTAGCCGCCTTAGCCAATCCAATGACACTTTTGTGCCACTCCTGAAGCCATGCCTGGGCCATAGACGTCACAGTGACCGAACTTCGATGTCCTAAGGCACAGTGTGGCAGACTTTGCGGCGAATGAAGCCGGGAGACAAGGCTACTTTGGTGGGCTGCCCCTATCAGGGCAATGAGATCCAAATCCTTGAGCCGTGGCAATGTGGCAAGCAGGTTGTTTTATCCCGATGTGGCGAAGATTCTGGAGCTTAAAATATTTTAAACTGCTGGTAGCAGGCAGTCAGTATACGGTATATGGCATCATATGGCAGAGAAACGGCCCACTTATGGCCCACATCGCTGCAAGTTTTCAGGAACGCGACGGCATGAAGGTGATGGACGCTGGTGAAGTGGGAGAGATTGTGCAGGGCGGCGTGCAGGTTGGGATTGGCAACTTGTCCAGAAGCTCATCAATTCACCTGACCTACAGCAATCTAACCTAGAGATGCAAAATCCACTGTTTGCGGATACTTTCCTAGGGAAGGAAGCCATAGATTCCCGTAGCTATGGTAATTTAGTTTAATGTTAATTTAATGATATTTTTCTGGAAGGTAGTTTTGCAGATCCAATATTCATGTTGGATGGTGTTGGATCCATCTATACACCCACCCTTTTCCTCACAAGATCCACAGTGGACAACTGATCAATATTCGTATTCTCAAAGTCTCAAAGGGATGTGGGACTATACATGCCAGGCTCCATCAGGCTCCTAAATTTCTAGTTCCATTCTAATCCATTCTAAAATATATTAGAATATCCATGAATATCCTAATTCTTCATGGTTCATCTCGGGCTTTTCTTGGTGTCCATGAGATTCCTTGAGGCTACCACAATCGACCGCAACTTACCGCTGAGAAGTTCATCGAGATCCCTGGCCGGGGGCGCTGGTACCGTACTGGTGATGGTGGGGTGCTTCATGGGAACGAGTTGGAAGTGGTGGGCCGATTTGACAGCCAGGTGCTCTGGGAATCTCTGGGAATCTCTGGGATTGATGGGGTTGGGGGAAACCATGGGAAACCAAACGACACGTGGCAAGCTTGGTTCAAAAGAATTGCCTTTCACTGCATTATTTTCCAATTTGTTTATGTTTGCTTTGTGCTTTCATATGGGTTTATGATTTGGCTTATTTCGCCAAACACATCAGGTGAAGATTCGAGGTATGCGAGTGGAGCTGGGAGAAATTGAATCCGGTGTAGTGAAGGCAGCTGCCGGGCTGCTCAGCAATTGTGCAGTGAAACTACGTGATGGTGGCTTCCTGGTGGCTTACTGCCAGGCCGGGTGTAAAGTTTGACAGTGACAATCAATGACGACCGACATCCAAATGATGTGTGTTGATGCGTGTTGAGAGAGCTTAATTTGGACATCAATGTGCAAAGCATACGGATCACTTGATTCAGATCATGCTACCCACATCTACCGTTTCTGTGTCAGGTTTCCACCGCTGCTGCCGTCATGATGCACGAGTCCTATTGCAACCTGCCTGAAATCTCCAGTGGTTTGGTCTTGGTCACTTGTGGATCTGGTGGTCCGTCCCAGCTGAGGCATTCTGCCCGTCATGAGTGACTTCCTGCTGCAACGGTCTAGCAAAGAACTGCCTCGACACATGTTGCCCAGCAAGTTCATCCTGATGCAACGACTTCCTTTGACACCTAATGGGTAGCTTCGGCTAGATGGGGCGGAAGTGAAGTATAAGTATAATTAGAGCAGTTTAATGAGATGCAAGAAACACTTCAGAACCATCATCTCAGTTCCAATACATTTCAAAGCTTGCACCTCATGGCCTCCAAAAAGTGATAGAACATGGACAACTCTCTTGAAACCGACCATTTCTATCCATTTCTATCCATTTTCTCATCATTTCTCCAGTCTGTTTAGACCACCAGGGAGTTCTTGTGTCGGCGAAGGAAGGTGGACGGCAAGGCGTTGCCGGAAGCGGTGGATGCTTCCAGTTGTGCCTCCACATCCCTGACGTCCTTGGAGCGAGTGGTCGCCACCGTCTGGGAGGACACGGTGGGTTGAAACGGTTGAAACGGTTGAAACGGTAAGCAGATGATGCCATCAACCTACATCAACCTACATCAACCTGGTTCATTCGTTGATGTTTTCTCTCTTGTTTTGGGTGATTTTTGGGTATGGGATTAGCCAAGTATAATCCAAAAAGCAGCATTTTGGGCAGGAGGTCCTGGGCCGGAAGAACCAATCTATCTCGCCCAACGACCACTTCCTGGCACTGGGGGGGCATTCCATGTCTGTCCTGCAGGCAAGGCTTTTTGCGGCGAGATTTTCTGCAGCTCACGGGGGATACGGGGGCTTCAGATTGCCTGCTTCGTGTGGGGAGATACAGTAACATATTCTAACATTTTTGACAATGTCATGTTTTGCGACTCAAACAGCTCAAACATCCTTAGGTGAGTGAGATCTCCATGTATACTGTAAGTGAGATGACAATAGACTGCCATATATGTATATTTATATATATATATTATATACATAGATATAGATGATGTGGTTATATATGTGGTTTATGTTTTTCTTCCAACGCTGACTAAGCCGATTTGGATGGTTTGCAGGTCTCCCGGCGGCTACTGAAACTGGCGGCTGCAGCTGGGCAAGATGCGGCTGGGCCTTGATATCGGTAATGAGTTATGAGGATTTCTGAGGCGTGATTGACTGGCCTTTCAGTTTCACATGTAAGAACATATAAGAACACACATATATACACACATTATATGTATATATACATTATAATATATATATACACATTTAAATATATACATATATATATATATACATTATAATATAAATATATACATTATGTATCTATATATATGGTACCCCCCCCCAAGACCTACCAATTTCACAAAAGTACTGGTATTTACAGTAAAATTTGCTATTTTTGGTATGTAATTTTGGATTCCGGGATTTGGGGGATGTTATATAGTGTATATATATATATATACATATATATATATATACATAGAGGATTCAAGCCTTGAATCCAACTCTTGTGGGAATCTTGGATCTTGGATCTTGAATCTTGCAAAGAATGCATTCAGAATGCATTCTTTCGGCAGGATTCAAGATTCAAGATTCAAGATTTCTGAGGACTCTTTGGAGCAAATCTTGAATCCACCCCCTGGATTCAAGATTCAAGATTTCTGGGGACTCTTTGGGGCAAATCTTGAATCCGGATTCAAGATTCAAGATTCAAGATTTCTGGGGACTCTTTGGGGCAAATCTTGAATCCGGATTCAAGATTCAAGATTCAAGATTCAAGATGGGGACTCTTTGGGGCAAATCTTGAATCCAGGATTCAAGATTCAAGATTCAAGATTTCTGGGGACTCTTTGGGGCAAATCTTGAATCCAGGATTCAAGATTCAAGATTCAAGATTTCTGGGGACTCTTTGGGGCAAATCTTGAATCCGGATTCAAGATTCAAGATTCCTGAGGACTCTTTCCAGCAAATCTTGAATCCAGGATTCAAGATTCAAGATTCAAGATTTCTGGGGACTCTTTGGGGCAAATCTTGAATCCGGATTCAAGATTCAAGATTCAAGATTTCTGGGGACTCTTTGGGGCAAATCTTGAATCTTGAATCTTGAATCCTGGATTCAAGATTTGCTGGAAAGAGTCCTCAGGAATCTTGAATCTTGAATCCTGGATTCAAGATTTGCCCCAAAGAGTCCCCAGAAATCTTGAATCTTGAATCCTGGATTCAAGATTTGCTGGAAAGAGTCCTCAGGAATCTTGAATCTTGAATCTTGAATCTGGATTCAAGATTTGCCCCAAAGAGTCCCCAGAAATCTTGAATCTTGAATCTTGAATCCTGGATTCAAGATTTGCTGGAAAGAGTCCTCAGGAATCTTGAATCTTGAATCTTGAATCCAGGGGGTGGATTCAAGATTTGCTCCAAAGAGTCCCTAGAAATCTTGAATCTTGAATCTTGAATCCTGCCGAAAGAATGCATTCTGAATGCATTCTTTGCAAGATTCAAAATCCAAGATCCAAGTTTCCCACAAGACTTTTGATCAAAATCTTGGATTTCTAAAGAAGTTTCATAGGGACTAGTAAGAGTATTCTGGCAAATTCCAAACCCAAGATTTGCACAAGACTTCTCCGCAATTCTTAGATCTTGGATCTTAGATCTTGGGAAGAATGCATGATCAAAATCTTGGATTCCTAAAGAATTTTCATAGGGATTGGTAAGAGTATTCTGGCAAATTCCAAACCCAAGATTTGCACAAGACTTCTCCGCAATTCTTAGATCTTGGATCTTAGATATTGGGAAGAATGCATTCTGTATGCATTCCTTTAGGCTGGAAAAGACATAAATACAATTCCTGCCATCCATTGTCACTGCTCCATTCTTGCAATCCATTGTCACTGCCCCAGTGCCATTCTTGTTCTCAGCTTTCATCGCTTCCCCTCTTATTTGCCATGGCGTTCTTCAACGTGACCGGCACGGTGAATATGTCGCAAGGCAAGGCCATCATGACATTGACACCAGAGCCTGACATCAAAGTGACCATGACTCGACCGTCAACATCTCAGCTCCTGGAAAAAATCGGAGCAGGAACAGTCAAGGTTCATGACAGCCGCCATCCAGTTGCAAAGAGAGACCTGACGACTATGATGGGCACGATTCAAAGGCAACTGCGCCTGCGTCCGGGAGGTGATGGTGAATGGAGTGCAGATGCCCAGCAGCGCTTAGAAAACTTACTGGCCAATCCGAAAAGGAGCACTGCAACTGTGCAATTGGCCTTGGAAGATGTGAAGCCATCATCCTCCAGTTCCACTTTGGAAGAGAAGAAGCCAGCATCCTCGTCTTCCACATCCGATTCCGATTCGGATTCATCATCTTCCGAAGGTCCACAACATCAGGCAGATGCTGAACTCGAGAAGAAAAGCAAGGAAGTGATCAAATGGAAAGAGGAGTTTGAGGGGATTTTCTCGGCATTGCATCACACCTCTTGCGAGCTTGCGAAGGCAACCGCTCAGATTGAGGAGCAGAATGAGATCATCGCAGGGCTGTCTCAGGAAAATGCCGCTTTGCGGCGCCGGCTACAGCCGGAAAACGCCGCGGATATCCCTATGGATATGGATGAATCTTTGGCTGCTGAAGCTTCGTCTCCTGACTCTTCTGATCATGAAATGGCATCCGATTGATGTCGCTGAGACAAGGGCATGCGGGTTGAAAAAGATGTATCTCTCATTGTGTCCGCTTGATGCACACTGAAAAGAAAAGCAGTCTGGCGCTAGAGCCTTGAGCCTTAGCATTATATGTATACATACTTAGAGATATGTCCTTGGCATGCACGTGTGGCAGCGAAAGTACTTGGGAAGGTCTGATTGTTTTGAACATGCTGGCAGTTGACATTCAACATTCAATTCATGTGTGGATTCTTGTCACTCTCGTATTTCTTCTCTGCTGTGTCACATGAGCCCAAACCTGTCCGCCCCAGTCTTGTCTTGTGCACCGCGCCGTGCTCCCCTTTGATTGCAATGGCTGGAACATTGATGGATAAGGCAATCCAAGCATTGGGAAAGAAACCGTTATATCTACGACCCTTGGAAGAAGCCAAATGTGGGATTGTCGAAGTGGAAGAGCCTATCACATGCATTGGATTCACCACTGATGCGTGCAGACCTTTGCAAAAGGGTGTGAAATCCATTACAGTTCTCTTTGATTTCCACAATGACATACCCTCATGTGGCGAACCAGTCGACATTGGCCAGATCGCTATGCAATATCGATGGGATGATTTACCTGAACCCATCCGTTTCAAAGGCACTCCTCCGAGTACAACCAAAATGGACTTCGTGCATGTGACCATGGCGAATGGAAACGTAGATGTTCTCAAAGTGCTCTATCTGCCACGTCCGATGTCCTTTCAAGCTGCCGAAGCTTTGTGCAGTGGGAAAGCTTATGTTCCAGTCTTCAGATCGGGGCCCTGGAACATCAAAAAGGGAGTGCAGTGGCTTCTCAATCATTTGGGAGGGTATCAACTTAGATGGTTTGCCCTTGAAGAGAAGACCCAGGCGGAGCATTCCTCAAAACCTACCTGGTCACCATCAAGGTCTGAGCTGGAAGAAGGCATCTACCATATCAATGCATTTGCCCCAGAATGTGACGCTCTCAACGAGCAAACACTGTGGATCCTGCTCAACATCAAGCCTGACTCAAGCACACCTATTGCAGGATGGCCGGAGGCCAAGGTACGGCAAATGTGCCAAAACAAAAGCAAGGGGCTTGGAGGTGCTGTGAGTATGACCGAGTTTCCCCTCACAACCTATAGCCTGAAGCCATTCTTGCACACTATCTTGCTACCATACTTGTATCCACTGCTCATCAACTTTGGCCTCTTGCTGCTGGGTTGTCCTGGTGTGGGGAAAACGCCCTTTGTGATCACTCTGGCAATGGCGCTTGGTCGTTACCACGTTCGTCGATCTGGATGTGAAGGCCTGAAGGCTGGTTGGCGCCGAGCCAAATCCCTGGACAACTTCAGGCACAAAGCCCCTCAGGTTCAAGAGGCTCTCTTTCTAGACGAGCCCGATCGAAGCAAGGTGTGCATAGCCGACCTGAAGAGTTTCCTTACATGTGATGAGGATGGAACGGTTGAGTCCAGGTACAACGATACCAAGATGTTACGGAATCAAATGAGGGCCTATGCGTCCAATGACTTGGCAGAAGAAAGATTTGATTGCAATGCAGGTGACACAGTGATTTCTGAAGCCAACTTCTTTAGCTTGCTTGATGAATTCTTCCGCGGTGACAGAGAGAAAGATGTCTTGGCAGTACTGAAACGCTCCATTGTCTTCATGTTCGGCAACCACGCTCTCTACCTTCGTTTGCCAAGTGCACATAGAGATGCCATTGTGCATCGGATTTGCCTGGAGGACGTGCATCTTGACTTGCTAGGTGAACGGGACAAACCTTTGTATGGAAAGTACAAGGGAGGTACGATGGAGACTGGATCAAACTTTGATGCAGAGATTCTCCAGGAACAGGAAGTCTTGGAGGAAGGATTTCAGAAGATTGCAGGATATGAAAACCTGCAGGATTATGTTGCTTATGTGAACCACAAGCTTCAGGACAAACTTCTTTTCCGCAGTGCCCATGCTGTGCCACCATCATCCTGCCCTTCTACTCCAGAAGCCAATATGGATGTGGTCTGCCCTGTGCCTCCCATTGGCACTCAACCCTCGGGGCGTCGCCGTGGCAATTTCGTCTATCCCGATCGTCGACTACGGGCCAAGACTTCTCCACCACCATCGCAGCACATTGAGGAGTTGGCTGAGGATGCAGAAGCTGCATACCAAGATCCCATGGAAGCGGAGCCTGAGGAACCGAAGAGTATGGATTTAGAGGCTGATGAAGAGGCAGCCCACTACATGGGACTGAATGGCATGTAGACAAGTAGCCTATAATTCGAATGCAGTAGATTCGTACAATAGCAAGATAGACTTGCTAAGTCGTGTCCGAGGGGAGAAGAAAAAAAAAGGAACATAGCCATCGCACGAAAAGGTTATGTTGTCGGTGTTGTGCAATCAAGGTCCGCTGTCTCCATCGAAGCACAAGTAATTGCAAGCGAAGCGAGCATCCATTCATGCATATTGCACTGCATCATACAGCTCAACTCTTGTGTTCCATATAGCCATCACTCAAGGCCATTGCGCTATGCGTTCCAAATTCAATCCATTCCCGGCACCAAAGAAGGGCAAATCTCGTATGGTCTTGAAACGCCCAGCTTCTCAGAAGACGAAGGCAAAGTCTTGGCAGAATGTACCGTATACAAGGGGTGCTGCGGATGTTGGTCCGCGGGGTCTTCGCATGGACCAGACAAAGTGGAAGAGGTCCTTGCCAGACATCCTCCATGCGACCGACAAGGGGATCGTGCAGATGTTGATGCAGGATGGCTTGTTGCCTGATTGGCGTGGCAAAACTTGTCCTCGGTGTGAGAAGGGAAAGCTACGCGGTTGGGTGCAGAAGCCTGGTGACTCATCCCCTAAGCTTCGCTGCAATTCCAGGGGGTGCCAGGTCTACTTCAATCCGCATCACTTGCACCATCTGTTTACAGAAGGTTATGGTGTGGCAGGTAGCCCCTTGCAGACTCAGGCTGCCCTATTACTTCTCAAAATCAACAACATTCCAAACTCCACCATCCACAGGCTCATGCATGTGAATCACAAGGCCATCGAGGACTTGGACAAGCGATTGGCTTTACTACGCAAGGAGTATGTGGAGGAGAAGGAGAAAGAGATTGTCTTCGGCAACGGAGCAGCGTGGCAGGATGTCGAGGCAGACGAAACTACATTCGACAAGAAGACTATCACTGATGTGTCAGAGCTGGGCAACACCAAGAAGCCAATTGAGTGGGAACAATGGTGTGGTATTGTTCAGCGAGGGAAGCCGGAGTCGTTGGTCTTGCATCGTCTGAGGCCTGTTCGTACAGATGCACGTGCACCGGGACCCGGTGCAGTACGCAAAGTCGAGTGGCGTCCCCTTGCTGACCATTGGCTGAAGAACAGAAAGGTTGTGTTGCACACGGATTCTGCCAAGAGTTATAGGGTCCGTGTTGCAGGGGTGTTGCACGATCGAGTAGTCCATTGCAAAAAACGCGTGAAAGTACGCGGCAAATGGAAATGGCAGGCGCCACGATATGTCAAAGTAGTGGAACACAAGCTTCCAGGCACAAATAAAAAGATCCGTGTGAAAGCTGGCACCCAAGTGATTGACCGCTGCTGGCGTTTCTTAAAGGAGCCTCTCAGCCTTAATCAAAATACAAAAGCCGGGTCGAGCCTGCTGAGATCCAAACTCCGATCTGCTCAGTATCAGTATTGGTACAAAAATGCAGACATGTGGGTGGCGACCGGATCTCTGTGCCAATGGCCGCAAAGCGCCTTATGGGCAAGAAGTGAGCCGTAGAGCTTTGGGGAAAATGCATTGCAATATATTGCTTCGGGTCTTCCGTGTTCACAATCGTGCCGAAAGCTTCTTTTTGATCCAATTTCTGCCAGGTCTTCTTCATGGAATATGTCTCGATTGGTGTCTCGTTGTTCCTCGGTCCAATTGAGTTATGCGCTATGATAATGCTACACATGGGCTCATGCATCCAAAGCAATACATTCTCTGTCCTTTCTCACCCACCCAGGTGCTCTCAGTGTTCATGCACCTACGTGGTCAGTTTCTTCACATGTGCTATGCTACAGCTACATATGTGGGCAAGATGTGTCCAGGTGCATGCGT
>CAMXCT020002423.1:0-37311 GCA_947184155.2 Cladocopium goreaui
AGAGTATTACAGGAGCTATTTCATAATGCGCCTAATTCCATTTTATAGGTGATTTGTTGGGCGTTTGTCTTACATCCCAACTACCCCCTCCAACTTGAGCAGTAACATTTTATAGACTATATTTTTGCTGTGGTCAATATCACTGTTAACCTTTGCAAAAGAAGTTGGGTCATAATATAGGAAGGTATGTGTTCATGATGGTTTTGCTTTGCACCTCATTTCATAGAGAGAATGTATGGGTCTACACCTTAGCTTTTCATTTTATAGAGCTATTTTTCCTATAGAATGAGGGGGGCAAAGGTCCCTAGGCAACACTAAGGGAGGATTTGTTATGTGATGTAAAGTCTCAAACCACCCTTCGTTGATGTATTGTTATGTGATGTTTAAGCTCTCACACCACCCTTCATGCTGTATTGTTATGTGGTGTAAACTCTCACACCACCATTCATCATGTATTGTAAAGTCACTTGAATCAAAGCCATCCGGAACTCGGAAGGTTCCTTCCCAACTTCCTTTGATTATGTTAGTTATGGCAATGTGAGGGCCCAAAGACAAACAAGAAAACTTAGGAAGCACGCGCGATGCTATCGCCAGCTTGGCAAATCAGTTTTCTAAGTTGCGTTTCCGTTTCGCTCGCTCTTTTGTTGTCTCGCTTGATTTGTGTGCCAGTATGACGCATGACACACACGCATTTCTGCTGCCTTTGGATGCGTTGGGCGCTTCTTTTTGCATGCCTTTCGCGTTACTCACGCAAGCATTGCCCCACCTCCTTTGGTCCATTGGTCCGACTAATGCCCATGCGCGTTTGCAATTGCCACCTTGTTTCCTTCAAAGGATGTTTTTTCTCTTTCATGCAGATTCTGTTTCGTGGCTGGTCTCAACTTGATGCAGCCATCTGCGATATTACCTTGTCAAACTCAAACCGGCGTCACTAAGGTGCTTTTCTGCTCCCGTGCTGTTGCTGTAAAGGTCGCATGAATGATTTGAATGTGTGATTTCGCAACTTCTGAAATCTCAGTTCCATGGTGGTCAGAAATTTCACCTTAAAATTCTTAGTGATACCTTGTGACCTTGATTTTTAGGCTGAGCATATCGTCTCACGGCCCTTTTACCCCCACCCAAGCGTCTGTTTGTTTTTCGCGTGGCAATTTCACATGAGCATTTCTTTACAGGCCCCAGACGCCAACATACCTCGCCGGGCAGGTTTGACAGCTGCAGAAATGGCCCGGGAGAAGCGGCTGGCTGATCTCAAGCGGGGCTGCGCTAGAGGTGACACCCAAAAATTTTGGGAAGCCAAACTTTCATCTCCAGCAAAGGACTCCGATGAATTGCTGATAGATTTGTCCAAGTCTGGCTTGCCAGGCCCAGGCAAGGTTGTGGCAAAGTGGGACGGTGATGGTATTTTGTTCCCCGATGGGTCAAAATGGACCCGGACAGGTAGTTTTGCAGGGGGGCGAGGCAGTTAGAGACTTCTTGAGAGCGGCAAATTTCGTGGTCCGATCACATCCACTTGCGCTTTTCACAGATTTCGGGCTCTAATTTGAAGGACAAGGGGGTTTATTTGATCTTGAGGGCATAAAATTTGCTGATGTGCTTTCGCATCCCTGAGAAACAGTATGGAAAGGAGAGCGAGAGCGAGAGGGAGAGAGAGAGAGAAGAAGAAGAAGAAGGAGAAGAAGGAGGAGGAAGAATAAGAAGAAGGAGAAGGAGAAGAAGAAGAAGAAGAGGGAGAGGGAGAGGTGGAAAAAAATAGTGGCTTGGCTCAAGTCATTCCGATCAAGACGCACAGTGTAGCAGGATTCCGTGCAATGGTACTTTCTTTTCGAACCCAACACCAGCATTGTTGAACAGCGTTGCTTTTTTGTACTTGGAACATCTTGGAGCCCTGCACCAGTCAGTTTAATGAGGGCCAAATGGCAAACAAAACTGTTTCAGTTGAATCGAATGATCAACAGCTTCCATCGGCCCGACAGAGACATCGTACAAAAAGTTGCAAATGCCACGATTTCAGTGTGCGGCAAGGGTCAGCGGTGGGACTGGTCCTTGCATTTGGTCAGCGCGATGCAGTCCCAGCAAGGATTGGCAAATGGCTGCTCGCTACCAGAGCCAGATGCTGTTTCCTATGGCACAATCATTTCAGTGTTGGGCAAAACTGTGCGCTGGCAACGCGCGTTGCTTCTATTGCATGAATGCGACGCGAGAAAAACGGAGGGCAAACTATGCAGTGACAGATACAGAGCCGATCGAGCCCCTGACCTCGTTTGCTACAATGCAGCGATGGCTGCTTGTGGGCAAGGCTTGCAGTGGCTCAAAGCCGGAGCTGTGCTGACTGCAATGATAGAGAAAAACATCATGCCAGATGCTTTGAGCATTAGCACATTGCTCACAACATTTGGCAACGCCACGCGTTGGCAACTTGCTCTCTGGCACTTTTTCACTTTTTCCTTTCCCCCGGACTCATCCTTCTCATGCTCATCTTCATCATCCGCATTCTCGTCATCCTCATCATCCTCATCCTTATCGCCATCATTCTCTTATTTGCCATCGCCACCAGCATCAAAAGTTTTATTTGGCAGCCATTGCAGTCATCATCATGTGCACATGTTCCATGATGTGGTGACGCTGAGCTCTGCCATTAGTGCCTGTGAAAAGGGAAGGCAATGGCAAGCCGCACTATCACTCCTCACACAGGCCATGACTGGTGAGATTTGTGCGGCCGCGACTTCACTGCCAACCACACCTTCAAACCCATCGAGGTCATTGAAACTCTCTAGCCTTTTCCCTGATGACGTTTCTTTCAACGCTGCCATCGTGGCATGTGAGGGCTGCTCGCAATGGGAGTTTGCCGCGCACCTCCTTACCCAGCTGTCTTTTTGGAGTACCCCGGCACCGACCTGCTATGCGACCACTATGAAGGCCATGTCTGCTGCCAGAAAGTGGCAGCATGCCCTTACTTTGCTGAAAAGGCTAACACCCTCATGCCTTTCCTCGACAGTGAATCTCTTTGAGCATCGGTTTGTGGATGGCTTCGGTTGGGGAAGTTTGCTAACAGCTTTGCATGTCAAGCCGGAAAGACTTTCTAAGATGCTGGAGAATTTGGTGCGCCAGGTCTTCTGTTTTTGCTCCGGGCGCCAGGCCTTAGAATTGCGTCGTGGTGCTGAAGTTGCAGAAGTTCTTTGCCTTCTAAACTGGATGCAGATTTTGGGTGTGAACGACTCTTCTGCAATTTCCAGATTCTTGAGATGCAAAGTGTTGGGTCATTCCAGCATTTTCGCTTGTAGAAGTCGGAGCTCCGTGCAGCACCATCGACACCTTAGCAATTTGGGCCGATTCGCTGGAGACATTCTCGAGTGCCAAGGGTTCAGATTCTGTGCTTGGAGTTGAATGTAGCTGCACCAGGGAATGACAATGTGTGGAGGAATATTGCAAAAGGCCCTGTTCCAACTAACGTTGGTGCAGCGGTTAAAAGAAGTATGTTCGCGTATGAGTCTGTACAGGCCTTACTGTAGTAGGCAGTATAACCCTTCCAAAGCAATCGTAACCCAGCAAATCAGATTTGTTTCATGAATGAAAGGATGCAGAAGAGTTTGTTGGGGAGAGGCTGGTTTTACATGAAGAAGATTGGAACCAACATCCACGAACAGGCCACGCTTGCGCGGATCAATCTCGCTCAGAGGACACCGCGTTGATTACAGCCGCTCAGGGTGTGATTGATCCACCGTGATCCACCCCCTTTACCTGGTCACCTGGCACATTCAAGTCGCTGGCATCTTGCCTCTGCATGAATCTGCGAAGCATATCATGCTTGCGCGCATTTCAAGCAGAAAGGAAAACAGGGCAATTCGGGTGTTGGAATCATGTGGATGTGTCAGGCCGAGTCAGGCCATTGATATTTTTGGCAGTCCCTTGCTCCAAGAATAAAAAGACGTGGGTCACGGCCAGGGGCGCGCGCACTGGAATTTGCAGAATATCATTGCATGGTGTCTGGATGAAGGGGCACTTTTCCCCATGTTTTTTTGACTTCATTTCTGGGACCCCAGAGTCCCGCTGCTTTGCTCTAAAAACCGTTGTGTCCGTCCAGCCGTCCAACCATCAAGCCTTGCCTTCCAACAAACATGGGAAAAAGAAAACAGGCACATGCATTGACTTGGGACATGAGTCGTGTAAACTTATCTTTGCCGTTTTCCTCGGGTCTTGGTAACTTACTTTCCACGCCACTAGGAAATCTCCTTCTTTAGAATATTGGTATTCATAGTGGAGTGTTCCCTTCGATGTGAGCAAAGTATTTGATTGAAAAGAGCGCGGCGTTCTTCGTTTCTTAAAAGGTTTTGGCATTTCCCTTCCAGACGCAGGCCCCCCTCAATAAAACACCAGAAGGCTGAACCGCTTTAAAAGGAATATTGTTTTTCCCACAAAATGAGAATGCAGGAGTCCTGCTCATGGACAAGAAGAATGTGTTGCCTTAAGCAAAACAATGGGGTTTGTGAGAGAAATTTGAAGTGGCCTTAAAGAAATATTACTCCAGAGATAGGAGAATTTGAAAAAATCGGCCGCGCTTCTCCTATGTGTGGAAAACTCAAAAGATTTAACAAAAAGAGCATTCCTGCCCTATTTGCACGGGAAGAAACAATTCGGAATGGTTGCGGCAAAAGAAGCGGTCACTAATCTTGTATAGCATTGGTATGTAGCAAAAACAAGCACGCATGATTGGAGGGCAGGATGATTGAAACCTGAAGGGTTGAAGAAAAGAGAATTATGGGAAAATTGGAACATGTTTCATTCTTGCAGGGTTTCGGGGCTTATTGGGATTGTAATGGCGATGCATACAAATGAGGCTCAAAGGGATTCATAGACTGTAAGAATTACACCGCCAACCAAGACAATTGAGTTTAAACATGCGCGTTGCCACGTTTACACATGGTTGGGTTTTTCAGGTGAGATGTGTCTCTACCTCTGTACCTACAATCCGGCAAACTGACCCCAAAATAAGCGCTGCAACTACTACCCGGTTCATGTTTGGCGGTGCCGGCACCTGGACGCACATTGAAGATGCATATGCCGACATGCGAAAGCACCTTCTGCGCACATTCATATGATTCATATGGGTATAAATTGTTTGGGGGCTTGGAAATGATGGATTTCTATGTTTGTTACCGCCATGTTCCACGTCGGGTTTATATTTTGCAATTGACATATACTAGTTGGTCTCCTTTGCTTCCGGCTCATACCCACGTGTGCCGGTATGGTTCCGTGCAGGTATGCCCGCATGTCCCACCCAGCTTTACGTTCAAATTCATAGAACGATGTTCGAAGATGTCCACCTCACCTCCATACCCGCATGCAAAGCAGCCGGATTGCTTTGCGATTAGCAAGCTCTTGCTCACATTGTTTCATGCACATACTTGGCATGCGCACGCAAGCACAAAATTAATGTGTGCGGACCGTCAGATCAGACCCTGTCAGTTTGCTTGTGTTGCTTCACACTTGCGGCCAGCAAGTTTTTCATTACATAAACGTCAATGATGTTGCATGAGCATATTGGACAGACCATTTTTGCCCAAGGCGACCATGTCAGAGAGCACCTTTAAACACAGCATGCCGGCTCTGAAAAAAGTGACGGCCGCAGCTTCGAGAGAGAGGGAGGAAGAGCACCCCTTTGCAAAACACGGCGCGCTTCATAGATTCAATGTTTCTGCGCCACCTGTTTTCCACTTGTCGGCTACATGAGCCCTTTGATCATGCAGTGTGATTTAGCTGGAAGGTCAGGGTTGCTCAGTGTATAGCACGCTTCTCTATGCAAAGGGAACGCTGCTGCCATGGCGAATCGTCGCCCTGGCAGTTTCCATCTCAAGAGAATGACAGCAGCTCTGTCGCTATCAGCATCATCGGGTGACGGATTCCTTCGACTTAGACGTATACAATATTGTAACAACATGTCAAAATCCGGCGGGTCAGCGCTTGTAGTAAGAAGAAACCAAGTTCAGACCATGCGAGAAATCAGTTTTAGCTGCTGTAAGGCTCATGCAGCAAGTTTGGCCAAGCAAAATGCATGGCAGCAATCAGTGGCCGCATCCCCAGCGGTGGATGGCATATGCTCGAACATGCTTTCACGTAACGCATTGGAATCCAGAAATTTGATGAATCTTACAGATATTCCCGCGCAAGCTATGAAATCAGCACGCTTTGATACACTTTTACCACCGTGTTTTGGACGTGCAGTTTTCATTTCGTGCGAAACGGTCGCGTCTGACGTTGTAAAAGCGCAATTTTTTGACAGTTTTGCGACATTTGCGTTTGATGTAGCAAAATCGCAATTCTACACCAGTCTTTGCCGTTCGACTTTCATTTCGTGTGAAAAGGTTGCATCTGACGTCGTAAAATCGTGATTTTACGCCAGTTTTGCGACATCTGCGCTTAACAGTTAAAGCCGTAGAATGTGAAATCGCAATTGCACACCAGCTTTTAAGGTTGCATCTGAAGTTTCAATCTTGCAATCTTACACCCGTTTTTGGCACCGGGCCCTCATTTTGTGCGAAAAGGCGGCGCTGCGCACAACAAAATTATCCCCACCCCCGGTAGAGGGGGTAAGATATTGTAAGTTACAATTTGTTTGGCCCCAATAGAGTAAGGGGGGGTTCAACATGTAACAATGGACATGGGGCACCGTAACTTACATTTTAGCCACCCCCCCAAATTTTGCATCCGCTTTCTCGATTTGGTAAAGGCATACCTGAAGGTCACAGTTTTTATCTGTTTTTGCAGGGTTGTGGAAACCTCCCCTGCAGCTACGTATATTTTTCTGTTGGGGCAGAAGGTTCGTGAAGGTTCCATAGATAATCCATAATTACCAGTAGTACCGCACAAGGCGGTGGCGGAAGTTTCAAAAATAGGAAACCTATAGGAGAGGTTGGTTGTTGTGAATCAGGGATGGCAGAGCGAAGCCACTGATGGAGCGAAAGGTGATTGATCTCTCTCACTATTTCTCTCTCTTTCTCTGACTATCTACCTACCTACCTACCTACCTACCTATCTATCTATCTATCTATCTCTCTCTCTCTCTGTCTATCTATCTATCTATCTATCTGTCTGTCTGTCTATCTGTCTGTCTGCCTATCTATCTATCTCATCTACCCAGCTGGCCTCTCTCTCTCTCTCTCTTTCATCTAATTACCTATCTATCTATCTATCTACCTACCTGTCTATCGATCTCTCCCTTTCATCTGTCTATCTGTCTAGCTGTCTACTTGTCTATCTGCGTTGCAGTGTCATTCAGTGTAATGTAGCGTGGTGTAGAGTAATTTAGTGTAGCGGAGTGTACTGGAGTGTAATGTAGTGTAATGTCCGACGTAGTGTAGTGTCTTGAAGCGAAGCGACATCTGAACCTCCAAAAGTGGTCCAAACCCCTAGTGTTTTGTACATTTTGACGCCACAACGGCGTGCACTTTTTCGACATCTCAACTTCAAAAAATGGTCCGACGCTGGTGTATTTTGCGCATTTTGACTTGGAAATGTGCTTCGCGCCACAACGGCGTGCACTTTTTCCACATCCGAACCTCCAAAAGTGGCGCGAACATGTGGTGCTTTGTACATTTTGACTTGGAAATGTGCTTCGCGCCACAACGGCGTGCACTTTTTCCACATCCGAACCTCCAAAAGTGGCGCGAACATGTGGTGCTTTGTACATTTTGACTTCGAAATGTGCTTCGCGCCACAACGGCGTGCGCTTTTTCGACATCTCAACTTCCAAAAGTGGTCAGAACCCCTAGTGTTTTTAACATTTTGACTTCGAAATGTGCTTCGCGCCACAACGGGGTGCACTTTTTCGACATCTCAACTTCCAAAAGCGGTCCGGACCTGATGTGTTTTGTACATTTTGACTTGGAAATGTGCTTCGCGCCACAACGGCGTGCACTTTTTCGACATCTCAACTTCCAAAAGCGGTCCGAAGCTGAGGTGTTTTGCACATTTTGACTTGGAAATGTGCTTCGCGCCACAACGGGGTGCAATTGTTCATCTCTCATCTGGCCAGCCGGCTCCGCACCCGCCGCTTTAGCGAGCCTACTTTTCGACCCTCCGGAGCCACAAATCATTGGAAAAACACAGTGTTTCGCGACTTTCCTACCTTTTCGCGCATCTGCATCTTCTTTCTTCTGACTCTTTCTCTTCTACTCTTCTTTCTTCTTATCTTTCTCTTCTCTCTGCCTCTTCCCTGCTCTGCTTTTCATCTGTCCATATTGTCGGAAGTTTGACTTCTAAACTTCCTTCGAACAATCCTTGGTATCCTCAGATGTGTCAGAATATGGCAGAAAGCAAAATGATGATATATCATCACAATCATCACATATCACGCTGAAACCTGCATTCACCTTTTTTGCGCCCAATTACCTTTCTGAAATTATTCAGTGAAGAACAGCACAAAAGACATGGTTTCCAATCAGTTCTCCTGTTTTCGACAACATTTGTTTTTCTGCAAAAAATGTGACTTAATTTTGAGCCAAACCAAACACATTGAAAACACTTTCAAAACACAACCACAACACATTAGAAACACTTGTGCAAACGCATTAATCATTAAATCTTGGCTCGTTGGACTCCCACCATACATTGAAACATATTCCAAACACACGCTAAGGTCAAAACATATCTAAAACACATTCGACATACATTCAAAATACACAACATATCTTTAAAAAAAACTAAACCACATCAAAAACATCAATAAAATATCTAAAGCAAATCTAAAGCAGATCGAAAGCACATTCACAATAGATTCAAAGCACACATAAATAAATACACAACATATCTGGAAAACTTTTTTTAATAGTATTTACACAACATATACCCACCATTTCTCATTTTCTCGTTGTTTCCCCCTGTTTGGTTACCTCGTTGTGTTACCCCGTTGGTTTATCCCGGTGTGTTACCCCGTTGTGTTTCCCCCCCGTTGTGGAGCTCCAAGGTCGTGAGCCCTCGGTGTGTCTCCCCCGCTGTGTCTCCCTGTTCTCCCCCCCGTGAACTGAGAAATGGGAAGCGATACAGGTGATAAGTTTTTTTTTGTATGTATACATTTAGCTAACTGCTGTTTCCAAAAATAGTCGCTTTAAAAGCAGTTTTTTAGTACTTATTCTTGGCCATCTAAATGTTTCAACAGCATCAATACCATTTAATTCCAAAATTTCAATACCACGGGAAATGATAGAAAACGTATGAACATAAATGCCAGCTATTTTGTAGGGGAAATTCTTGGAGGCATGTTTTCATAGCAACTATGTCTTGACTTGTTTTGAACAGAGGTTTGGCCTATAGATCCACCAACATGCTGGGGGATACAATAGAATACAATAGGTGGAAAAAGGACTACAGTTCTTTTAACATATAGCAACCATATATGGATAGATAGATAGATAGATAGGTAGATAGGTAGATAGGTAGATAGGTAGATAGGTAGATAGGTAGATAGGTAGATAGGTAGATAGGTTAGATAGGTTAGATAGGTTAGATAGGTTAGATAGGTTAGATAGGTTAGATAGGTAGATAGATAGATAGAGATAGGTAGATAGGTAGATAGGTAGATAGGTAGATAGGTAGATAGGTAGATAGGTAGATAGGTAGATAGGTAGGTAGGTCGATAGGTAGACTGATTGATTTGATTGATTTGATTGATTGGTTTGATTGATTGATAGATAGATAGGTAGGTAGATAGACAGACAGACAGACAGATAGACAGATAGACAGATAGACAGATAGACAGATAGACAGATAGACAGATAGACAGATAGATAGACAGATAGACAGATAGACAGATAGACAGATAGACAGTTAGACAGATAGACAGATAGACAGATAGACAGATAGACAGATAGATAGATAGATAGATATAGATAGATAGATAGATAGACAGACAGATAGATAGATAGATAGACAGATAGACAGATAGACAGATAGCTCGATAGGTGGATAGATAGATTTGTCACACATGCAGGAAAAAGTTACCAAGTCTGCCACGGATAAACAAATTTGGCGGTTCTTCGTTCAACCGCGCTATTCGGCGCCAAATGGCTTTATTCGAAATCAATTTGGGGGCCACGCGTCCAGTTTTCGTTCTTCGCTGCGACATGCAACGCTGCCCAAACGCACGCAGGAATTTCAGCACAATGATTCAAGCACAAAGGACAGCTGCAGTTTCTCTTGCAGACAAATTTCTGCCTCATGACCCTTCAAAGTAGCGGAATCAAACATATCGAAGGGACGGGTTCCCCTTGAAGGTATAGGGATGATTACAGCTTGGTAGCAGATCTGCCATTTGCATTTCATTGACTTGACTGAGGCTGAACTCCTGAAACTGGCTGGAGGACCTGGTGGAAGACCAGTGCATTTCCCACCTTGGTGCGATGTTTGCGGGTACCCTTTGTAGCTCTTCCTGCGGTCAGCTTGATTTGGCTACACCTGACGCAGCATCCCGTGAGGACTCGACATCATTGCATTCAATGCAGCATTCATTGCATGCAAGGGCTGCTTGTTTGCACGAGATTGTAGCCCGTGAGGGCAATTTACGGTGCACTCGTAGATTGGCAGGCGTTCAAATGTTTGATTTGCGCGTCGCGCTCTGTTTCAAGAAGGGCGACCATGTGGGCAGTCCAAGGACATTGACAAACTGCAAAGAAGCCACTATCGTGGCATTTGGATGTTTCAAATGTATTTGGGCATTTCAAACGTTAAAACTTCAAAAGATAGTTATGTCAGTTAAAACTGATTAGATGTCTCTTCTCAACGCCAACCAAAGAGCTAGTCAGTCTTCAACACGCTTCCAACCTTGTCTGGTCAATCTTCAACACGCTTCCAACATAGCATTGCAATATCATTGCGCAAACTGTGTTGGGTCCCAAGGTCCTGGGTGATGAAAGTGCTTTTGACCTTTGCCATCATCCATTTGTTAATTTATCACTTTTTTCATCCTCAGGTTTGATATCACTACGAATGATGCTTGAAGTCAGCCTTACCCATCAGTATCCATCCACTCCTTCAATTCCATGCACCCACGTCACTCACTTTATTTATTTCATCCATTTCATCCATCTCATCCATTTCACCCATTCACGCATTTCATCCATTTCATCCATTTCATCCGAATCATCTCATTCATCCGTCCATATAGAATCTATATATCCATCTATCTATCCATCCATCCATCCATCCATCCATCCAGACACAAACGGCATCAGCTGAGTCACTCACTACGATATTTCTGCCAAGCCCGAATCAACGTTACCGGCTAAAACTGCGGCAGACAGGTGAAGCCAAGAGCCTTTGAAATCAGAATGAGGCAAGTGGCAAGTAAACCAAGCGCTGTTTCAGCCACCCATGTCAAAACCAAAGAATTGCCTGAAATCATACAATCGGCAAATCACACATGCCAAACGAGAAGGTTGTGCCAACTGTCAGCCACCTCGTTCGAATATGATTCCGCGCATATCCCGGTGGAAAGTGTTATCGTCTTTTGCCCTCTTCTCAGGTAGTCGGCGGGGCCTCAGGGAAGGCAAAGCACATTTTCTTCGCAATTTGCGCGGCCATCGTTATGAGATTTTCTGAGCCACAGAGGATGTGCGAGCAATTGCTATTGTTTCGTGTTTTTTCCCGAGAGCGTCTGAGCGCAGGGTTCTTCCAATAGTGCGGGTCTGTATCTCATCTTCTCATCCTCACACCTTCTCATCTTCACACCTTCTCATCCTCACACCTTCTCATCTTCACATCTTCTCATCTTCACACCTTCTCATCTTCACATCTTCTCACTTCACATCTTCTCATCTTCACATCTTCTCATCTTCACATCTTCTCATCTTCGCATCTTCTCATCTTCACATCCTCACATCTTCACATCTTCTCATCTTCACAGCTGCTCATCTTCACATCTTCACATCTTCACATCTGCTCATCTTCACATCTTCTCATCCTCACATCTTCACATCTTCACATCCTCACATCTTCACATCTTCTCCTCTTGCCCTCTTGCCCTCTTGCCCCCTCCTTCTTTTCTATTTCTCTTCTGAAGGCGGGGGCGGGGGCAGCGCCAACGAGACGGCACGAAACGCAACCCTTTCGCACGAAACGAGGTTCGATCGTCAAAAACTGAGATTAAATTGCGATTTCAACTTGTCCCGCGCAACCCTTTCGCACGAAACGATGTTCGATCGCCAAAAACTGAAGTAAAATTGCGATTTCAACTTGTCCCGCGCAACCCTTTCGCACGAAATGAAGTTCGATCGCCAAAAACTGAAGTAAAATTGCGATTTCAACTTGTCCGGCGCAACCCTTTCGCACGAAACGAGGTTCGATCGTCAAAAACTGAAGTAAAATTGCGATCTCAACTTGTCCCGCGCAACCCTTTCGCACGAAACGAGGTTCGATCGTCAAAAACGAGGTAAAATTGCGATTTCAGGTGTCCCGCAAACCCTTTCGCACGAAATGAGGTTCGATCGTCAAAAACTGAGGTAAAATTGTGATTTCAAGTTGCTCCGCCCAACCCTTTCGCACGAAACGATGTTCGATCGTCAAAAAGTGTGTAAAAGCTTTTGTGTGCAAAAGTGTCTGTGTGTCAAACTGTTTGTGTGTAAAAACGTCTGTGTGTAAAAGTGTCTGTGTGTAAAAGTGTCTGTGTGTAAACGCGTCTGTGTGTAAAAGCGTCTCTGTGTAAAAGCGTCTGTGTGTAAAAGCGTCTCTGTGTAAAAGCGTCTGTGTGTAAAAGTGTTAGTGTGTAAAAGCGTCTGTGCGTAAAAGCTTTTGTGTGCAAAAGTGTCTGTGTGTAAAAGTGTTTGTGTGTAAAGGCGTTTGTGTGTGAAAGCGTCTCTGTGTGTGCAAGCGTCTGTGTGTAAAAGCTTTTGTGTGCAAAAGCGTCTGTGTGTAAAAGCGTCTGTGTGTAAAAGCGTCTGTGTGTAAACGTGTCTGTGTGTAAAAGCGTCTGTGTGTAAAGGTGCCTGTGTGTAAAAGCGTCTGTGTGTAAAAGCGTCTGTGTGTCAAAGTGTTTGTGTGTAAAAGCGTCTGTGTGTAAAAGTGTCTGTGTGTAAAAGTGTCTGTGTGTAAACGCGTCTGTGTGTAAAAGCGTCTCTGTGTAAAAGCGTCTGTGTGTAAAAGTGTTAGTGTGTAAAAGCTTTTGTGTGTAAAAGCTTTTGTGTGCAAAAGTGTCTGTGTGTAAAAGCGTCTGTGTGTAAAGGCGTTTGTGTGTGAAAGCGTCTGTGTGTGTGCAAGTGTCTGTGTGTAAAAGCGTCTGTGTGTAAAAGCGTCTGTGTGTAAAAGCGTCTCTGTGTAAAAGCGTCTGTGTGTAAAAGTGGTGTTAGTGTGTAAAAGCGTCTGTGTGTAAAAGCTTTTGTGTGCAAAAGTGTCTGTGTGTAAAAGTGTTTGTGTGTAGTAATAGCTATATTGTCTTGATACTCCTTTTCTTGTCTGCCTATAATACATCTTTAATATTGTAGAGCTTCGCACACCGGCGATGCCTGTAGGGGTCGGGGGAGGGAAAGAGAGAGGGGGATTTCATGATTTCATCTGAGCTTGCGGACATGACATGCTGCGAGCTGCATCTTCGTTGTCGTCATCGTCATTGTCGTCGTCGTCGTCGTCGTTGTCGTTGTTGTCGTCGTTGTTGTTGTTGCTTTTGGTCCTCCTTCTCGTTCTTGTTCTTGTTCGTGTTGTCGTTGTCCTTGTCCTTGTTGTCGTTGTTGTCGTCATTGGCGTCGTTGTCGTCGTTGTAGTTGTTGTCGTCGTCTTCGTCGTCGTCGGCAGCGTCGTCGTCGTTGTTGTTATTGTTATTGTTGTTATAGCATGTTATAGCTGTTGCTGCTTGGTCCTGTTGTCGTTGTCGTTGTTATCTTTGTAGTTGGTACTTTTTCCAAACCCCCGAAAATCGTCAAATCGACGGTTTTTGCAAGCCCGCAAAAAGCGTCAAATAGGCGGTGTTTTCGCGATTTTTCACGTTCTCGGAACAAAAAAAACACCGTAAATACAGATGTTTTTGGCTCCGCGCCAACGCAAAACCACGGCATGTACGAGGTTTTGAGCCCTGCTAGCAAAAATCACGGTAATTTACAGTGTGTTGTGGCCCGGGCCTAGCAAAAACACTGGTATGCACGCAGTTTCCTGCATGTTGTCAGAAGCTTTTTTTGGATGCCAAAGGCACAAAAACATTGTAAATTACACGATTTTTACGCGTGGACAATACCAAAAAAACATGAAAAATCCACCAAAAATCGACCAAAAAACACCCAACAAGGACCTCCAAAACGCATCTTCAAATTTTACCTTCTTTTTCCCACCCGAACCCCCAAAAACGTGAAAACCTCAGCACCCTGAAGGATTTTCAAAAAGGTGGGCGGCACCGGCACGCCCCCAGGTAGCTAAAGCTATGCGCTTAGCAACACCACAAACGACGAGGCATCGCCGGATTTAAGCGCTTACGCGCGACAGCCGGCCAGGGGCCCAACTATGTAGGCCCATTGTGTGGCTATGTTGGCCTATGTTGGCGTATGTTGGCCTATCTTGCGGGCAATGTGGGCCCATCTTGCGGCTATGTTGGCCTCATGTTGACCCATGTTGAGCCAAAAGATCCGAAAAATTGGAACAGCAAAAAAAAACACTGTAAAACGCAGGATATTTTGATGGTCGGCGGCCTATCTTAGGGCTATGTGGGCCCATCTTGGGGCTATGTCGGCCTATCTTGAGGGCAATGTGGGCCCATCTTGGGGCTATGTTGGCCCATCTTGGGGCTATGTTGGCCCATCTTAGAGCTATGTTGGCCCATCTTGGGGCTATGTTGGCCCATCTTGGGGCTATGTTGGCCCATCTTGAGGCCTAGGTTGGCCCATCTTGAGGCCTTTGTTGGCCCATGCTGACCCATCTTGAGCCACAAGATCCGAAAAATGGGAAAAATGGGAAGAGCACAAAACACCGTAAAACGCGGGACTTTTTGGCGGGCAGCAGGCAGCTGGCAGCTGCAGGCAGCAGCAGGCAGCGGCATGCAGCGGCAGACAGCAGCAGGCAGTAGCAGGCAGTGGCAGCAGCAGGCAGCAGCACGCAGCAAGCAGCGGCAGCGGCAGCAGCAGCGGCGGCGGCGGCAGCAGCGGCAGGGGCAGCGGAGCAGCGGCAGCGGCAGCAGCAGGCAGCAGGAGCATGAGCAGGAGCATGAGCAGGAGCAGCAGCCACCAGCAGCAGCAGTCAAAATCAAAATGTGATTTGAAGTAGGATTTCAGAAGGGGACGTTCCGGCCCCCGGGAAGCTTGTTAATGCGACTGATTTTGAATCATTTTCGGCGAAATTAGGTTGTGTTTTGCTGTTTCGGAAAAATGTGTCTGGCTGTTGGTTTCTTGCTTTAGAGGCTGGTTGGCTTGAAAACTATATACACCTTGTTCAAACCATTAGTGCCAAAAAAAGCATGCTATGCATACTCTGCGCTGTAGTTAGTTGCTGCACCTTGCCACTGCGCCTTGCCACGGTATAATGGGATTCGTTGTGATTATATTATACTTAATTACCAGTAGTTTACCAGTAGTACCGCACAAGGCGGTGGCGGAAGTTTCAAAAATAGGAAACCTATAGGAGAGGTTGGTTGTTGTGAATCAGATGAATCAGGGATTGCAGAGCGAAGCCACTGATGGAGCGAAAGGTGATTGATCTCTCTCACTATTTCTCTCTCTTTCTCTGACTACCTACCTATCTCTCTCTCTCTCTCTTTCATCTAATTACTAATTACCTATCTATCTATCTCTCTCTCTCTCTCTCCCCTTCATATGTCTAGCTGTCTACCTGTCTATCTGTCTATCTAACTACCTGTCTACCTGTCTATCTGTGGTGCAGTGTCATTGAGTGCAATGTAGTGTAGTGTAATGTCTGTCATCCAGTTTCAATCTGCAACATGGTTTCTTAGTGTAATGTAGTGTAGTGTAGTGTAATGTAGTGTAATGTAGTGTAGTGTAGTGGAGTGTAGTGTAATGTAGTGTAGTGCAATTGAGTGTAATTGAGTGCCGTGTAGTGTAGTGGAGTGTCGTGTAGTAGAATGTAGTGAAGTGTAGTTGTAGTTGTAGTTGCAGTGTAATGTATTGGAGTCTAGTGTAGTGTAGTGGTAGTTGTAGTTGAAAATGCTACAAAACCCTCACGTTTTGCTCTTTTTTGACAAGGTCCACAATCCCTTGCGCCTGCCACGCGAAACGACTTCTGAACCTCCAAAAGTGGCGCGAACATGTGCTGCTTTGTACATTTTGACTTGGAAATGTACTTCGCGCCACAACGGCGTGCACTTTTTCAACATCCGACCCTCCAAAAGTGGCGCGAACATGTGGTGTTTTGTACATTTTGACTTGGAAATGTGCTTCGCGCCACAGCGGCGTACACTTTTTCGACATCTCAACTTCCAAAAGTGGTCCGGACCTGATGTGTTTTGTACATTTTGACTTGGAAATGTGCTTCGCGCCACAACGGCGTGCACTTTTTCAACATCTCAACTTCCAAAAGTGGTCCGAGAATGGTGTGTTTTGTACATTTTGACTTCAAAATGTGCTTCGCGCCACAACGGCGTGCACTTTTTCGACATCGCAACTTCCAAAAGTGGTCCGAGAATGGTGTGTTTTGCACATTTTGACTGCGTGCAATTTTTCATCACTCATCTGGCCAGCTGGCTCCGCACTCGCCGCTTTAGCGAGCCTACTTTTCGACCCTCCGGAGCCATAAATCATTGGAAAAACACATCGTTTCGCGACTTTCCTACCTTTTCGCGCATCTGCATCTTCTTTCTTCTTACTCTTTCTCTTCTACTCTTCTTTCTTCTAATCTTCCTCTTCTCTCTGCCTCTTCCCTGCTCTGCTTTTCATCTGTCCATATTGTCGGAAGTTTGACTTCTAAACTTCCTTCGATGATAAGAATCCGTTGGTACGCACTCACCTCTATCACTTTCAAAACTATGATCGAAGGAAGTTTAGAAGTCAAACTTCCGACAATATGGACAGATGAAAAGCAGAGCAGGGAAGAGGCAGAGAGAAGAGAAAGATTAGAAGAAAGAAGAGTAAGAAGAAAGCAGATGCAGATGCGCGAAAAGGTGGGAAAGTCGCGAAACACTGTGTTTTTCCAATGATTTGGGGCTCCGGAGGGTCGAAAAGTAGGCTCGCTAAAGCGGCGGGTGCGGAGCCAGCTGGCCAGATGAGAGATGAAAACTTGCACGCCGTTGTGGCGCGAAGCACATTTCCAAGTCAACATGTTAAAAACACCAGGGGTTCGGACCACTTTTCGAAGTTGCGATGTCGCAAAAGTGCACGCCGTTGTGGCGCGAAGCACATTTCCAAGTCAAAATGTACAAAACACACCATTCTCGGACCACTTTTGGAAGTTGAGATGTCGAAAAAGTGTACGCCGCTGTGGCGCGAAGCACATTTCCAAGTCAAAATGTACAAAACACACCATGTTCGGACCACTTTTGGAGGCTCAGATGTCGCTTCGCTTCGCTTCACTAGATTACACTACATTACACTACACTACGCTCCACTACACTACATTACACTACACTCCACTACACTAAATTACACTACGCTAAATTACACTACACTACACTACATTACACTACACCACATTCCACTACACTACATTCCACTACACCACGCTACACTACATTACACTACACTACCTTCCACTACACTTCACTACACTCCACTACATTACACTCCACTACACTACAACTACACAACTACACTCCACTACACTCCACTACACTACATTACCCTACACTACACTACATTCCACGACACTCCACTACACCACACTACGTGACCCGAAAGAAAGCTGGATGGAGGAGTCGCGCAGAAGCTTTTACACATACAGGGTCTTTTAGACAGAGAAGTCTTTACACAAAGCAGCTTTTTACACACAGAAGGTTTTACACAGAGAAGTCTTTACTCTAAGGAGATTTTGCACACAAACGTCTAGGAGCCTTTACACACAGAAGCTGTTACACAAAGAAGGCTTTACACAGAGGGCTTTTTACACACAGACGCGTTTGCACACAGAAGCTTTTACGCAGAGAAGCCTTCACACAGAGGAGCTTTTACACACAAAAGCATTTGCACACAGCAAGCTTTTACACACACAGGGGCTTTTACACAGAGAAGTCCTTACACAAAGGAGCTTTTTACACACAGAAGGTTTTACACAGAGAAGTCTTTACTCTAAGGAGCTTTTGCACACAAACATCTAGGAGCTTTTTCACACAGAACTTTTTACGCGAAGAAGGCCTGGCAGAGAGAGTTTTTACACACAGACGCGTTTGCACATAGAAGCTTTTACACAGAGAAGCCCTTACACAGAGGGGCTTTTACACACAAAAGCATTTGCACACAGCAAGCTTTTACACACACAGGGGCTTTTACACAGAGAAGTCTTTACACAAAGGAGCTTTTTACACACAGAAGGTTTTACACAGCGAAGTCTTTACTCATTACTCTAAGGAGCTTTTGCACACAAACGTCTAGGAGCCTTTACACACAGAAGCTGTTACACAAAGAAGTCTTTACACAGAGGGCTTTTTACACACAGACGCGTTTGCACACAGAAGCTTTTACACAGAGAAGCCTTCACACAGAGGAGCTTTTACACACAAAAGCATTTACACACAGCAAGCTTTTACACACACAGGGGCTTTTACACAGAGAAGTCCTTACACAAAGGAGCTTTTTACACACAGAAGGTTTTACACAGAGAAGTCTTTACTCCAAGGAGCTTTTGCACACAAACGTCTAGGAGCTTTTTCACACAGAACTTTTTACACGAAGAAGGCCTGACAGAGAGAGTTTTTACACACAGACGCGTTTGCACACAGAAGCTTTTACACAGAGGAGGAGCTTTTACACACACACAACAGCATTTACACACACAGGGGCTTTTACACAGAGAAGTCTTTACACAAAGGAGCTTTTTACACACAGAAGGTTTTACACAGAGAAGGCTTTACTCTAAGGAGCTTTTGCACACAAACGTCTAGGAGCCTTTACACACAGAAGCTGTTACACAAAGAAGTCTTTACACAGATATATAGCTTTCACACACAGCCGCGTTTACACACAGAAGCTTTTACACAGAGAAGCCCTTACACTTTACACAGAGAGTTTTTACACACGGAAGCTTTTACACACAGTCAGTGAAATCTTTACACAGACGTTTCACACAGAGAAGCTTTCACACACAGAAGCTTTTACACAAAGAAATCTTTACACAAAGTGGTTTTTACACACAGAAACTTTTACACACAAAAGCTTTTACACAGAGAAGTCTTTGCACAGAGGCGCCTTTACACGAAGTAACAAGTTGAAATTGGCAGCAGTTCTTCGGGAAAAACCCTTGGCAGGAGCTTTCGGGAACTCACTTGCTCCCCAAAAAAGCCGTCTATTTCCAACAAAGTTCCTATTCCATGAACTTTTCAAAAAACATAAGGAATATATTTCTGAAGCAGGTCCCCATCCAAAAGCTTTCAAGCCCACACTGCGATGAAATGGAGGGTCGAGAAATCCGGCGGAGCCGACGAGGGGCGTCAGCCCTTAAAATCCGGCCAGGGGCCCCCTGGCCGTGTCCTTGCCGTGCGGCAGTTCTCTCCTCTCCATAGGAGAGAGGGGCCGCCGCCCCAGCCGCCGACCTCTGGTAGGGTGCGCGTGTCGACAGAAATCCCTGTAATTTACAGTGTTTTTTGGCCCTGTGACATTCAACATGTTTTTGCACAAACATCGCACATGTGGCTCAAGATGGGTCAACATGGGCCAACATAGGCCTCAAGATGGGCCAACATAGCCTCAAGATGGGCCAGCATAGCCGCCAAGATGGGCCAACATAGCCCCAAGATGGGCCAACATAGCCCTCAAGATGGGCCAACATAGCCCCAAGATGGGCCAAAATATCATGCGTTTTACAGTGTTTTTTTGCTGTTCCCATTTTTCGGATCTTTTGGCTCAACATGGGTCAACATGGGCCAACAGAGGCCTCAAGATCGGCCGACATAGGCCTCAAGATCGGCCCACATAGCCTTCAAGATAGTCCAACATAGCCCCAAGCTGGGCCAACATAGCCGCAAGATAGGCCAACATAGGCCAACATTGCCACAAAATGGGCCAATTCGGCTCCGCCGGCTCCCCACGAGTACGCTGACAAATGCGTCACGAGCGTCCCAGAGCGACTAGAGCTCTATGGTGAGGCGCGCCGCAAGCCGCCGACCCTCCGACGCCGGGCCCCAAAAAACACGAAAAATCCTTCAGGAGGGTGGGAGAAAGCTTTTTGGACGGAATCCGGGTCGCTCATAAGCGTCTCCAAGAGCATAATCCCCCCCGGACCCTAAAATCGGAAAAAAGTGCCGTTTTGACACATTTTTCGGACGATTTTTCGGTTTTCGAAAGTCACAAAATGCTGTAAATTACAGCATTTTTGCGTTTTACCGTCTTTTGCGGGAGCCATGCAAAAACGCAGAAAATGCTGTAAATACCAATACTTTTTGGACCCGAGATACACAAAAACACTGGTAGCAAAGCACAAAAACACTGTAAATTACAGCATTTTTGGCGGGTTGATCACAAAAAATGCTGGTATTTACACGGTTTTTGCAATTTCAAGAAAACGTGGAAAGCAAGAAACACTGTAAATAGCGGTCTTTTGGCCACTTTTGGACACTGAAACGCTGGTATTTACGCAGTTTTTTGCCCGTGAGGGCGCCAAACCCCTGTAAATTACAGCATTTCCTTCCCTTTTTGAACCAATTTTTTTGCCTTGATGAACGCACAAAACGTTGGTATTTACGCGTTTTTCAAAAAATCGAAGATCGTGACGTGAACGAAACCCTGTAAATAACAGTGTTTTAGCCACTTTCGGGGACTAAAACTGTGGTATTTACGCGGGTTCTTGCCATCTGACAGCGCAAAATGCTGTAAATTACAACACTTTGTGCGCTGTTTCTGTTCAATGTTTAAACGCGCGATGCTCTCACATGTTCTTGGCATTCTTCCACAAGAAACAATGTTGCAGATTGAAACTGGACCACAGCATGACCCGAAAGAAAGCTGGATGGAGGAGACGCACAGAAGCTTTTACACACACAGGGGCTTTTACACAGAGAAGTCTTTACACAAAGGAGCTTTTTACACACAGAAGGTTTTACACAGCGAAGTCTTTACTCTAAGGAGCTTTTGCACACAAACGTCTCGGAGCTTTTACACACAGAAGCTTTTACACGAAGAAGTCTTTACACAGAGTGTTTTTTTACACACAGACGCGTTTGCACACAGAAGCTTCTACACAGAGAAACCTTTACACAGAGGAGCTTTTACACACAAAAGCATTTACACACAGCAAGCTTTTAAACACACAGAAACTTTTACACAGAGAAGCCTTTACACAGAGAGTGTTTACACGCGGAAGCTTTTACACACAGCGAAATCTTTACACAGACGCGCTTTCACACAGAGAAGCTTTCACACACCCGAGAGCTTTTACACACGGAAGCTTTCACACACAGAAGTTTTTACACAAAGAAGCCTGTACACAGAGAAGCTTTTATACACAAGCGCGTTTACATACAGAAGTTTTTGCACAGAAGAATCTCTACATAGAGAAGCTTTCACACGCAGAACCTTTTACACACAAAAGTTTTCACACAGAGAAGTCTTTACACAGAGAAGCTTTTACACGCAGAAGCTTTTACACCCAGAAGCTTTTACACAGAGAACTCTTTACACAGAGGCGCTTTTACACGAAGTGGAAAGTTGAAATTGGCAGCAATTCTCTGGAAAAAAACAATCGCAGGAGCTTTCGGGAACACGCCTCCCCCACTTGCTTCAAGAAAAAAACGCAGTTCCATGATTCCATGAATTTGTTCAAAAAAGCATAAGGAATATATTCCTGAAGCAGCAGGTCCTCATTCAATAGCTTTCAAACCCACCCTGCGATGACATCGAGGTCAAGTAATCCGGCGGAGCCGACGCTGAGCGTCAGCTCTAAAATCGGGCCAGCAGGCCCTGTAGACGGGCAAAGCCCCCGGCCGAAGGCCGTAGCTTTAGCTATACGGCTGCCCGCCCCCGCCGCCGACCAGGTGATATACCGTAATTTACGGTGTTTCGTGCTCTTCGACAAAAACCTACATTTAGCCCCAAGATGGCGCCAGCTGCGCCCCAAGATGGCCCAACATAGGCCCAAGATGGCCCCACATAGGCCCAAAATGGCCCAAAGATGGCCCAACATAGCCCCAAGATGGCCCAACATAGGCCCAACATGGCCCCAAGATCGCCCAACATGACCCCAAGATGGCTCAACATAGCTCCAAGATGGCCCAACATAGCCCCGGGATGGCCCAACTTAGCTCCAAATTGATGCAAAGACAACAACATCAACCACATCGACAACATCAACGACATCAACAGCATCCGCAACATCAACAACAACATCATCGACAACAACAAAAACAACAGCAACAACAACAACAACAGCAGCAACAACAACAACAGCAACAACAACAACAACAGCAACAGCGTCAGCCCATTAAATCGGGCCAGCAGGCCCTGTCGATCGGCAAAGCCTCCGGCCGAATGCCGTAGCTTCTGCCGCCCCCTACCGCCGACCTAGCTCAGAACCCCAAAAAACCTCGTAATTTACGGTTTTTTTTTGCCCTTCGCGAAAAACAACATACATCGGGGAAAAAAAAATTGGGGGGTACCCCCTTGCGCCAACATAGCCCCAAGATGGCCCAGGATGAGCCCCAAGCTGGCCCAACATAGGCCCAACATGGCTCCAAGATGGCCCAAGATGGCCCCAAGATATCCCAAGATGGCCCAAGATGCCCCCAAGATGGCCCAAGATGGCCCAACATAGGCCCAAGATGGCCCAATATAGGCCCAACATGGCCCCCGGATGGCTCAACATAGCTCCAAGATGCCCAACATAGCCCCGAGATAGCCCAACTTAGCTCCAACTTAGCTCCAACTTGATGCAACCGACAACGACAACGACAACGACAACAACAACAACAACAACAACACCAGCAGCAGCAACAACAACAAGAACAAGAACAAGAACACGAACGACAACAACAAGAACGACAAAAACAAGAACGACAACAACAACGACGACAACAACAACAAGAAGAATAACGACACTTGTTGTTGTTGTCGTTGTTGTTGTTGTGGTTGTTGTCGTTGTTGTTGTTGTGGTTGTTGTTGTTGTTGTTGTTGTTGTTAATGTTGTTGTTGTTCGTGTTGTTGTTGTTGTCGTCGTTGTTCTTCTTGTTGTTGTTGTTGTTATTGTTGTTGTTGTTGTTTTTGTTGTTGGTGGTGTTGTTGGTGGAGCTTGTTGTTGTTTTTGGCGGTGGTGGTGCTGCTGCTGCTTCTGCTGCTGCTTGTTGTTGTTGTTGTTCTTGTCGTTCTTGTTGTCGTTGTTGTTCTTCTCATTGTTGTTGTCATTGTTTTTGCTGCTGTTGTTGCTGTTGTTCTTGTTGTGGTTGTTGTTGTAGTCGTAGTCGTAGTCGTGGTCGTAGTAGTAGTAGTCGTCGTTGTTGTTATTGTTGTTGTCGTTGTCGTTGTCCGTGTCGTTGGAGTTGTCGTTGTCGTTCTCGTTGTCGCTGTCGTTGTCGTCGTTGTTGTTGTTGTTGTTGTCGTTGTCGGTCTCGTTCTCGTCGTCGTCGTCGTCGTCGTTGTCGTTGTTGCTGTTGTTGCTGTTGTTGTTGCTGTTGTTGTTCTTCTTCTTCTTGTTGCTGTTGTTGTTGTTGTTCTTGTTCTTGTTGAGGCTGATGATGATGATGATGATCCTGATGATGATGATGATGATGATGATCCTGATGATGATGATGATGATGATAATGATGATGATGATGCTGATGCTGATGATGATGACGGTTGTGGTGATGGTGATGATGATGATGATGATGTTGCTGATGCTGCTGCTGATGATGATGATGACGACGATGATGACGATGCTGATGCTGCTCCCACCCTGCACCTTTTGGCCTGCTGGCCCGCTGTTGGGCGTCAGCCCCTTAAATCCGGCCACGGCCCCCTAACCGTGTCCTTGCCGTACGGCAGTTCTCTCCTCTCCGTAGGAGAGAGGGGCCCTGCTGCTGCCTGCTGCTGTTGCAACTTTGCCGCTGCCTGCCGCTACCTGCTGCTGCCTGCTGCTGCCTGCTTCTGCCTGCTGCCTGCTGCTGGATGCTGCTGCCTGCTGCTGCCTGCTGCTGCCTGCTGCTGCCGCTGCTGCTTGCTGCTGCCTGCTGCTGCCTGCTGCGGCCGCTGCCTGCTGCTGCCTGCTGCCTGCTGCTGGTGCTGCTGCTGGTGGCTGCTGCTGCTGCTGCTGCTGCTGTGGTGCTGGTGGAATCAAGCAGCTCCAAAGCAAGAAGCAAACAGCCAGACACCCTTTTCGAAACACATCCGAAACAGCAAAACACCACCTAATTTCGTGCCCAAAACGTAGCCAAGGAACCCCAAAGAAGGGCCTAACGTCACTTCTGAAACCCTTCTATAAAATTGAAACTTTGCCGCTGCTTCTGCCACTGCTTCTGCTCTGCTGCTGCTATTTTCAACGGCCACTGATCGTACTGCTGCTGCTGCTGCTGCTGCTGCTAGACTTGCTGCTGCCGCTGCTACTGCCACTGCCGCTGCTCTTACTGCTGCTGCTACTGAACCAGCTCTTCAACTTACACCTTCTGAGCCGCATCCGAAACAGCAAAACACCACCTAATTTCGTGCCCAAAACGTAGCAAAGGAACCCCAAAAAAGCGCCTACTTTAAAATTGAAACTTTGCCGCTGCCTGCCGCTGCCTGCCGCTGCCTGCCGCTGCCTGCTGCTGCCTGTTGCTGCCTGCTGCTGCCTGCTGCTGCCTGCTGCTGCCTGCTGCTGCCTGCTGCTGCCTGCTGCTGCCTGCTCCTGCGTGCTGCTGGCTGGTGCTGGCTGTGCTGGCTGCTGCTGGCTGCTGCCTGCTGCTGCCCGTTGAAGCCCGTTGAGCCCGAACCTAGGAAAGGACTATTCTCGCTGCTGCCTGCTGCTGCCTGCTGCTGCCTGCTGCTGCTTGCTGCCTGCTGCTGCCTGCTGCTGCCTGCTGCTGCCTGCCTGCTGCTGGTGCTGCTGCTGGTGGCTGCTGCTACTGCTGCTGGCTTCAAATAAACTCTCTTCCCTGACGCGCTCCCCCTTGCCGTCGGCCGGGGTCGGCGGATATTGTCCTGTCATATGGTGTCTCCATACTAACAAGAGAAGACCCTGCTCCTCTACGCTCTCGGGCCATCCGTCGTCTAGTTTCGTGTTTTTTTGGTGTTTCGATTTTGCATCCTGGTGTTTTTTCTGTTTTTTTGCATGTTTTGTGTGTTGTTGCTTTTCTTTAGTTTGTTTGGTTTTGTCATTGTTTTTGTTTCATTGTGCTATTCTTGTTTGTAATTGCTTTGTTTTTGCCTCTTCACTATCTCTTAGTTCCAGCAGGATAGGGATCACTTATAGGAAATAATTGCATTGCACCCTTTTTAAGCATAGAGCGGCTCAAATCCAATTTCCCAGGGCCACAGGAAATTACATCAAAGATTTGGGTCGCCAAGGACGCCTCGCACAGAAACAGCGGCCCCTAGGAAGAGGAGAAAAGAACAACAAAAAGAACACCAAAAAAACACAAAACAAGATGAAGCCCACGAACCCGAATGCTCACACGTATGTTAATGGTACAGATGTCAAAACACATGGTTATGCAGTCAAGCACGATACCTTTCTGCAATAGTTTATTTGAACAGTCTCGTACATGTTTCCCTTGTTACCAGTCTGCAGTGTGGAGTGGAAAGTGTAGAGTGTGGAGTGAGGAGTGTAAAGTGTGGAGTGTGGTGTGTAAAGTGTGGAGTGTGGAGTGGAAAGTGTGGAGTGACATACGTGTGAGCATTCGGGTTCGTGGGCTTCATCTTGTTTAATAAAGTGAAGATTAAGGATATTAAGGCGGACCTCAACGCGATAGGAATTAATGACTGGATGCATGAATGAATGCATTGGATGGCAAAAGTTATATAATCATCCAGGACCTTGGCACTCAACCCCAGTTTGTGCAGCGATATTTTGCAGATATGTTGAATACTTGCCGCTGGCAACACACCAGCACAGGTTCCTCAAAACCTATACTGTTGAATGTTGAGTAAACCTGTCAAAATATGAACTACGTTTAAAACAGCCAAATGCCATGATAGCGGCTTAAAACAGAACATATGAGACGCGTATGCATGTGCATATGGGGATTGATTGGGAGGTCCTGATAAAGATTCGCAATTGGGGGAAACTGGCCATGCCAGTCTGAATCATTCTTCGAATGGTCGCGAAAAAGCAAATATAGGATGTTATTTTGCGAAAGTTTCTTGGCAATAGGCACAAAGATTGGCTGCTTCTGGATGAAGGAATCCAGGTCAACCCAGTAGGTATATATGAGGGTTTAGGCTTGCACTTACAGACATCCGTTTGCAAATGTATATATCTATGTATTTGTTTGTGTATGTTAGCACCCCCCAAATAGATAGAAAATTGCCAGGATCCCCACAAGATCTTCCTCAGAAGGATCTCGGCAAATATTTTCATTCATACCAGGACCCTTCTGAAAACTTCACGAGACCATAGGACTGTGCAGGGAGGACCTTGCCACCGAATGCGTAGCGAAGGGTTCCCGTTTATAGTCTGGGGGTCTGGGGGCTGGACCCTTGTTCGCCTCGAGTGTCTCGTCGGGTCGCGGTCGGGTCGGCGTCGCGTCGTTAATTCCGTGTCTATGGGGGAAGCTGCAAAACCTCTCCTTGTCGAAGGTTTCCAAGCAGGTTGTCATGTCGTTTTGCGTGGCAGGCGTGGCACTTTGTGACACTCCGACCTGTTTGATAACGTGCCGAAAGTGTCAAAATTGGAGGAAGTCTCGCACGAAATGCTCGTTTTGCTGCGCCCACGTGTCTCGCCTAGAGTCTCTGGTTTTCCTGTGGCGTCGCCATGTCTATGGGGGAAGGTGCAAGACCTCTCCTTGTCGAAGGTTTCCAAGCAGGTTGCTCTACACTCTACACTCCACACTTTACATTTTACACTCCACACTTTACACTTTACACTTTACACTCCTCACTCCACACTCTACACTTTACACTCTACACTGCGCACTCTCCACTCCACACTCTACACGTTACACTCTACACTCTGCACTCCACACTTTACATTTTACACTTCACACTTTACACTTTACACTCCTCACTCCACACTCCACGCTCTACACTCTACGCTTCACACTCTACACTTCACACTCTCCACTCCACGCTCTACACTTTACACTCCACACACTGCACTCTACACTTTACATTTTACACTCCACACTTTACACTTTACACTTCACACTCCTCACTCCACACTCTACACTTTACACTCTACACTGCACACTCTCCACTCTACACTTTACGCTCCACACTCTGCACTCCACACTTTGCATTTTACACTCCACACTTTACACTTTACACTCCTCACTCCACACTCTGCGCTCTACACTCTACGCTTCACACTCTACACTTCACACTCTCCACTCCACGCTCTACACTTTACACTCCACACTCTGCACTCCACACTTTACATTTTACACTCCACACTTTACACTCCACACTTTACACTCCTCACTCCACACTCACACCTTACACTCCTCACTCCACACTCCATACTCCACACTCCACACTCCACACTCTACACTTTACACTCCACACTCTACACTCCACACTCTACACTTTCCACTCCGCACTCCACACTTTACACTTCACACTCCTCACTCCACACTCTACACTTTACACCCCACACTTTACACTCCACACTCCACACTCTACACTCTACACTTTACACTTTACACTCCACACTCCACACTCTACACATTCCACTCCACACTCTACACGTTACACTCCACGCTCCAAACTTTACGCTTTACGCTTTACACTCTTCACTCCCCACTCTACACTTTACACTCCACACTTTACACTTTCCAGTCCACACTCTACACCTTACACTCCTCACTCCACACTTTACACCCCACACTTTACACGCCAGACTCCACACTCTACACTTTAGACTCTACACTTTACACTCTACACTCTACGCTCCACACTTTACACTTTACACTCCACGCTTTGCACTGTACACCCCTCACTCCACACTTTACACTCCACACTCTACACTGTACACTCCACACTCCCGACTCTACACTTTACACTCCGCGCTCCACACTTTACACTCCACACTCCTCACTCCTCACACCACACTCCACACACTACACTCCACCCTCCACACTCCACACTCCACACTCCACCACACTCTACAATCTACACACACCACACTCCACACTTTACACTCCACACTCCACACTTTACACTCCACACTCCTTACTTTACACTCCACACTCCACACTCTACACTTTCCACTTCACACTCCACACTCTACGACTTTACGCTTTACACTCCACACTCTACACTTTACACGCTACACTTTATACTCTACTCTCCACACTCGACACTCTTTGTTGTGCTGCTGATGGTGATCTCGCTGTGCTTGTGATGTTGTTGTGCTGGTGATTTCGTTGTGCTGGTGATTTGGTTGCGCTGGTTATGTTCGCTGGTGCTTTCGTTGTAGTGGTGATTTCGTTGCGCTGGTGATGTTGTTGTGCTTGTGATTTTGTTGTGCTGGTGATTTCGTTGTGCTTGTGAACTGTTGATCAGGTGCCTCCGCTGAGACGATATGGGCGCACGATGCCTGAAAAAAAATGGCTCGTTTTCCTATTGCAGAGGTTTTCACTCGTAGTCCAAGAACGTGAATACATTCGGGTTCGTGGCTTCCATCTTGTTTTCACAAGGGCAAGCATTTCGGATGAAATATCAAGATCTTCCAGCAAGGACCTTTGAGAGGATGCTGCCACGATTTAAACAAATACAATTTCAGTGAGGAAAAAGTCGGAACATGCGGAGGCAAAATGTTTTTGGAGGAAAAGGCCAGCTCATCAAAGGCAAACATCAGATTACGCCGGATTATGTAGGGTCTTGCTTTAAAGAACGCATGCGTCAGTGATTTTTCTAATGAGTGCAACTACGATGGGTTGCCAAGAAGTCAAATGCACTCTGCATTCAGCATTTCTGAAAACGGTGCGGGACTTTGCATCCGTTTGCTTTCATTCTTTGAGGCCGGTGGCTTGCAGCAGTTTCTTTGCCGCTCAGCCCAATTCAGAGCCAGGGTCCATGTCTATGAAGCTGGGCGCAAGGCAAAAAGAAACAAAACATGAAAGATGTGTAAACATTAATATTTTTGCTTCCACGGTGCAACACAATGCAAGTGTGAGGGCAGTTGCGCCTGTCGTGTCGGCCACCTTCCTGAGTTTCAAAAAAGATACCGACACTATTGTGGGCTTTTTCAGGGGGGTTTACTTCGCAAAATTCTGGGGCACGGACAAATGCCCATAGGGAGCATTCTTTTCGCCATGTCAAAGGACGGAAGTGGGCAAACCGTTTTATTCCCCACATCATTGTGTGGGGTTCTTGTTTTACGTTCCGCATCCCGCCTCTCCTCCCCTCCTCCTCTCCGCCGCCTTACAACAAGATGGGCCCCAACCACATTGGCGCAAACAGCATTGCCACACACGCGCACACTAGACAAGAATGGATCATTTCAGTGATCCGTCGGGAACCGAATCCCATCACATGCAACTAGATTAGAATTAATTATATATGTATATATATATATATGTATATTGGACTATGGTGGCCACCAGCTGCGACTTACATGCACCCAGGTGCGCCACCACAGTCCCGCAGGTACGTTTCACGGGTTTCGGGGAGGTGTCTTCGTTGGTCACCGACACCCCCGGGACCCCGGTGACCCCCTGCATTAAAGTAATATCTAATATCGTATAATATAATATGATGAAATATGATGAAGTTTTTTGTCTGTTCAGACGTTACACACACTGTGGGATATGTAGATTCGATCGTAGTGAGGAGAAGTAAAAGAACACCACCAGTTCCTGAATAAAGGGCCTGAAACGGATCATAGGACATGAGGCATGAATTATGAAATATGAAAACTGGATACCGGTTCTCAGCTTAGCCGAATGCTATATCGAAGTTACTTAGTTTCCGGTTCTCAGCTTAGCCGGTCGCTATCCTCTGATGCAGGTACGCTGGGTTGATCAGACCCAGTATCCCATGATTGCGGTAGCTTCGTTGAGTGCGGTCCCACAATCATGCCGCACTCCCCTGCCAAATCAATATTTAGATTGCATGTTATTAGCAGTGTACACACATACACACACATGGCCTCTCAATATGAGAGGCAAATCTGTAAGAAGCACAGTAAAACTCTTTTTATCGACACCACTGCATCAAAGATTGTACGGGTTGGTCCTTCCAAAGACTACGAAGAAAACGATGAATTAAACATATATTCGCATCAGTGAAAAATTCAGGAATTCGTTGATACATAAGGCCCAGAAAATCCTGAACCTGGTCCAACTGAATTTTGGCTGGAAAAACATGAAAACGAATCAGGCGCAGACGAGCACAAAGTCCACTGAGGATAGCACGAGAAGTACTAGCACTTCGCATAGATCGTAAAGGTTTGTTTCAAGGTAATTCCAAAGTGATAGTCTGTTGCAACGTATCAAGGTGGAAACCTAATGCCTCCTGTCCAGCAACCACTTCCAACAAAATGGGAGCAGAATAAAATTGTAAATTCCAGAAAACCTGAATATGTGATAGCTTTCGACTAGGGCGAGAAATCAACAAAACACGATTGTCAACGTATCGATGATGTAGAGAACGATCCCGAGTAAATGGAGAAAATGACATTGCGAAGTTCCATTCTCGTTGAAGTGCAACTGCAGAGCATAGAACGGGTGCAAACTGGGATCCCATACTGGCACCCCGACGTTGTCGAAATACTTGGCTCCCGACCGTGAAATACGAATGATCCAACAAATATTGCACCAAGCTAGGAATATCACGCAAAGTAATAGTCATACATTGTTTCGTCTTTTCTCTCCAAGATCCTTGAAAAAACATGAAGAATCCGTTCCAAACGAACAACATGTGATTGCATAACAGAATCTTATCCTTGTTCACACTGAGAAGCAAAGGTGAATACAGCGAACTGTATGGCCAACACAATACGATCATGTTCAACTTGATTGTAAAAACCAGCGATATCTGTTTGACGCAAGGAAAAGGCAGTTTCTGCAAAATCCTCCATAGAAAATAATGCACTGATACCAGTAATGACATCTTGAACATGTGCAAATTCCAAAATAGATCCAAAAACCGCATTGAGGATGCAACCCGAATGCATCAAGTGATTTACGGAACGACACTGAAACAGCCGTCCAAGAAAACTCTTTAAATCTTGGGACTTCTTGGTTGTAAACAGATCAGGAAGTCAAGAATGCGTCAAGCCTAACAAATCTTGATTGTCCTCATATTCGATGATGCAACGAACGATCCCAAGTGAAGGGTGAAAAAGAGAGATGATAGTTCCATTCACGTTGTAAAGCCACGGCTGAACAAAGTACAGGTGCAAACTGAGATCCCATACTGGCTCCCCGACATTGTCGAAATACTTGGCTCCCGACCGTAAAATAGGAAGTATCCAGCAAGTATTGAACAATAGCAGAAATGTGTCTCAACGTAACAGAAAAGTATTGTTTTGAGATAATGTTCCAACTTGTGAATGTGAGCCTGCAGGACAGTGTCTAAACCTTGTTCGGTTTTCTGTGCATACGTGTACACGACAAACACAATGACATCAAAATTCCGGAAAGTTGTACTTGATTATAAAAACCAGCAATGTCTGCTTGATGCAAGCAATGCGCAGACTCCGCGAAGGACTCCATAGTAAACAATCGACGAATTCCTTCAATAACAGCTCGTACATCCGGAAATTCCAAAATGGACCGAAAGACAGTGTTCAAAATTTCGATCAGAAGAGTAGAAATCGCACTGCCCAATTTCCTAGCCCATGCTGTTGAATAATGCACAATTGGTCGAGCTTTTGCAAAATCACGGGTAGGTTTAGGCAAAATATATATCCTTTGCTCAATGTCGAATTGTGAAAACCTAATCCCCAGGAATAAGTTTGTTGAAGAGCGGGGATGACTGGAGGTTCCACACGTGTTGAAGGCGAAGGTGTAGCCTTGTCCCGAGCCAAAGTTGCCGCTGCTGCCTTGGTAGAATCGTCCCGAGTGGTTCCTGTGTAAGAGGCAGCACAGACATCTTTTTTTATCATAGCATGAATTGTTACATCTGGCAAGAATCTACGAAATGAAAGTAGCCACTCCATGAATGGTCGAAAGGTGAGATCGAAATGCCCAACGAGAATCTGATCCATGCACAACATCAAAGAAATAGCCCAACAATTGATCAGCATAAACTCCACCCTGTGACGTCCGAATGTGTGCTTGACGTGCAAAAGCACGACCAACAATACAAACAGGCCGAGCAGTATTGAGGCCGCCAAATTTCTTGGCTTGTTCCAAAATTTTCAGCACATGTTTCCTAGAAAAGGAAGAATCATCATTGAACAGTACTCCCCGAGAGTAGAAGGTATTGGGAGTCAGCCAGTCTGGGCTCCGTACATCGCATGGATCCAATCGCAATGGGTTGCTGAAAAGATCGCAATAGGCTGTTGCTGGGAGTTGAAAATGATCTCAAATTTCTCAACCAATGAAACGTTGTTGCTGTAACGTCCCAAAGCAGTAACCAGAAAGCGGAGAGATGTCAAAACAGAATCACGCAAAACAGGGTTACGTAGTTGTGCAGAAAATCGATGCTTCAAGTCAGTCGAAATGTAATCATGCCAAAATTGAGTGTGATTCACTGCATCTTCATGAGTAATGTAACCACGGGAGGAGTTAAAATGGTCAGCATTAGGTATCCATTGTTGACATCTCGTATCTTCGATCAGCATTCCATCTTCAAAGGCATTCTTCACGCGAAATGGATTATCAGCAATTGATTTGTGAATACGAAGCATCTGTTGATAAAGAAAAAGAATGTCGATCGTCTTGAACAAATCGTTTGCACCCACTAATAATTCAGATGAAAATGTCGCCACGGGAAGAGCGACCCAAAATTGAAATCCTTGTGTCTTCAATTGAGGGTGGACCATGTCTTTGACTTCATGACTGGTCTGAAAAGGATCATCAGTCTGAGTCCGTCCAATGGTAAAACAGACAGTCTCATTGCGGACTGGTGGTACCACTCGCTCACTCACAGAACACCAAATTCGTTCAGGAGTATTACTTGTTCCAGATTGCTTCACATGATGGTAAAGACCATAGCGCGGAATTTGAACTGAGCTTGTAGCACTTTGTAGCTCATGAAGAGGATCTGGTTGGAAATCAAGACGACGACGTTTGGGTTCCGGACCACTTGGAGTAAGCACGGAAGGTCCCGGACCAGCTGGTAGAACAGCAGACTGCACCAAGGGTCCCGGACTGCTTCCAGGTAGTTCATGAGAAGGATCACACAAGGTCCCCGACGATCCCAATGCTGATTGGACAAATGTGAGCGGCTGAGTAAACAAATTTCCCACACCAGGTACTAAAGAAGACATGGAAGACATGAATGCATTGCATTGAAAAGCCAATGGAAACATCATTTGTTGCATAGAATGCAACTGTTGGGTCTGAATTTGTTGCATCTCAATGATCTGTCTTTGCATCGTTGCCATTCGTTCCAAGAACGAGCATGCTCTTGTTGGGTGCGCAACATTGAAGACATAGAAGATTCAGTCATACGTAAATTGTTCAACTGCTGCGAAACACTGTTGGGGATCACTCCCGGAGGAAGCGGCAAATTCGGGGGAGGTCCCGATGATTTCACAAAAGTTCGAAATTCCATGGCTCGAAACTACGGCTCTAAGGTTAAATGTAGAATTAGATCATACCATAAGAGCACACAAAACTGAGGATATGACCACATGTACTGGAAGAAGTGCGCATTCAAAGTACTTCGTCATACGACAGCTTCTCCCTTGTGGGTACTTCGCCAATTAGGCAAGACTTCGCCTTCTGGCTGTCAATATGTGTTGAACGAACTTCAATGTCCACCTTGACATTGTCTACTTCTTTTGCATGTAATATGCAAAGGGAACTTCAGGATGTTGGCAACATCCCACTCTGCAGCCGGGAAAATGCCCGGTCATAACTTTCATATCCGTCGAAACGGACAGACGGTACTACCAAGTGAGGTAAAGTACCCGAAACACACTGTGGGATATGTAGATTCGATCGTAGTGAGGAGAAGTAAAAGAACACCACCAGTTCCTGAATAAAGGGCCTGAAACGGATCAAAGGACATGAGGCATGAATTATGAAATATGAAAACTGGATTCCGGTTCTCAGCTTAGCCGGATGCTATATCGAAGTTACTTAGTTTCCGGTTCTCAGCTTAGCCGGTCGCTATCCTCTGATGCAGGTACGCTGGGTTGATCAGACCCAGTATCCCATGATTGTGGTAGCTTCGTTGAGTGCGGTCCCACAATCATGCCGCGCTCCCCTGCAAAATCAATATTTAGACTGCATGTTATTAGCAGTGTACACACACTAGACAAGAATGGATCATTATATGATCCGGCAGGAACTGAATCCTGTAACATGCAAATTAGACGAGAAACAAATTTATTAGATTGTTTGTTTATTGGGGTTCTTGGCTTAGCCCCTTGCCACGTCCATATAAATCACAGGAGTCATTGACATATAAGCCAACAGCAGTAAGAGTATAAGGAGCACGTCAATAAAAATCACAGGAGTCATTGACATATAAACCAACAGCGTAAAAATATATACACGTGCAGGTACGTCAGTGCTGGCCGGGCACTGATATCACGTCCACTTGGTGCGGTCTTTGTTAGATGAGATGAGGCACACCAAGGGACCCTCATCCCCCTGCACTAGATTAAAAACCCTGGCACTAGATTTAAAAAGGGAGAGGACAGAAGGAAGAAAAAGAGAGAAGTTTTACATCTATTTAGATGTTACACACACACACACCCGGCCAGAGCCGGGTCAACCCTGAAAGGCAAGAGGAAGAAAAAAGCGGACACACGAAGGGCAAACGGCCAAAAACAGCGCAGGGGGGGAGGGGAACAGACGGACCTCCGGAACCAACCTACACGGCGAAACGGACCTAACCAAAACAGCGCACACACCTAAACCTCACGACACATTACGGAGAGGCACGCAGGGAAATTAGGGACCAAATGGGGGACTAGTTGATGACAGACAGGAAAACCAAAACAATTAATTAAAGACAGGATTCAGCTCCTAAACCTAAAGTTCGTGCGTTATGCCAATCCAGGCCCGTGTTCCAGTCAGCCACAAGGGCATAAAACGGCTTTCAAGTTCCAACGAATTAGATGCACAATATGTTTGACCTCACCAGAAACCAAAGAGACCACACCTGCAGGAAAGGACATGCCTGTTGCCTTCAGTCGCATATGTCATGTTTCACCTCAAAGGCTGAAGCTGCAGAGAAAACGAAGTTTCTGAAGGTTCCGAACGCTTTCACTCTGATAGAAAGGCAATTTGGCGAGGAACCCTGGGACATCCGGAACAGCGGGACATTGTGAAAAAGGTGCATAACCGTAAGGCCAACTGTTGCACTTTACTTAGACGAATTACTAATTCAAAAGTCTAAAATCCGGAAGTCAATTCAGTCGACATTGACCCCAACTGGGGTTGCCTCAATTGGCCCTATGGCACCATGTCGGAGTCACCATAGGAATCACACTAGACAAGAATGGATCATTATATGATCCGGCAGGAACTGAATCTTGTAACATGCAAATTAGACGAGAAACAAATTTATTAGATTGTTTGTTTATTGGGGTTCTTGGCTTAGCCCCTTGCCACGTCCATATAAATCACAGGAGTCATTGACATTAAACCAACAGCGTAAAAATATATACACGTGCAGGTACGTCAGTGCTGGCCGGGCACTGATATCACGTCCACTTGGTGCGGTCTTTGTTAGATGAGATGAGGCACACCAAGGGACCCTCATCCCCCTGCACTAGATTAAAAACCCTGGCACTAGATTTAAAAAGGGAGAGGACAGAAGGAAGAAAAAGAGAGAAGTTTTACATCTATTTAGATGTTACACACACACACACACACCCGGCCAGAGCCGGGTCAACCCTGAAAGGCAAGAGGAAGAAAAAAGCGGACACACGAAGGGCAAACGGCTAAAAACAGCGCAGGGGGGGGAGGGGAACAGACGGACCTCCGGAACCAACCTACACGGCGAAACGGACCTAACCAAAACAGCGCACACACCTAAACCTCACGACACATTACGGAGAGGCACGCAGGGAAATTAGGGACCAAATGGGGGACTAGTTGATGACAGACAGGAAAACCAAAACAATTAATTAAAGACAGGATTCAGCTCCTAAACCTAAAGTTCGTGCGTTATGCCAATCCAGGCCCGTGTTCCAGTCAGCCACAAGGGCATAAAACGGCTTTCAAGTTCCAACGAATTAGATGCACAATATGTTTGACCTCACCAGAAACCAAAGAGACCACACCTGCAGGAAAGGACATGCCTGTTGCCTTCAGTCGCATATGTCATGTTTCACCTCAAAGGCTGAAGCTGCAGAGAAAACGAAGTTTCTGAAGGTTCCGAACGCTTTCACTCTGATAGAAAGGCAATTTGGCGAGGAACCCTGGGACATCCGGAACAGCGGGACATTGTGAAAAAGGTGCATAACCGTAAGGCCAACTGTTGCACTTTACTTAGACGAATTACTAATTCAAAAGTCTAAAATCCGGAAGTCAATTCAGTCGACATTGACCCCAACTGGGGTTGCCTCAATTGGCCCTATGGCACCATGTCGGAGTCACCATAGGAATCACACTAGACAAGAATGGATCATTATATGATCCGGCAGGAACTGAATCTTGTAACATGCAAATTAGACGAGAAACAAATTTATTAGATTGTTTGTTTATTGGGGTTCTTGGCTTAGCCCCTTGCCACGTCCATATAAATCACAGGAGTCATTGACATATAAACCAACAGCAGTAAGAGTATACGGAGCACGTCAGTAAAAATCACAGGAGTCATTGACATATAAACCAACAGCGTAAAAAAAAAAATATATATATACACGTGCAGGTACGTCAGTGCTGGCCGGGCACTGATATCACGTCCACTTGGTGCGGTCTTTGTTAGATGAGGCACACCAAGGGACCCTCATCCCCCTGCACTAGATTAAAAACCCTTGCACTAGATTTACAAAGGGAGAGGACAGAAGGAAGAAAAAGAG
>CAMXCT020002423.1:37817-65317 GCA_947184155.2 Cladocopium goreaui
TCTTGCCCCAATTGGCATAAACGCCTTTCAAGTTCCAGCGAATTAGGTGCACAACATGTTTCACCTCACCAGAAACCAAGGAGACCACACCTGCAGGAAAAGGACATGCCTGTTGCCTTTTGTCTCTCATGTCATGTTGCATCTGAAACGCTGAAGCTGCAGTAAAAAGGTTTTCTGATTGTTCGGCACGGCTTCACAGTTGAAGAAATGCATCGGCGAGGAATCCCTGGGACCACAGGAGCCGCGGGACTTCGTCAAAGGCACAAAACGGTAAGGCCAACTGTTGCACTTTACTTAGACGAATTACTAATTCAAAAGTGTTAATTCGGAAGTCAGTTCAGTCGACATTCACCCCAAATAGGGTTGCCTCACTTGGCCCTATGGCACCATGTCAGAGTCACCATAGGAATCACACTAGATAAGAATGGATCATTGTATATATATATATAGGACTCCGGTGGCCACCAGCTGCGACTTATAATTGCGCCCAGGTGCACCACCGGAGTCCTGCAGGTACGTTTACACGGGTCCCGGGGAGGTGTCTTCGTTGGTCACCGACCCCCCCGGGGCCCCGGTGACCCCCTGCAAATTAGAAGTTTTACATCTATTCAGATGGTACACACACACGCCCCGCCACAGCGGGGCGGATGAGATGAGGATGAAAATGACATGAAGGTGAAAATGGAATGAAAGTTACTTAACCAGGACGCGAAGAGGGGAACGCAAGAGAAGAGGGAAGGAGCAAACACCAACACAACACACCTAGCCCGAAACGGGCAAAACCCTGAAAAGGCAAGGAAAAAGAAAAGCGAAGGCCGACGGACACGCAACCAGACCAGCGGAGGAGGGGGAGGACGGAAGCGCCTGAACCAACCTAACAAAGCGAAACCTAAGCCTACCTCGGCACGCGCAGGACCCAACCTACCTGAAGGGAGGAGAACGCAGAAACACATGAGAAAGGGGACCCATGGGGACTAGTTAAAAAATGATGCAACCACAATTCATGCAAGGATCGTGATAAGGCTCTAGGGCCCTCGGCAGTCAGGTTCCAACCCTATAGACGGCTTAAGTGTTCAACCCCTGAATTAAGTGCACAATTTCAACCTCACCAAAGCAACCAAAAGGAAAAAAGACCACACCTGTAAAGCATGTCCTGTTGCCTGTGAAATCATGTGAAATGGCTGCGGAGTGGCTGTCTCTTGAGAAAAGGGAAGGTTGTTGTCGTGGCTTCCAGCTATGCGAACAACGGTCAAAGAAAAGGCGAGGCCAGTCACAGCGGCCAGTTGTTTAACCAATCGACATCGACAGGGTGAGAATCGAAAAATGGCCAGCAGTTCACTTGACTTAGACGAATTACTAATTCAAAAGTGTAAATTCAGACATCGTGTTACCGTCAATTGTTAGCCTAGAAAGGCTTTCCCCGAAGGGCTCATACCAGCTTGTCGGACAACGGTATGAGTGACACACTTGCTCAGAAACGTCTTATCGAATTACTGATGTGGAATGCATCGGACGTGCAAAGACAACACAGTTAAACCTAACAGGAGAAATGAAAAAAAAAATATATGTATATATAGATAGGACTCCGGTGGCCACCAGCTGCGACTTATAATTGCGCCCAGGTGCACCACCGGAGTCCTGCAGGTACGTTTACACGGGTCCCGGGGAGGTGTCTTCGTTGGTCACCGACACCCCCGGGACCCCGGTGACCCCCTGCAAATTAGAAGTTTTACATCTATTCAGATGGTACACAGACAGACACACACACACACACACCCGGCCGGAGCCGGGTCAACCCTGAAAGGCAAAAGGAAGAGAAAAAGCGGGCACAAACGATGGGCAAAAGGCCAAAACAGCGCAGGGGGAAGGGAACAAACTGACCTCAAGAACCAACCTACACGGCGAGACGGACCTAACCAACACAGAGCACACACCTAAACCCCATGACAGATTATAGAGGGTCACGGGGGAAAAATTAGGGCTCGAATGGAGGACTAGTTGGTGACGAAAAGCGAAACAACAAAAGGACACTAAAAGGAGGATTCAGTTCGTTCCTAAAAGGTCGCGCGTTACTCCCTCGAGGGGACGGTAGTCGGTCATACCACATGGGCAAAAACAGCTGTTCAAGTTCAAACGAATTAGATGCTCAAGCTCACCAGGAAACCATCAAAAGAAAAAGATCACCACACCTGGAAAGCATGTACCTTCCTGAGGCATCCGTATGCTGTGTGTTTCCTCAAAAGCTTGAGCGAGAAGGTCTCTGGCGGTTCGGAGCGACACCTCTTCAGCAGGAGTGAGCATATCCGAGGGTCACATAGACAACGGGAGCAGCGCGACATTGCAAAAGGTGCAAAGCCGAAAGACCGACTGTTTCGCTTTACTTGGACGAATTACTAAATTAAATATGTGAGTTCTGAAGTCAGGTCGGTCAACATTCACCTTGAGAAAGGTTCCCTCAAGTGGGTCCATGGCACCTTGTCGGAGCCACCATGGAAGTTGCACTAGACAAGAAATGGATCATTGAAGTGACGTTGGGAACTGAATCCCCTCACATGCAATTAGAGTAGAATCAAAGACCGAAAGCAGATCGCCAAAAATTCAGGTACACAGAGTTGATCAGACTCTGCTTCCAGCACAAGTGGATAGCTTCGTTGGGTGCAGTTTCCACTGTGCTCTGCACCCCCTTGCAATATGAAAAAGGAAAAAGGACAGCAAAAGTTTTACATCTATTGAGATGTTACACACACACACACTTGCTCAGAAACAACATTGCGAATTTTGTTGTGGAGTGCATCAAACGTGCACAAAACAATCCCTTACAAACTGCCAGGAAAATTAGTTGATCCAGCGTGAATTTCAGTGCGAAGTAAACTTTCTGAGGAAGGTTCTGATGCAGCGAAGTCCAAAATAAAATAAATTAATGCCAGATTGCGACAACAGTGCAGTAGATTGAACAAAGCAAATGGTTGACAAATGAAACGGCATGGTGGTTCTTGGGTTAGCCACGTCCCATTACCGAAAAATGAAATTTGAAGCAGGTACGTCAAAGGGACGTCTCCCTTTGATATCACTGTGACTTCTGGCCGTCTTCGTTGGCACAGGAACCAGAGTCACACCTGTGCCCCCTGCAAATTATATCGAGGTACTACGGCAATGAAAATCATCCCTCATCAAAAACCGGAAGTTTTACATCTTTGCAGATGTTTCACACACACGCCTCGCTGCCGCGAGGCTTTTTCCAGTTCACCCGCAGTGAATGCTATTATCCGTTCCCTGAAGCGGAATTGGCTTCAAAATACAGGGAAGAATCATCAATTGAATTAATCCTAAAGCTCACAGGCCTTCATCAGGTAATGTTTCCATGCGTCGTGCCTGGTTTGTCAAAGTTCTTGTAGATTCAGCCAAGTGGCTAGCAAGATGAGCCAAGTCTGCCGCCGAGAAGATCTGAACCGGGTGTCGGGAAAGGTCTCCGTCAGGATCTTCCAGACGTTCGAGTATGGCCATGTTGGCCTCCCTGTCATTGTTGAGAATGTTCCAGAGGAACGTTGCCAGTTGATGAATCTGAACAGGAGGGGGATTGATGTCAGCATTGGCAATGAGAGAATCGGTGTCATCCATGCCGGAAACTTGTAACGATTCAGGGCTTTCTGGAACTTCGTCTTGATGTGGCCGCCAATTGCTAGACGGTGAGATCTCAGGAATCTGAAAATAGCGACGCCAATAGTTGGCGATCTGAGAGGATTGATTCCATGAGTCAATCCAGCCATTTTGGCCGACACGAACATGGCCGATGATGCCATTGAAAAAGTATTCAGGCTGCCTATTGTGATGGTGGCCACGTCGATCCACTTCCGTCACCATAAGTCGGCGATGTGCCGGTTGGGTGTCATCATCTGAAGGTGATTGGACTTCGACAAAATAATATGCATGGAGCTGACGTCGGACTTCTTCAATCTCTTGCTGGAGTGGATATGATTCCCCAGTAGGAGTGGGGAGAATTGGAGCTTGATGATCGGCAGGAGATGGTATGGGTGTGGCAAGATTTGCCGAAGAGTACCCATAATGAGTTGTGTACTCACCTGACCCAGGAGGTGTGAGAGAATGTCCAGCTTGGGAAGCATTGTCGTCACGTGAAGGATGCAACGAATCCGAAGGAGCAGCAGTGCTACTGTGTTGGCCATGACTACGAGATCTCCATGAAATACGACGTGGATGGCTCATGGAGGATGAAGGATGCGTGATACCGGCAAATGAGGAATCACGTTTGGTCATGGTACTGCTGGAGCCAAGAGCTAAAAACTTTAACAGTTACAATAAACAATAAGCCAAAGCTACAACTGTGAAAATCCCACAGCCCTAAATGCAGGAGACTTTTTAACCTTAAGGAAGCATGTTGCGGTTTGGAAGAGCCTCATGGCAACTCACGCGCATGATATAAGGCTGAATAATGTGAGACGTATAGAAATGAATATTATTTGAAAAGAATTCACTATGTTCTTGTCCCTCAGTCCAGTGAGAGCGATAGGCGTTCAGATAGGTGACGAGGTACTCTTCGTTGCGGAGAACAAATGTATCTCCAGTATCATCTTGCCATCTGATATCCATAGACGAAGGAGATAAGAATCGATCCCACGTATACCAAATGTGCTGGCTGATGCAGTATAACAAGTTGTACACCGTGAAGGTTTCCAATCGGTGTGTATTGAGCAGAATGTTGAAGGTGAACAATGCCCGTTCTTCGACCGGAGTGAGGCGAGGGAGAACCTCACATGTTGTAGCGGCCATTGAGACATCATGGGTTTTGTTCATAAGCGGACGGACTTGCTCAATATCAACGATGACCAAGACCTTTCTGACTTGAGGAGCAGGAGGAGGTTCTTCAGGTCGAGGATTCTGTTGCCAATCAGGTTGCTGAGTGCGACGGTTCTGCCACATGTTTTCGTCCCGTGACCGGGAGCGTTCAGGAGCTGTTCGTCGACGGGAATATGAATGAGCCATACTTGCTGTGGATGAACAGACACACAGAGTAAAAACATATATTGCGGAAAAAGCCATCAAATGAAAAACCCAAGGAAAAGACAAGAAGAAAAGCAAAAAGAAAGAAAAGAAAACAACAGCATCAAATGAGGCAGCACTGACGCATTTTGACATCGCAGGAATTGCTGCTAGAGTCAGTCATCACCTTCGAGTTCATGAGGTGGGTTACCTGGACCCGGTGGGTCAGTCACTTCTGATGACTGTTTCAAAAGTCCCCAGCGAAGCTTACAAAGCTGGGGGTCGCGATGGAGTCTCCCTCCAATCGTTTTCCACGAAGGTCTGGATTTTGTGTCCTGTTTCATACCGATCAATTCTTGGTCGTCAGCGTGGGTCCAAGGACGAGCCGGATCAGGAGGTGAAGCGGCAGGAATAGTATGAAAGATATGCAACGGTGGAGACTGCGAAGCTTTTGGATTGGGAGTCAAGGTAAGAGAAGGTGTAGGAGGTCTTGCTTTGCCACCATGCACGTAGTTGGTGTCCTCTCTTGACACAGCCTCACCATCGGAGTCATCAGAATTCATGTCGCCTGAATGGGCGTCTGAGATAATGGGTAATGAGGTGGAATTGGTCGCATCAGGATTGTGGACGAGTCTAGGCTCAGGAATGGACTCCCCTTTCTGTTTCTTTTTTGGTTGTGGGTCCACCAAAGATGATGACCGTTGCTTTGATCGCACTGGGACAGGTGTGGTAGTACGTGTTGTTGCCGTAGGGAAGGTAATCGTCGTTGCGGGCCCAGGAATTGGATCCGGACCAGGGTCCGTAATGAGACCGGCAGGTCGAGATGGGCCTGTGGAGAGAATCGATGTATGAAGTGGCGGAGAGCTTGTTGATGCTGGTCGCAGATATGGTTCTGGATTCAATACCATGTGGGAAGGGATGCCACCATGTGATACCAAGGTTGGAGTACCTTCGGGTGTTGGTCGAGGCACAAAAGTGTGCAGGCCTCTGGTTGTTAGATGATCAAGACGGAGATTGGCCGGAGGTGGCGCTTCATCATATTCAATGGAGGGCTCGAAGAAAGGCAAGAGCCCTGCCAAATAGTTGAGGTGCATAATAGCTCTAGCCAAATGATGATGGAACGCTCGCCCTTGAGCATGATCCATGAGCGTTCAAACAAGACGGAGCAAGAGGAGAGCGGGTTTGAGCCAGGAAGCTGAAAAAGAGAAGCAAAAGACCACAAAACATCAACAAACACGAAACAGGAAGAACCAGAAACAAAAAGGAACAACAACTGGGCCCAAAGGAGTAGTGCAACCCAACCTAACGCAGCAAAAGCAATTTTTGAACAGCAATACTCGAGTTCTGATGCTGAATCAAAAGTTGGTTGGAGATGGCCTGAAGTTCCTCATTGGGAAAGCCAGCTCGTGTATATAATCGAATTAATTGTGACAAGCCTTGTTGGACACGTAGGGATGGAAAAGCTCCCTTGATGACAATATGGCATCTCGACCGAAAACCGCTGAGTAGGACCGAAGGAGGTGAAGCAGAGAATGGTGAGAGCACTTGTGACACCTGTGTTGGTCCCTGGTAAATCAGTTCCAGCGGCTTTGTTTCGATCATAAAGCCAAGAAATTCTTGGTCTGGTTCGGTTTCAAGGATGATGGTTTTCCATAGAAGCCCTCATCCAATAGAACTTCATATGGATCCAAGGAGGTCAAGCGTTTGTCACCGAAAATGAGGCGATTGTCCACGTAGCGAACATGTTGAATGAACAGGTGATGATTGGAGAGAAGTTGGTGGAAGGTGTGGTACCAAATTTGTTCACTGATGGAGACGACCATGAGACATAGGGCAGGAGAGAGAGGACTGCCCATGGGACTGCCACGACGTTGTCGGATGCAACGTTGTCCCAAGGCGAATGTCTGCATATGCAAGGCTGATTTGATCAAATCTGGCACATCGCCGATGACAATCTTCCGAGTGACATTGAGGCGACGAAAGGTACGGCCTTTGATGATGTCTCCTGGATTATTGGACTTTCCCAGATAGACAGAGAAGACCTCCTCATCGTAGACATTCATCTTGGGCCGAAGAAAGTCTAGGAGCATGAACCAGGAGCGAAGGAATCTGTCTTGATCAATACTGGTGAAGAAGCCGGCCAAGTCTTGATTGACCAGAATCAAATCGGCGTCGACAGGCGCCGATCTCAATATCGAAAGCAGAGTGTACACATCGCCAGTAGCAAAATGATTTGGACATGCCGTAGGGATAAGCTGGAAAATGAGTCGAGCAAGAATGTTGAGCATTGGTCTGAATGGGGAGTCGACAAAGGAGATAATTGGCCGTCCGCTGCGAAAGTCTTTCTTCTTTTTGGCCAGAATATACCCAGATGGGAGTTGGCGACCCGATCCCACTGCCCATGGATATGCACGTCCGTGCTGGTGTTGGAGGGATTCCACCAGAGACGTCACGATTGAGGATGGTTCGTCAGGTAGAGCTTCAAAGATGGAAGGGTCTTGGAATGTCTTCACAATGGAGTCGTAATAAATGCAAGGACAGAAGATTCGAAGAGAGGAAGCTTGTTTGTCCTCACAATGAAAAATGGCACCATCAAAGGTGTCTTGAAGACGTCCGATCGATTGCTTTGTGATGTGATTCGTGATCTGTGACAAGTGTTGGTGCCACAGCTGGTGACAGAGGTCGATGATATCGGACTGGGGCATGGAAGGAAGACCATTTCGTTTGGTCCAATTCTTCAAGCCAATACGTAGTTGATTTTGAAATTCCTTCTTGGACGGGAAGACTTTGTTGGCCAAGGATCCTTCCGCAATGACCGCAAGGTCCGGTTCAAGCTGGGAGTGAAGAAGAGAGCCGGAAAGGACCCAGTGCGAGTCCGAAGGATTGAGTGCCGCACTCTTGTAGCAGGACCAGGATTTGCAACAACACGTGGCTGGGTTCGTAGTTGACCAGTCATCAATGGCTTTTTTGTGGTTGCAAAGGATGTCCAGGACTGCCGCATGTTTGATGAAGACCGTCTTGAAGGAGGGAGTGTGACATGGTACTTGGTGAGCCAGCATCTTGACGTGCCATTGTCGCAGAAACTTCTTCAGTGTGTGCTGAAGGTCTGGAGCGAGGCACCATGGGGCCCGTAAAGCTGTTGCCTTGGGTGCTGGTTTCCCTCGCCACCATTGAATTGAAGCATCGATGGCATTCAGGGAGAGGGTACGAAAGGGCTCCTGGGTGTTGTTGGCCAATCGTCGTAAAGCGTAGCATAAGGTCAATCCCCCATCATTGGACCTGAGCATCTTTGTCTGCTCGAATCTTGCCTTGGTATTTGAACCTAAGGCGTGGATGATTGTCCAGAGTTCCAAGCGGTTTTGGAATCTGGAAGAAGTCAAAACCTGACGAACAAGTTGTGGAGTGAACTTGTGTTTGGCACGCCGCCATAAAGTTGCCAGGCCAAATTGAGCATTGGTGTTAAGAGGGGGTTTTTTGAGAAGTCCCTTCTTTGGGTGGAAAAATTGGCAAATGAAAGGATAGTTGAGGCGAGGTTGCCATTCTTGAATAAGTGCCATTTCCAGGCTTCGGTAGTCCTTTCTGTCTGTGTGGATTGGAATAGGTGCCCAAATATATAAGTTGTCATGTTCTTGCCAGTAACGAAGTGCCAGTTCAGCTTGCACAAGTCTCTCATTGGTGAGTTGGAGGTATTTCCTGGAGCGGCTATACTCTCTGTCCATGACATGGTGCATTGCAGAGCCCACGTAGAATTTGGGTTGCATGGATTTGATGTGGGTGAAACGGATATAGACACTCTGAGGTTGGAAGAATTGTCTGGAAAAAAGGTTGTGGGAATGTAGCGTAGAGCCCCACAGGTGTTGAAGGTCCGCACACCCTTCCAAAATTGACTTCAGCTTGGGATTGGGTCGGTGACCATGAAGAATTGTCAGGAGCATCATTCGAGTTTGAATGATGCGAAAACCTTGAAAAAGATGGATGCTGTAAGTCATGGTGAAGGGAGTCAAAATGTAAAGAATGAGAATCATCGAGTGGAGAATTTGCAAATGGGATTGAAGCACTTTGTGCTTGAGTTTCCGACGCAAGAGCGGAGCTAGTCAATTGGTAAGGCTGATGCCTGCTGTCATAGCCCGGAGGAGGTTCAACGCATCATAGTTTTTTCCCAGAAGATTGACTGGGATGCCCATCATGACTGCCACGCGTTCCACAGTCTCGAGTGCATCAGCTGGTTGCTTGGCCCACCATTCCTCCGTCTTGGCAATATTGTCGGTGAGCACTTTGCGTTTTGCCTCGGACAATGCGAGTTCTTTCAACCACTTGTTGAAGGCTCTGACTGCAAGGGTGGGTGGCATGTTTTGAGTAAGCCACGGATTGACACTGGTGGTGCCGACGAGGAGGGAGGAAGGATCAAAGCCCGGTGGTGCAGGAGGAGCTGGTTGTTGAGAGCTTCGAAGAAGAGCGGCTTGTATAGGTGTAGCAGCAGCGCTGGATGCTGGAGGGCCGGTGGTGCCCGGAGATGAGGAGTCGCCTGGGTTTTCCCCGAGTTGTTGTCGTAGGTGAGCCAGTTGACTTCGGAGTTGTCAATTCCTGCTGTGTGTCAGGATCTGCCGTCCGGGTAGGAACCCACGTGTGGATCAGGTCTGCGATTTGTTGAGCAGCATACTTGGTGTTGTTGGTCTTGTCCAGCAACTTTCCATCCTGTCTGGCTTTGCAGGATGACACCTTGTCAAGATCCACTCCTTTGTTCCGTAGTTGCGTCAATAGCTCCGTCATGAATACCACAGCTGCGATGTCCCCCGTAGGGATCAAATACACTTCACGCCCATGAGCCAGCTTCCGAAGCCAGAAGTTGTTGGCCTGCTGATATGGTAAGGCCGCGACCGGAAGCTTCAATGGATCGCATCCCTCGATGTCAAGCTTTTGTGTAAAAGCTGAAGGTCGAATACTTCGAGGGAAAGTCAAACCGTTGATCTTCTGATTGTCGTAGTGGTCTTGATCTTCTTGCCAATGAGGATTTAGATCAAAGCCATATGGACGACTTTCATCAGTGGTTGTCTGTCCACCTGGTGACTTGGAGAATGGAGTGCCGGAGTGGCGAGGTTGTGACGATGGAATGGATGGAGTGCTGGGCGAAGCCAGTTGAGTTGGAGCGCATGGCATTGTAGGTGAACATGGTGGAGTGACTGTTCTGGATTGACGTGGATAAGGAAGTGTTGGTGGAGGTGATGAAGGAGGTGCAGGTGGAAATCTTGGATTGGTTGGTGGAAATCTTGGATTTGGCCATGTGGGCATCGAAGCTGATGGATCAGGTGATGTAGGCATCATATAAGGTCCCGGCTGACGCATATTGAACTGAGGCTGGAACTGAGGTCTGGACTGAGGTCGCAACATCTGCTGAGAGTGCCAGATCGCTGATTGCATAGGACCACACCATCGAGGAAAGAACGGAAGATCTTGCCGTACAGGAGGGCGAGAAGGCTCAGGTTCAGCTCGATTTCGACCAGGCGCTGGTGAGCGGGATCGATCAGACTCTGCCATGGTATCGTGGGCAATTCAAAATTACTGATGGAATAAAAAGCTGCAGTGGTGGCAACAATTGCCTTCATATATCCCGATAGGTTGAGATGAAATGAAATGAAACATCACATTTGAGGAACATGGACCGTTTCAGTCAGGTTGGTAAGTGAATCAAAGTCACAAAGCAAACCTGATAACAAGAAACAAAAGGTGAACCACAAGTGAAAAAGGCATGTCAGCAGTTGCGATCGAGCAATTTTGCCAATGCGTTTGTCCAGGAAATCCCTAGAAAAGAAGTCACGATCCTATTTAGGACAAGAAGCTAAAGATACACAATCTGAGAGTGCTGTCCTAAGTGCTCAGCGTTTATGTCTGGCTGCACGCCGCTCGTTGGCACGATAGTTGACATTGTCCTCAGAATCGGTGTCCTTGAGTTCAATGGGACGTCGTGACAGTTGGTCATCATCTGGAAGGTCTGACCATTTGATCGCGATGAACTTCAGCCCCACGTGGTAGCTATGAGCAATCGTGTACTTCTCAGGAGTGGTGACGATTCCCTTTTTAGCTACATTGAGCTGACATTTCTCGTTTCCTCCACCACGCAGTGAAAGATGTTCCACTGATCCTCTATAGATTGCCCCAATGGTGATCTCTTGTTGACCTTTCCCTTTCTTCTCCATAGAGTCGAGCAGTTCTAATTCTGCCCATGATGGGAAGTTCTTATCAGCATTGGCGATCTGTCGGCCTATGTAAAATGCTCCAATGGTGGGCATGTGACATCTCTGTGGAATTTTGTGATAAGCCCAGTTTGCTGGTCTAATCTTGCCCTCCATAAGGATCAGCTGTGCGGTACTGAGAGTCGTACCATGACCAAGAGCCCATGTGACGAGGGTTTGGCCACCAAAGGGTGGGGGCATTTTATACCGGCTCAGTTCAGGTAGCGGCATGACCAAGGCCAGCATGCCTGTTTGCGGAAGTTCTCGAACATAGCATGCGGACAAATCAAAATCCGTTAGGATGCCTGTACTCGACAATAGGTGTATGGCCTTTCTGCCAATGTCGTTGGGAATTCTCGGATCCACTTTGGTCAACTCGTCCATCGCTTCATCAAAATGCTCTTGGACAATGCTCGTGGATGGTTGAGGAAGCTCCTTTGCATCAAGTTCATTTGCCGCTCTCATCCGATCAGGGTGGGTGAGAGCATGATTGACCTGGCGAGCCCATTCCTCTTTGGAACCTTCTTGAAGGTTGATGGCAATATGGCCAGGTGGAAGAGTGGAAGCTCGAGAATGAGAGCGATTGGGATGATTGCCCTGGTTGTGGGAGTGTTGTTCCAGTGAGTATGCCGTCAAGGGCTTTGAAGGATACTTGGACGGCGGTTCATCATAAGACTGATGTTTGTAGTGTGGCTTTGAGTAGTCGACCCATCCGGAGAGATGCGTGTAATATTGAGACTTGGACTGGTCTTTCCAAGACTGCCAGGACTTCCACTTTTTGCCGGAGCTTTGATCAGGATAGGTGGAGTAGTCATGATACTCCGACTTGTCGGAAGTTGAAGGTTGGTCGTAGTGATAGTCGTGCCAGGATGGAGGTTGAGGTGTAGTGGATGAATAATTGAAATCATCACGACGACGTTGTTCATCACGTTGATGTAGGACTTCACGATGTCTTGGAGAGTTGGAACGAAGAGTGACTGAATGGGGACGGTATGATTGGAGACATGGATTCATCCCGTGAGCGGGAGCGTCGGCCATGGTGGCGGGAACGACTGTCCCTTCTGGAGCGTTTTGGACTTCTCGGGATCGAGATTGGACGTTTGTCCACATGAGTCGGAATATGTTTGGACCGTGACCTGGAACGGCGATGAAGCCGTGGAAGTGGTGGCAACGGGACAGCTGGTGGAGGCTCTGCGACTGGAGTCACGGTTGGAAGGTGTGCCCCACTTGGATGAGGACTCTTGGACCTTTCTTTGGTCATTTCCATAAAGGCCTGCATGCCAGATTCCACTGTATGGCGCATCTGTTGCATCATCTCCTCTGGATTGAAAGTGGTGTGTGGTTCTTGTTGAGCAGGTTGAGATGGAGTTGGAGCAGGAGGAGTTTGGACAGGTGGCACTGTTGGTGGCTCCGGTACTGATGGAGAAGTCTGATGAGAAATTGTTGGTTGAGAAGTTTGATGAAGTGGAAGAAGCTGTTGGAGTTGCTGAATATGGGTCTGAGCTTGGGAATTCAATTGTGGATGTAGTAGTGCATTCTGGTCCCTTAACTGAGCCAACTGAGCTTGTGACTGAGCTTGAGACTGTTGGTTCATCAGATCACCTCCACAAAATTGACCAAATTGCGCAGCAGGTTGAGGTGGAGTAAAGGTAGGCGCTGACCAGCCACAGTTCCACATGTTCTCCGAAAAGTTTGGCCACCGACCAGGAAACATGGCCAAAAGAGAGAGCAGGTTTGGCAGCACTGTCAGACGATCACTATAAAGTTAAACCATTAACATGGGATGCATCCACAACTCATGCAATATTCGTGATAAGGCTCAAAGGCCCTCGGCTTTCAAGTCACAACCCTCTGGACGGCTTACGTGTTCAACCCCTGAATTACGTGCACAATTGAACCTCACCAACGACCATAAAAAGAAAGAATCACCACACCTGCAGGAATGTCCTGATGCCTTCACATGGTCACATGTCATGCAGTAAAATATCGAGCTCCGTACTCTCTTGAGCAAAGTTGAAAAGGAATTGTTAACGTGACTTCCAGCTATGCAAAGCCGCAAATGAAAAGGATGATCCCAGGCTCAGCGGGCAGCAGTTCAACACATCAACATCGGCCGGCGAGACCAGAAAAAAGGCCAGCAGTTCACTTTACTTAAACGAATTACTAATTCAAAAGTGTAAATTCAGACATCGTTTTACTGTCAATTGTTAGCCTGGAAAGGCTTTCCCCGAAGGGTTCCTGCCAACTTGACGTATACAGCAGGAATGACACACTTGCTCAGAAACAACATTGCGAATTTTGTTGTGGAGTGCATCAAACGTGCACAAAACAATCCCTTACAAACTGCCAGGAAAATTAGTTGATCCAGCGTGAATTTCAGTGCGAAGTAAACTTTCTGAGGAAGGTTCTGATGCAGCGAAGTCCAAAATAAAATAAATTAATGCCAGATTGCGACAACAGTGCAGTAGATTGAACAAAGCAAATGGTTGACAAATGAAACGGCATGGTGGTTCTTGGGTTAGCCACGTCCCATTACCGAAAAATGAAATTTGAAGCAGGTACGTCAAAGGGACGTCTCCCTTTGATATCACTGTGACTTCTGGCCGTCTTCGTTGGCACAGGAACCAGAGTCACACCTGTGCCCCCTGCAAATTATATCGAGGTACTATACGGCAATGAAAATCATCCCTCATCAAAAACCGGAAGTTTTACATCTTTGCAGATGTTTCACACACACACACACCCTGCCGCAGCAGGGTAGGTGAAATGGAATCGAAAATGGGATGGCAGTGAACATGAAATGATACCTTACCTAACCGGAACACGAGACAGGGAACGCAAAAGAAGAAAGGAAAAAGGAGAAAACACCAACACCAACACACCTAGCCCAAAACGGGCGAACCCTGAAAGGGCCAGGGAAAAGAAAGGGCGGAAGGACGACGGGCCAAAAATCGACCAGAGGAGGGGGGGGCGAACAGAAGAGCTGTGTGTGAAAGTTGTGTGTGTGACAGAAAATGTTGTGTGCGTGCGCGTGAAAGAGTTGTATGTGGGAACGTTGTGTGTGTGAAAGAGTTGCGCATGTGGGAATGTTGTGTGTGAAAGAGCTGCGCGCACGTGTGTGGAAATGTTGTGTGTGAGAATGCTGTGTGTGAAAGAGTTGTGCGGGTGAGAGAATTTGTGTGTGTGAAAGAGTTGTATGTGGGAATGCTGTGTGTGAAAGAGCTGCGCGTGTGAATGTTGTGTGTGAAGAAGGGAAGGAGGAGGAGGAGGAGGAGGAGAAGCGGCCGGGCACAGAGCGGAAAAACAAGATGTGGGGAACAACACGCTTTCATTACGCCAGCGGCGCATCTACAGCAGCCGCCACAGTAAAGAACTTGGCGCCGCCACTCCGCGTCAGCCTGATTTTTCTACAAATTTTCCCCGAAATTACCACGCGGCCCCGCGTGGTAAGCGCTTCGACCTGCAAAGGCTTCACACAAATCGGCGTCGCGCGACAACAATCACTGGCTAACTCCCAAACAGCCACCGCGCCACAACCAGCGCGCTCAGACAGCGAGGGTCCATTAAGAGGGTATGCACCCACTTGACGTATCAGAACCAGCGGGTCCAATCAAAGATATCTCATAAAGATTATTGTCAGATGTAAGAAATATGTTTCGCAAAGAACCCTACGGAGGCTTGCTGTGCAAGTGCCCGGCAAGTAACCTTACGCAAGTGGCCCTACGCAAGTGCTTCTGAGTAGGTGGCCATGTACATTGCCAAATATGCTTCCAGTTGCAGGGCGAAGACATGTGCAATGTAGGCTGCCAGGTATGCATAGTAAGAGCACGCAAGCCGTGCAAGTCGCATCTGCACAATGTACTTTTTTCATGTGGCCCATTTCAAGTCATGCCATGCAAGGCACCCCCACATACAAGGCGCGTGGTTTAATCCATGCCATGTTTGACAATGCAAGAAGGGTAATTAAGGCGCCCAGCTCGTTTGACAAGTCTTTCCTGAAAAAACACCGAACAACGCGGCGCCCTCATTGCTATAAGGCTCCGAGTCATGGCCTCGCACCGCGTTGAGCTTGATGCCATTGGCGCCACAACCCTCGTGAAGGCGTATGCAACCGGAACAACCTGGCCGCGTGTTTTATCATTGCTGCACGAGATGGCAAATTCAAACATGCCTCGGGATGCTCACCTTTTAACTGCAGCAATCAGTGCATGTGAGTCCTGCGCATGGCATGCAGCCCAGATCCAGCTCGAAAACGGATCAATTCTTCAAAAGTCGTTAGTTGCGTGGAACGCCTGTGTGGCAGCATGCGCCGCAGCTGCCATGTGGTGTTTGGGGCTTAGCACAGTACAACAATTGCCGGCGCTATCGCTGCAGAAGGATGTAGTGAGTTGCAGCTCTGCTGTGCACGCCTGCAGCCTGGGAAAAAAGTGGCCGAACGCATTGCATCTTTTCTCAGGTATGTGGACACACGGTCCGCTTCCAAATGTTGTAGCTTGCGGGGCTGCATTTAATGCAGCGTCAAATTCAGCAAGCGGTGGCTGGTGGGCCTTAAACGCCCTCAAGCGCATGCAGATGCAACGTTTGAAACCGAGCGTAATGTGTTTAAATGCAGCTTTGAACGCATGTGCCTGCTCGTTCTTGTGGACAGAATGCTTCGCCTTGCTCCGAAACATGCAGCATGACAGACTGCAACCCACCATGGTAAGCTTTGGGGCTGCAATGTCAGCGTCAGAAAAAGTCGAACGATGGACGGAAGCATTAGAACTCCTTACTGAAGCTTTGCAAGCAGGATTGCAGCCCACTCTTGTGGCAGTTTCTTTGGCACTTGCAGCTTGCAAGCACGAACCGCGTGCATGGGAACTGGCGATTCAGCATTTGGCACGGTGCAAGGAGCCACGCCCAGGAAATGGCGAATCCAGCCCCGCCGTTCGGAGCTGTTGCGGCCAAGAAATGTGGCCGCCTAATCTTATATTGGCAAACACATTGTCGAGCACCTGCGAATCTGCAGGAAAATGGCAGCAATGCGCAGTGATCCTTACATCTCTTCCCGCTTGGCGCCTTCAAGCTGCAGGGCAGACCTACGGAAGTTTTGTTTCATCGCTGCTGGCATCGAAAGGGAAAGGGAAGTGGCAGATCAGCCTTGGTATTTTGGGGCAGCTTGCAGCAGCCCACCTTGATCCAGATATTGTTTGCTTAGATATCGCCCTGAGCCTGTGCGAAGCTGAAGTTTCGAACTCACCAGTTGACAGTTTTGGCAGCCAACATTCTCAGCGATGCAATTTGCCAGGTTGTCCAGTTATGATGGAAATCGGTCAATCTCACGTGGTCTTACTGCGAATGGTCGAAGAGTGCGGGGAAAAAGCATTGCGATGCATTAGTATCTGAAAAGTTGACGGATGTGGAGAGGCGTGGATTGGGAGGACGCAGAAAACGAAGAGCAGCCAAGACCCCCATGGACGAGACCGCCTTTGCCGCTTTGGCTTTTTTGTCTTGGCACGGCTACGAAAGAAGAGCAACCAGCACAGGGTTTGTGAAGCTTGGAGGCGGCATTCACATCAGCAGTGCAGCTATTTCAAGGTGCAACAAGCCAGGGTGCTTCGACCAATATTCAATCTGTGGTTTTCTCTTTTGGACTCGGACATGGACACGCTTTCGACGCCTGTAATGCTGTGAGCAGACAGCCGGCGGTTCTTTTTGATCCCTACCGCTTTGGCTTCAGCCTTCCCGCGCATTAACCACGCCTATTTTACATGGGGTTCTGAGCTATAGCTGTAGAATGTTTCCATCTTGTGGGCCTTCAGACACCGCCCTTCCCGCTTCGAGGAAATCTTCGAGTTCGACCTGATTTGCTCGTGCTGCCGCCACGGCCTGTCGTTCCTACGCGTTCCTGTGCCGAATTCTGGCCGGTTCTCAGGAAACCAACTTTCGGGCATGAATGGCGTGTTCAGCCGCACCTGGCGCATACAATTTAGCCAAGTTTAATTAATAGGTTTCACTAGCTAGAACGTTTCCGGGACGGTTCAGGCGAAGATTTGTGGCTAAAGTGACTTGCAGCCGGGGTATATTTCGCATATTCCAGTACATTTTGGATGCCAACCGTTTTTGTAGCGACAGATCTCTACCTGCCACGTGACTCTTTGATGCATGCGTTTTTCAGGAAAGTTATCTTGTCCGAGTAGCAAACGCAGCCATGTCTTCAGCTTCAGATAAAAATGCGAACTGAATATAGCCGTTCGAAGCCCGTCCCAAAATCATGAACATTTTTTGAGAAGGTTCAGAACAAAAACAAAGAAGTATTCGGGGCGGTCCTGTAGAGCTTGTCAAGCCCGCAGCTCCCGATAATCAGCTACTGTGAAAAAAGAATCCCCGCCTTGTGCCCTTGGGTTAATTCCCCAGACCTTAGCTGATTGTTTATCCACGCAATTTCCGCGAGGGTCATCCCATAGGTTTTATCCATTGGGCACTTCTGGGGTCAGCGCGTGAATTTCATCCACCTGCAAATCAAAAGAACATTCTAAAAATCCTTGCAGCATACTGTGTCAGCGCCTGGGGTTTCATTTTTTCATGCTTTATTGCACCAGTAAGAGACCCTAAACCGTGTAGGGGGGTAGGAAGCCAACGTACCAGACACAAGCAACTGACAGCAATTGACAGCAGCTGTGGAGCAGTAACAGATGAGGTTCGACATGATCGCAACTGCAGCAGCTATATACATCTATTTAAAAAAAAATCACAAGATCTGCAGACAAGAACTTCCTAGGAGCATCCTAGAAAAACTTGCGCGCAAGCACCATGCACAGCATCTTCAAGATTGTAACACAAGGAACTCTTGAGGATTATTTCAACAGGATCTCCACAAGATCTTCCCACAGGGGCTTGTACGAAATCATGTAGGACACCGGGCATTTCAGCAGGACCTCTTCAAGAGCTTTTCATAAGGGCCAGCACAAGAGCGTGCAAAGGGCTTTTGACAGCATTTCAGCGGGATCTCCACGAGGTCTTCGCACAAGGACTTGTAAAAGACCTTGGCCAAGATCTTCATGCCGGGGCACCGCCAAAAATTCACAGGATCATCCTAAAAGGACATGCTGCTGGAGCGGATCTTACAAGATCTTGAGACCAGAACCGCCCAAGAGCCGAGCCGCCTACGAGAGCTTTCATACAAGCACGTCTAAGGTCTAAGGCATGGCATCTGCAAGATCTTAATGCAAGGACCTCTGACAGAGGAGGCCGCCAAGATCTCCACAAGATGGTCTGTTAAGGACCTGTACAGGATCATGCAAGGACGTCTTAGAGAGGAATTTGTCAGGATGTCTATCTACAAGATCTTCTCATACTTGTAAGAACCTGCGCAAGATCAGGCAAGGGTTTCCTACAGGAATATATCAGGATGTTCACCCAATATCTTCTGATAAGGACTTGTACAAGATCAAGTACGGAGCAAGACCGGCACAACCGTTTTGTGCGAGCCAGCGCAGTCAACATGCACATGGACCTCGCAAAAGGATCCGTTCTTGCGAGAATCTACAACGCAAGTGTCGTGGACCAAAACCGGGACCCTGGCCATCTCACAACAGCAATGTCTCCAGAATCTACGGAGGAAATGCCGTGGCCCAAAACTTAGGCGCACACTTTGTGAGAGCCTGCGCGGTCGAAATCCACATGGACATCTCACAAGATTATGTTCACGCGAGAATCTACAGGGAAAAAGCCGAGGCCCAAGATCGGGAATCGCGACGCTCACTTTGCGCGAGCCAGCCTGGGCAACCGAATGCACATGGATATCTCACAAGAGTTTTTTACTGCGTGAATTTGCGGGCAACATGCCATGCCCCAACATCGGGACGTTCACTTTGCACGAGCCTGCGTGATCAAACTGCACATGGACATCTCAAGAGAAATTTTGGCGCAAGAATTTAGAGGAAAAAGTGCCGCGCCCCAAGATTGGAACGCTCGCTTTGTCCGAGCCTGCGCGCACGAAATACGCACGGGGATCTCACAATAGACATTTTAGACAAGAATCCGCAGGAAAAATGCGCATGCCGGGCCCAAGATCAAGCAAAACAATCGTCGCACACTGCGCGTATGCAGCCGAAATGCTGACATGGACATGCCACGGGTGCAATTTTTTGCAAGAATTTACTGCAAAAAAGCCGGGGCCCAAGATCGGGACGCTCACCAAGCGCGAGCCTGCGGAGCCGAAATGCACATGGACACGTCACAAGAGATGGTCCATCCCTTTAGCTTTAGAAATTATTCCAGGGTATCAACTAGGTGATGGACTATTTTTCGAATAATTTCCCTTGAATAATTTCTTCACAGGGTGGGTCTACGATTATGCGTGCTTGAATTTTAGAATTATGATCCAACCCCTCAACATAGCCCGGAATAACTAGGTTATGGAATAATTTCATATATACCCAAAGCATCGTCAAACATTTCGAAACAGCTTAAACGTTCCTATACCTGGCCTGGCCCTTCCAAAAGCCATTCCTAGCTTGGCGGTGTTTGCCTGAAAGCCTTTTGCAGGAAATGCCAGTTGCAGTTGCTTGAGGCATCATGCAATTTGGGCAACTGCTGCCAACCTTTTTTTGCAGCGTACTTGCAGGCACAACTAGTGTCCAACGGACCACCTTTCTCTCACAGTACTTTCTCTCGAGAGTTCTTTGGCAATGAAGGGAATATGGAAGCAATGGGGGGAAGTACGCAAGGTTAGGAAAATGTCTAGAGGGGGAAGGTTAAGTGCCATTTTGCGGGCGTTCCTCGGGGGAGAAATTATTCTAGGGGTATTGGAGATGCCTGGCGCCCCGCAACCACCTAAGTGGGCAGCTAATCACCAAACTACTAGGCCAGAAACTGGCAAGAAATGTCAGAAACCAATGAAAACCAAACATGCCCCACTCATTCCCACTATGGCCAGCCGGATTTTTTTGGATGGAAAATGCAGGGAATATGGCAGGAATAGAGGGACGTACGCAAGGTTGGGAAAACCTCTAGGAGAGAGCCAAGTTAGTTACCCTTGTTTGGGCTTTCCAGGGGATAAACAAAATTTAGAGGTATTGGAGATGCCTGGCGCCCTTCAAAAACAAAAGTAGGGCGCTGCTACAATCACAAAATTAGCCGGCCCAGAAATCGGCAAAAAGCAAAAACCAGTGAAAACCAAATATTTTTCCTTGTCCCACTCATTTGCACAAGGGCTGCAACCACCAAACGAGCCCACAAACTGGATAAACATCCGAAACCAATGAAAACTTTCAACCAGTGGGTTTCTGAGAAGGCAAAACTTTGAAGATATTATGCTGGCTCTTCTTGATATGTTTAAATTTGTACCATAGCTTTGCAAGGTGGGAAAGCTTTTTCGGCGATTCTTGGGCGCGGGCAGTTGTGGCAGTGGCCAATGGCATTTGGAGGTGCTTTGCGTCAAACAGTGTGTCCACACTGCGGGGTTCTTGCAGTAGGGTTTAAGGCCGGGGTTCGATCAGGGTGCTGCATCTGGCTTCCGTTTTTTCCTGTAAATTCTAGAATAAACTTGTTCTTCTGAGATGTCCATGTGCATTTCGAATGCACCTTGCCGGCACACACTGCACGTCGCGATCTTGGGGCGCGACTTTTTTTCCCTGTAAGTTCTTTCGTAAAATTGCTTTTGTGATATTTCCATGTGGTCCATGTGCACAGGCTCGCGCAAATTGGGCGTCCCGATCTTGGGCCCCGGCATTTTCCTTGTAAATTCTTTCGTAAAATGGCTCTCGTACCCCCCTTCGGGTCTTATGGAGCCTTCCGTTTTAGTCGGGCTAACGGCGACATGAAATCCATGGTTAAGATTTTATGGCTTGTGAATTTTCACTTTCAAAAGGAAACATGTTAATCATATCAGGCCATCATAAAAACGCAGTGGCATTTTGTAGCACGGCATGATGAGCTTCATAAGTCATAAGGGCTTATCAACATCAAACGGGAATTTTGTAGCAAAAGAACATGGTCCAAACCTTTGCTTTGAAGAACAACAGAGGCATTGTGTAAGGGATGTGTATGCCTCGATGAAGGGTTTTCAAAAACAACCGGGCATTTTGTAGCAAAATGTATGCCCTTGTATGTGCAGTTGTTGAACACGAATTGGCATTTTGTAGCTAGGGAAAAATTCTCCTACGTCAAGGTTGTTGACATGAAGGGGCATTTTGTACCTTACGCAATTTCCAGAAAAAGTGGATCTCAGCAACCTCATTCCATGGCCTTGGGTTTGTGGGTAATTTTTGTTACCTGGATAATTGGGTCGCAACGCTGTCCTCAAATCCGAAGGAGGATGCTCTCCTGATATGTCAATGTGCATTTCGACTGCGCAGGCCCGCACAAAACGGTTATCCCGCTCTTGGTCCCTTCTTTGGCGATCTTGCAGGAGTTTCATGCTGCACACTGGAAGGCCCCGGTGATCTTTGAAGGTCTGGACCAAGGTCTTGTGAGGATCCTTGTGAGAAGATACGCTGAGAAGATTTTCATGAGATCCTGTAACAGGTCCTTGCATGACCTTGTACCTACCGGTCCTTATAGGAAGATCTGTTCTTTATTAGAAGAACAAGCGCAGACCCCGGTCAGATCTTCTCTAAGAGGTCATTGCCTGCAGATCTTGCACATGGCATGCCTTAGACGTGCTTGTATGAAAGCTCTTCTGGGATGCTTTTGGGAGGCTGTTGTATCAAGATTTTCTAAGTCTTTGTAAGGTCCTCTCCAGCAGCAGGTCCTTTTTGACGATCTTGTGGGCTTCCTTCAGGGGTCACGGCATTAAGATCTTGGGTGTGGAGATCCTAGTGACATGCTGTCAGAGGCCTTGGCATGATCTTGCACAATCTTTTTGAAATCCTCCAAAATCCTCATCAAGAGGTCCTTGCATTAAGATCGTGAAGATGCTTTGCATTGGTGCTTGTGTGCAAGTTCTTCTGGGATGCTCCTAGGAAGTTCTTGTCTGCAGATCTTTGTGAGATCCTCTACATAGATCTGTATAGAAGAGCCTGCTGCTGCAGCGGCGACCACGTCTACAGTGAGGGACCAGCGCTTAAATATATGTGAGGGACGTGCTAGGGCCCTGAAAGAAAATAGAAGATGTAACCGACGTGTATGGAGGTCGAGCACGAGCCAGAAAAGTAGCCAAGGACGTTTTGCACGGAAACTGTCTCTCAAAGAGACGGGTTCTATCGAAAAACAGGAAACGGAAAATCGCAAAGAAGTGTAAACAGTGGTTCGGTAAAAATATCCTCAAACACCAACAAAACTTCAGAACGTACCGTGCAACTCTGAGGTCACACCATAGTAAGATGATGGATGCATCCCAAGATCGCAAAGTCACCAAGAAGTTTAAGATCAAAGCTAATCAGCAGGTCAGAGTTGCGACGCTTAACGTTCGAGGTTTGAACCAACTGACTAAGCGTGAGACATTGGTGAAGATTATGAAGGACAACCAGTACGAAGTTCTACTTCTGACCGAAACTAATGTGAACCTTAACTCTTTAGAATACTGGTATGGTTATACAGCTTTCTTTAGCACCAATATAGAACCAAAAATAAGGGAACAGGAGCAAAATAGGAGAGAGAGCACCAGCATAGCCGATAAAAGGCCCAACAATGGGACCAGCCACCGACTTGACGCTGATTTTGAACATGCAGGTGTTGGTATAGCGGTGAAAAATTGCGTGCTAAATTCATTAAAGGATGTTAAGCAAATCAACGGCCGAATTGCCACAGTAACGTTTGCCTCACACGGGTATGACCTGACATTTATTTGTGCCTATGCCCCACATAGCGGTTATCCCACTGATACCAAGGAAGAGTTCTATGACCAGTTATCGAAAGAAATTGCTTTATGTAGAGGTCATTTTTACGTAGGAGGTGATTTCAATGCTAGAATCCATCACATAAGAGCAGGGGATGCTGATGTGTGTGTGTGCCTTATGTTATTGGGAGAGGCATGGAGTACTTGAATCACATGAACGAAAAAACAAAAGAAAGCAGAGCGCTTTTCCTCGGGTGGTGCAAAATGCACCGCTTGACAATTTTAAACAGCCAGTTCTCGAAGCCGCCGGATAAATTTATCACCCACAAAGAAAAAACTAATGATTCTGATTTTGGACCACCAATCACTGCTGAGAGATACGCTCAAATCGATTACTGGCTAACTTACAGCGATTGGAAAAACTCTTGCACGAATGTCCAGAGCCGAAGAGACATTGCCTTTGATTCAGATCATGTACTACTAGAATCATGTGTATATATGAAATTATATGAAGCCACCGCCACGCGCGCAGGAAACCAGAAAAAAACCGAGGTATCTCAAACCTACCCCACAACGATGGAGTCTCTATAATCAGTCTTGTTGTCATGCTTTCTCTGGTTGTATTTTGAGCTTCAACGCTTTTGTTGAAGGAATCCTGCGCGCGGCGGAAAGTAGTTTGGAGAAGATGCCTAACGGAAAGAGAAAAAACTACATTACTAGAAACACGTGGAACCAAGTCGAAAAAAGAAACCAACTAAGGTCCAATGGCGCTCCATCGCAAGAAGTACATAGACTCATTAAAGAAATCTCCAAGCAAGCGCGGTTAGATCGTCGAAACCATCTCATTGAAAAGTTCAATGAAAACCCAAATGACCCAAACAAAAAAAGGTCTCTGGAGAGCAGTCAAAGATTTGAAACGTAAGTTCACCCCACAATATGTCCACATGAAAAACTTACATGGGGCGCGCGTCCCAATAACTGAAAGAGCACAGACTATTGCAACATACCTCGAAACAAAACATTGGAAAAATGATTCAGAAACGAGCGTGCCTGACAGTTCTTGTATTTATGAGGATAATAGTGCAGATGAAAGCATTTTTCGATTAGAAGAATTGGAGACGGCCTTAAGGGCAGCCAAAAATAATAAACAACCGGGACCTGACGAATTGCAAATGGAATTGTTAAAATGGCTAGACGCTTCTAACCGCACCCGCCTTCTTGACCTGATTAACACATGGTGGACAGAACGAAAAGCGCCCCAAGAATTGTTTGTCGCAAGGGTAGTGCCAATTTTCAAAAAAGGCGAAACAGACGATGCAGCAAATTATCGTCCAATTTCATTACTGAGTAGCGTGTACAAAATATATATATATGATGATGATTCGATCTAGGATGCAAAAGGCTGTTGAAGATAAATTGGCAAAAACCTAATATGGTTTCCGGCCTGGCAAATCAACCTCTCACGCTATATATGTGGTCCGCAGAATCCAAGATTATGCTGAGTCTAAAGGGACGCGCTTAAGTCTAGCTTTACTTGATTGGGAGAAAGCTTTTGATAAAATACAACATGATAAGTTAATTCTGGCGCTTCAACGGATGGGTTTCAGTTCGCAGTTCTGTGACGTTATTGGAGATTGCTACAAGGAACCAACCTTCTTTGTAAAAGATGACTTTGGATGTTCAGGTTCTGAAAGGCAGTCGGCTGGAATAAGGCAGGGATGCCCATTATCCCCGTATCTTTTTGTTATTGTTATGTCATGTATCGATTTTGATATACGAGCTCGGTGCAGTCGATGGGTGTCAAATGGAAGAATTCCAGGGCTTGAGTTCGACATGGTCTATTATGCCGATGATACCATTTTGTTTTCCACCGACAACAGAGCGCTTAATGAATTATTACATCTGACGGAAACGGTTTCCAGTAAATATGGTTATGTTTAAGCAAAAACAAGTGTGTCGCAATCCAAATGAATAATGATGGCTCGGTCCATTTGGACAATCAAGAACCGCTCCCAAAAAGATTTGAGACCACTTACTTAGGAAATGAAATCAACAGAGAAGCCAACATCTGGCACGAAATTTGAACAAAATGCAAGAAGTAAGAAAAACTTGGTTCAGATTACTGCCATATTGGAAGGCGACGAATGCAAATTTGAAATGGCAATTGCTGATCTTTGATGCTGTTATTAAATCCAAAATTATCTATGGTTTGGAGACTGTTCATCTCACACAAGCCATGATGAAAAAAATCGACGCCTTCCAGTTGCGTTGCCTGAGAAAAATTCTTGGGCTAGCGTCGACGTTCACAGATCGACGAAATACAAATCAGGCAGTGCTCAAGAAATGTACAGACATTGTATCCACGCACCGGGGAGACCACAAAAAAAAGTCTTTTCAGCGAGAATTATCTTCACCGCAAGACCAAATTATTTGGGCATGTGCTTAGAGCCCCGGAGGATGACCCTTTAAGACAAGTATCTTTTGAACCAAATTCCGGAAATAGAGTGGGCTATGGTAAACGGCGTTGTGGTCGTCCCAAGCAAAACTGGCTCCATTTGCAAAGAAAACCGCTTATGAAATGCACTTGAATGGAAGTAATTACTTGGAATCTGTAGAACATGATTTCCGAATCTATAACGCAGTCTTAAACCGAGAATTTTAATGTTTCTCCGTGGTTCCTTGGCTATGCCAACGCCTTGTTTTTTTTGAAGATGCTTCACTGCAAGGTATGGCTGGGAAAAAAGAAAGCTTTAGGGAATTAAAGACTTAAGAATTAACCATCATACAACCCCAATAGCAAAGCGTCGCATCTCCGTTGATGCCAATTTGATATTGACATGTGAGCCATTTTGGCCCAGGAAATACCGTTCCTGCGGTACCACCAAAACACCACCGGAACACCACGAAGACATCACAGAAACACCACGAAAACATGAGCAAGACCCAAAACATCACTGAACACCCTCAAAATTGACCGACACACCGCCAAAATGCCACCAAGACGCCAATGACCACCGAAATACAACTGAGAGACCACCAAGACACCGGCATGAGGGCAGACGCCATGAGGACAAACACCACCAATTCCCGACAGGACCTGCAAAGGGTTTTTCCCAACAAGTTGATGCCAAGCATACTTTGTCATAACCATCTTTCCCCAGCACCATCATCACAACACCGTCAGAACAAACATCCACCATCATCATAAAACCATCATCACAAAACCACCATCATCATCATCATCATCATCAATATCATCATCATCATCATCATCATCATCATCACCATCAAAAGTGGTAATCATTATCATCGTCGCCTTCTTCTTTCATACATCTACAAAATGGTTTTCTTTCATACAGCTACAAATGACATTTATTTACACAGACTTAGATGCAGGTACGAAGCCTACTGAGTCCTACTGACGGGTGTTTAGGTGCAGCTGCATACATGCAGGTTCATATAGGGTCTTCTTTAACACAGCTACCAAACGAATATGCGCAGATGTATTGCGGAAGATATAGATGCAGGCGGAGATCGATTTTTGAAACACCAAGAGATGGACATATGCAGGTGTAAAGTGGCAGATGTAAAGTAAAGACGCAGGTGGAGATCAATTTCTTAAAGACCTACAAACGTGACTTTTTCCAGGCAGCGTGGATCGATGCCCACGACACGCAACCTTCTCGCACGAAATGTCGAGCCTCATACATTGAGGTCAAATTGCAATGTGGGTTTGTGCTGGGCCAACCCCTTCCAGCGAAATGCGTCTCGACTGCCAAAAGCTGTGGTGAAACTGTGGTTTCGCATATGCTTGCTGAATTCTTTTGCGTCATACGCGCGTCTGCCATCGGAACTCACGCAGCAGTATGTCTGTGTAAAAATGCCCGTAGGTAAAAGCTCCTCGTGCAAATGCATTCATTTGTAAAAGCACCTCTGTTTGTTTGGGCATCTGCGCGTAAAATTGTTCAGTGTATTTCAATGTAAAAGCATCGCCTCTGTAAAAGTATTTATGTGTAAAAATGCATTTCTGCGTGTGAAAGCATCCCCGTGGAAAAGCATGTCTGTGTAAAGCTGTCTTTATGTCAAAATATCTCTGTGTAAAAGCATGTGTGATCAAAAGCGTCCATGTTGTGACAGAGCATGCGTCTATGTAAAGAGAAAACGTGCGCAAAATAAGTTTCGCCGTGTCAAAGTATTTGCATGTAAACGCGTCTGCCACTGTGTGTCAAAGCGTCTCTGTGTACATGTGCTTGCGTGTAACAGAATCTCTGTGTAAAAGAAGGCGTGCATAAAAACGCTGTGTAGACGTATTAGCGTGTAAAAACACCTGTGTAAAAGCATCTCTGTATGGAGGTACCTGTGTGTAAACCCGCCTGGGTGTAAAAGTTTCTCTTAGCAAATTCGTTTCTGCGCGCAAGTATTTGTATCTTCAAGCACCCGTGTGTGCACGTATCCCTGTGTTGAAAGCATCTCCGCGTAAGAAAATCTGTAAGTAGAAGCATCCAGTTATAAAA